>CAWUFW010000534.1:0-412500 GCA_963921515.1 Calotriton arnoldi
TAATTGGGTCTTCCAGATGTCGACTTACATGTCGATCTTCAATTCCTGGAACCCTGTTCGTCTCTTCCTGACTGACTGAAAAATATTTATAAAGCGCACTAATGCCGAGGCGTCTTGGCGCTGAGTGATATGTAATGCCCATGGCCGGGAATATTCATGGTTGGGAGAAGAGCCATGTTTTGACTTTCCTCCTGAAGAGCGATCTGTTAGGCAAGGACCTCAGGTTTGTGGGCAAGGCATTCCAGAGTTTGGATGCCAAAAAGAGAAGCGTTTTCCTCCACACCTTGCTCTCTTTATCTTTGGGAGTTGTAAGAGCTCAAGTGATGCTGATCTTAAGGCTCTAGTTGGAGCATATCGCGAAAACAAGGTTTGCACATCCTTGGATCCTCCACCAAACAAGGCTTTATGCACCATGCATAGAGACTTAAAGTCTACCCTTCGCCGTACTGTGAGCCAGTGGAGTTGTTTTATACTGGTGGATGTAGGATGGTGTTTAGGTAGATTGAGCAATACTCTTGCAGCCGCGTTCTGAATTGACTGCAATTTAGAGAATTGCGCAACATTTTCTCCTAAATAGATAGCGTTGCAATAATCGATTCTAGATAGAATTGTGGCTACTACCACAGTTTTCCTTAGGGAGAGCGGTATAAAAGGAAGGATCTTCCTCAGACCTTTAAGCATAAAGAAGCAAGCTGATGAGACTTGGTTGATCTGAGGAGCCCAGGAAAGATCATTATCTACCAAAATCCCTAAATTCCTAACTTTTTGGACAGGGGTCGGACAAGAACCTGCTACATGTGGCCACCAGAATTGGTTCCATACCGAAATTTTCTGGCCAAACTCAATCACCTCGGTTTTATCAACATTAAGTTTTCCTCTGCATCAGATGCTGAACTGGTATCCAATACTTCCAGATGTTGACTCACAGGTCGATCTTCAGGTTCTGGAACTCTGATGATGTGGCTGGCATGTACCCAGTGTTTTATTCCTGCACATTTGACTGCAGTTGTTGTCACCAGGATCAATCAATCAATCAATCAAGCATTTGTATAGCGCGCTACTCACCCGGAGGGTCTCAAGGCGCTTGGGGGGGGGGGTCCGCTACTGTTCGAACAGCCAGGTCTTGAGTTGCTTCCTGAAGGAGAGGTGGTCTTGGGTAAGGCGGAGGTGGATGGGTAGGGAGTTCCACGTCTTGGCAGCCAGGTAGGAGAAGGATCTTCCTCCCGTTGTGGCTCTTCGGATGCGGGGACGGCGGCGAGGGCGTGGTTGGTCGATCGTAGCTGGCGGGTGGGAGTGTAGAAGGTCAGACGGTCATTGAGGTATCTGGGGCCTTGGTTGTGGAGAGCTTTGTGTGCGTGGGTGAGGAGTCGGAACGTGATTCTCTTGCTGACGGGGAGCCAGTGCAGGTCTCTCAGGTGTCCGGCGATGTGGCTGTGTCGGGGGATGTCCAGGATGAGTCGAGCTGAGGCGTTCTGGATGCGTTGGAGTCTTTTTGAAGTTTGGCTGTGGTTCCGGCGTAGAGGGAGTTGCCGTAGTCCAGTCGGCTGGTGACGAGGGCCTGGGTGACCGTCTTCCTGGTTTCGGTGGGGATCCACCGGAAGATCTTGCGCAGCATGCGTAGGATGTTGAAGCAAGACGAGGAGACGGCGTTGATTTGTCGGGTCATTGAGAGGGAGGAGTCCAGGATGAAGCCCAGGTTGCGTGCGTGGTCCGTTGGTTTGGGTGCGTTGCCCAGGGCAGGGGGCCACCAGGAGTCGTCCCAGGCGGAGGGTGATGATCCTAGGATGAGGACTTCCGTTTTATCTGAGTTCAGTTTCAGGCGGCTGGTCCTCATCCACTCGGCTACGTCCTTCATCCCTTCATGTAGGTTGGTTCTGGCGGTTGTGGGGTCGTTGGTGAGGGAGAGGATCACTTGTCGTGGTTGGTCCCAGCGAGGAACCAAGCAGTTTCTTCTTCGGTGGACTTTTATGCGGACCCAATCTCCTGGATTCAAATCGTGAGCTGGTTTTCTTTCAAGAGTGGTTGCATCCGGTCCAACCTGATGAAACACAGAACGTACCACATCAGCCAATCCTTTGCAATAATCCAACACGAGATCATCAGTTATAGTGAGTAGTTTGTTGACAGGTACATGTGCTTGTCTCATTGCTCGTCCCATAATTATTTCGTGGGGACTGAGTCCTGTCTTCCTTTCCGGTATGCTTCTGATAGTCATTAAGACCAATGGCAAGGCATCTGGCCATTTGAGTCCTGTGGCTTGACACATTTTCCCTAGCCTGTTCTTAATTGTTCCATTCACTTGCTCTACTATTCCAGAAGCCTCTGGTCTGTATGCACAGTGCAGTTTCTGTTTAATACTAAGTGCTTCACAAATCAGTTGAATCAATTCGTTTTGAAAATGTGTTCCTCTATCTGTTTCAATCGTTACTGGAAAACCATACCTCGGAATGAATTCTCGCAGCATAAGTTTAGCTACTGTAATTCCATCATTCCTTCTGGTCGGGTATGCTTCCACCCAACGGAAAACAAACAGACGACTACAAGGACATACCTTAGTCTATTGCTCGGGGGCATTTCAATAAAATCCATTTGCATTCTCGTGAAAGGACCTCCCTCTCGTCCTATTGTTCCTAGACTCACTACTGTCTTTCTTCCGGGATTTAGCTGTTGACAAATAAGACATCTTTGACAAAGACTCTCAGCTATGGCTCTGAATTTTGGATTATACCATGTTTGTCTAAAAGTCTGATCATTGCATCTCTTCCAATATGTGCTTGTCCATGGTACATCCGTGCCATGTCAGAAATCATGCTATCAGGCATAACTGGTCTTTCATCCCTGTAAACCCAAACATCATTTTCCTCCCGTTTTCTGCATCTTGCTTTTATCCAGCTATCTTTTTCCTCATCATCTGCTGCTTCCTGTAATTGTCTCACCTCATCCCATGTCTCGACAGGGTTAGTAAAAAGCAAAGGACATGAAATATGCTCTCTTTCTCTGTTTCTGTTTAGTGAGACAACATTTTTGGCACAGTACTGTGCGATTTCATCAGCAAACTTATTGCCAACAGTTATGTAGTCTTCCCCATTTTTATGTGCATTGCACTTCACCACCGCAATCTGTTTAGGCAGCTGTACCGCCTCAAGCAACTTTTTCACAAATTCACCATTTTGAGGTTAAGGCATTTGTCTATTCAAATTATTTATTATATCCCAAAAGGTGCTGGAGTTGGTTTTCCTAGGACAATACAATAACCAGAATCTATTGTTTCTGCTTCTTTTATCTTCCCATAACTTCTTTTTGTATTCTTTCCTCAGCTGACGTGCAGTGTCCCATGCTGTTTGATCCGGGTCCATTGTTTTTAATCTCCTGATGGCTTTCTTTAGTTCACGTTTCAGGATATAAACCTCCCTCGTTAATTCCTTACAGTATTGTTTTCTCGGGGCCTGTTTTTGTGTTCCAGACATTAATGATGTTAATTTTGATGTGAAGTTTACCCAAGGTTGTATTTTGTTTGGACCCTCTTTTCCGCTTGCTATTATTAAACCTTTTAATTTGTTTTGGAGCTGCTCTATGGTTTCATTTGTCCATTAAAGACGTTTTAGATCAATTGAGTAAATGCTTCCCTCTATTGCTGGATTAACCTTATGTTTAATTAAATTTAAGTTAAGATGAATACGTTGGTAAGAGTGGTCACTCCTGGTTGTAAATTCGATGGAGGATTGGGAGAGGTAAGGCATCAGTGGTAATGAGATTACTGTATAATCAAGTCTAGATCGTGTCTTCCCTCCATGATATGTGTGTCTGGGAGGGGAGTCGACCGTCGATTTGCCATTTATAACTCTCATTCCCAAATACTCCAATGCCTTTCCCAGGTGTTGGCCTATGTGGTCAGGACGGGTCGTCTTTAGTTGATATTGGGGATGACCATTCCAGCATATGTTGTCAGCTGCTAATTTCTCGTCTTCCTCTGGGGAGTAAATAAGATTAGAATTAAAATCTCCTTTCAGCACTATATCCCAAGCGGGGTGAGTGCATCTTATATCTGAGATTGTGGCGATTGATAGGGCGTTATGAGCTTTTTTCTTCCTTCTCTTTGGATGTGTTCATCAGCAGTACTGTTCTCGGTTTAACTGAGGTGCCTGAAGTGAATTTAAGTAATTGCACATTGGGTCCGGGAGAGGCTATCTGATCCGATTTGATGTTTAGTGCTGTGGACACATAGACTGCAAGGCCCCCTTTCGGGCTCCAATATTTCGCATTTTTTTCTGCAGATATAATGTAATGTGTGAAACCTGCAAGGGGAATGTCCTCCAATGCCCATGTCTCTTGGAGGGCTATTATGTCACATGTTTCCCAGCTTTGAGGAGGCCTACCATCTTCCAGCCCTTTTTTTGCTCCGGCTATATTGCATGAGAGGAGGTGAATGTTTCCATTGTTGGGTTTACATGTTTGTCTTCCCATGGGTCAGTTACCCTTGACATCATTAAGGGTACCTGGAAGCCAGTTCCATCGGTTTTGATCTAATCCTGTGTTCGCTTTGTGGCCTTTGTATGTGGAACAGATGGACTTCTTCCTTTTGCAACACCTGCAATTTTTCTTGTATTTGTCCTGATCCATGTTTTACTTTGTCGGAGGGGTTTTCAATAATGGGTCCGGGGTAACGTGATATAATGGGTTTGGATAATTTTCTACCCCAGGCTTCGAATTATGTGAAATTCATAATGAGCTGGATGTCTTCTTCTGACAGCCATGTAGTGAGCGTTTGTTCTTTGCTTTTTTGTTTCCCTATTGGAAGGAATTCTACGGTCAGAAGGTTCGTTGAGTTTAGATGTTTTAAGGCTGGAATTTCTGCTAGCAGTTTTAATATATTGCCTCTATTTAGTATATCGTGCCGTCCCTGCGATTTGTATTCAGGTGTTAAAACTATTTGCTGCGTTAATGAGCCATGCTCTTCGGTGTTTTCCCCGAGTTGAGTCTTCTTGTTTGTCTTCTGCTATGGTTGACTTACTATGATTTTGGATATGAAATTTGAGATTTCCTTTTTGGGTCATGCTGCCCTTTCTTGTTTTCTATGTTGGGGTATAAAATGAAGGCGAGGTTGCCTGTTTGGCCTCTTTTTGCTAGCTTATTTTATTCTGCTCTGGGCATCCTGACTCGGTCTCTCTAGTGTTTACCCATGACAACTTCACTTGTTTACCTTCTGTTGTGCTTGATCTATCATGGTTTTGAATGTGAATCCTAAGGTTTTCCTGTTGGGGCATACAACCTTTGTTAGCGTTAGGTGATGGAGTGTGAAATGTGGAAGAAGGTGCCTTTGGATCTCATTTTTCTTGTTTATTACATTCTGCTCTCGACTACGTGGCTCAATCTCTTCTGCCACTCCTTGGGTGTTTTTTGGCCACCCTTGCTGGGCGGTATCCCCGTTCACTGAGTCTTTTAGATTTGGGGCGTTGGCGACTTGTTTCTTTCGCACTGCTTTTTCTAGCCGGTCGTTGGGCTTCAGATTTGTCCCGTGAGGCATGATACCCTGGATAGTTATATTTGGTGTTTGTGGCACTCTTTCATCTAGTGTCTGTTCCTGTCGATTTATTGCTTTTTCCAATTTCTCTTTGGTTTGTTCTTTTTTTAATTTTATTTTATTTATCGTTTTAAACGAACAGTGGTAATTAACATATTTGTCACTTCACATTCGCAGCAGAGTTAAACAGTGAAACAGAGCTAATATATTCACTTTCTACAGCAGGCGTCATTATATAGCATCCATAACTGTAAGAGGTAGGTGGTGATTAACAGTGTCTGGGAATGCTCGTCGGTCTTTGGTTCGTTCTTCCCCGATTGTCGTTGCTCCTTTTCCTGGTATAGGCCCTGAGCCTTCCCGGGTGCTTGTGATAGTTTTTTCCCGATGTTCAGGGCCTGCTGCAATATGGGAATCAATTTACCTTGATTTATTTGATCAATTTCTTCTAGGGTATCAATCTCCGTGTCCCAATCTATTTGACTTCTACTAGATATGTCGGCTGTACTTGTTGAAATCCTGGTTAGGTCCGTCTTGGTATTGGTCACCCTGGTTGAGCGGAATATAGGAACTACTTTGGCTGCTTGCTGTTTTGCCGGTTGTGTTGTTTTATTTCTTGCTTTTCTTTCATGCTTTTTTTGTCTTCTAGTTTGCTTAGTTGTTTTATGTTCTTCCAAATTTACTGTGTCTGTGTCAGCTTGCATAGTCTCTGGGGGTACTGCCTTTATTTCCAGTTGTCTTTGTAGTTCACTTGGTGTTTTTGTTGGCTTCTAATCTTCTGTTGATGAAACTTGTGGGGGAATTTGTTCTTCATGCTCAGTGGCAGTATGCTTTGTAGAAGCTAAGTTCAATTTTTTCAACGTTATCTGTTCTAGTAAAGCTGGTAGGAGGCTCAGGTAGTCAATTATCGGGCAACAGGCACATGATCTTTGCTGAGGTGAGTATTTTGATTGTACTGTTGTTATTAGATTAGTAAGTTTATCCAATTTAGGGGCCGATTCCGATCTCGGTCGGAGGCGCACCCAATACCATTCGGTCGGGAAAAAAGCCATGCGAAAGCCTGTTTCCCGACCGATCCGTACAGCACACCGAACGAGCAAGTACGATGCGAAATCGCCGACCGACTCGTCCGGGCGTCCCGACCGCTCCGACCGACTCGCTCCCGGCTCGAACCGCACCGACCGACTCGCTCGGACTCGACTCGCACCGCGCAATGGAGACATTCCCCGGCCGGGTAAGTACGATGCGCGCCGCGAGCAGTCCGACCGAGCCGCGCACTCCGGCTCGAAAGAGCAGTCGGAGCCGTACTTTGGGGGTCCGTGTCGGACCCCCTGTACGCGTAGGCCGCGCGAGTCGCACACAGGGGGACCCATGGGTCCCCTCTACCTGTGCGGGTACGGCGCGAACCGCTCGCCGCGTACCCGCTGTAGGGGCGCACTTGTCCGCATCGCACCCATTGAGTCAATGGGAGCCCGCGTACGCGTTGTACGACAGGCTCCCATTGACTTCAATGGGAGTCCGACCGACTCGTGTCCGATGGCATACGTGCGCATCGTACTCGTTCGGTCGGACTGCACGGGTCCGATTCGGTCGGAAATCTCTCCGGGTCCGGCTCGGTCGGAGAGATTTCCGGCCAGAATCGGAATCGACCCCTAAGTGTTTATACCTGCGATGTGTAGAGCTATGATATTCATTAACTCAATTTGAATGTCTAGCTTATCCGACTGCATAGTGAGTGCCTCTGTAGATGCCTCTAATGTGTGTAGTAATGTCCGAAAGAGGTCCAGGTGACTGCTTGGGTCGGTAGGTTTTTCCCCTTGTGTTGATTTTGATTCCAAGCTTATTGATTGATTTTGGTGAAATATTCGACTGATTTCCTGGGGTAATTGATTTTTATTTTGCATAATGTTTATGCAGTTTATTTCCCTATTGCTTTGTAATGAGATGTTATGCGGGTCTCTGCTCATTGGCCCTAATTTTGCTTCTTTAACTTGTGGGATTTCCTTGTTAGGTGTAAGCCTTGTTGATCTCAACCACAAATTTTCTGATCCTTCTGAGTCTTCTTGCTCTATCTGATGAACCTGTGCAACTATTTTTAGCCCTTGGGTTGTTTCGTGTTTTAATATGGGTAGATTCGTTGTCAACATTTTTGAGTTTATATTTTTCCCTCCATTGTTCCCTTCAAACCCATGCGGAGATGGGCGAATTACTTCAATCTTGTTTTCTGTTATATCATCAGTATTGTTATTTGAGCCCTTTATTGTTTTCTCTATATGTGGTTCCTTATTTGAGATTGGTTTGCCGTTGCCATTTCCATTTTTCCTTGTTTCCTCCTTTGTGGATACCAAGTTCGTGCCTGCTAGACCTACCAAGTCGCAGTTGTGAGTATTCGCCTGGTTGTTTGAATCCGTTGCACTATGTATGAGGTTATTTTGCGTCTCTTTTATGGTTGCACTGTAGGCTGACCTCCGAGGGGCTAATGGCGTCAGAAGGCCTGATACCTCTCCGGGCATCGAGTATATTATAGCACCAGGATCTTTCAGGAAGGAGAATCTAGAGCTTGTGTTCTTATTTCCGCTTTTATCTGTATTCCCGAACATTGTTAGAATAGGCGAGATTAAAGGACTCCTTTGGAAATAACACAGATCTATTGCCTTGACTGTTTTTTTAATAGTTTTTTTTTTTTGCACCTTGCTTCAGGTTGTTGGTCTTCTGGCCCAGCATCCGCCTGACTCTGCCAGATCTCATTTTCACTTTTGGTTTCCGTAAAATAACCTGTCACTTGCCTCCGGGCCCTGTCAGTCCTGTAGCTATGGAGCTATGTGTATAGTTATCTGGTGCCTTTTCCTTTGGGATTGTATTTGGTTTATATTCCTTTGTGTTTTTATTGTATTTATTGTTTTGTTCCGTTTGTATTGTGCATTGAACAACTTTTCTTTGTCAGCGAATTAACCACCAGTTTTAACTGCTCTAGTTTGCTTGGAGGCAATCCAGCTTGTGGCTAATGGCGGGAAGGGAGCTTGATCTTGGTTGCAACCCTCTGATCAGAGATACTTCGTTTTTGGGTAACTTTTAACCCAGTCGGCAGGGAGGGGTCCCCTTTACTGCAGTTAGGATGGAATTAAGAAGGGGTTATTGAGGCTGCCACCTGGTTATAGTGCCCACACTCTCCACCACTGCAGTGCCACAATGACCACCACCCCCGCACGTCCCCTATCAAGGGGAAACCCAAGTGTGTGAGCTGGGCGGTCGGCACTTGGCAGCAGTAGAGGCAAGAGAGCGGTTGGGGCGCAGCAATGCGTGGCCTTAACCTGCTGCCCCACTATAGTCACCGCTTGCTGGGACTTGCTGGGCCCAGGGGCGTAACACAGGTCCCCGCAGCCCCCGCAGTGCGGGGGGGCCCCCAAGCTCCAGGGGGCCCCCTCAGCACAGCACTCTGGCTGCAGAGCTCCTGATTGAGCCCAGAGGGGGCCCCTCCACATGTCTTGCAGGGAGGCCCCTTCGACTTTCGTTACGCCAGTGGCTGGGGCTAGCTCCACACGGGCAGTCTCGCTGTCGGCTGACCAGGGCCAGGGTGAAGGAAATGGTGGATGTGGCGACAAGTATCTGCGGTAGCAGGGGGTCGGAACAAGATCAGCAGCGTAGCTGGAGCCTGGCTGGAGCCTAGCGGGAGCCGGCCAACCCGCAAGCCGTGCCCAGGCCTGACTGGGCCGCTTCCACAGGGAGACCAGACTCTCTCTCAGCGAGACTCGCCAAGAGCCTTGCGCTCGGCTCCTGCTCTGCTTCAAGGCTCCCCCGCCTCTCCTCTGTCTCGTTCTGATGCTCACCGCCCTGCTGCCACGCCTTCTTTCTATCTTCCGGTCCTGAATTGCAGCCCAGCACAATATCAAATTCGGCTGGCTCTTGGGGGCTCGGGGGCTCGTGGGCTCGTGATCTCGATCCCGCCGCAGCTCCCACCTCGCTGCCTTGCGTCCAGAAGCACTCCTCCAATATATGAGTGGACCTGCAAGATGCCTAGCCAAAAACTAAGAAGAGCCCTTTGTTTAGGTGGAAAAATCATGTCAATATAGGTTCCCATCCAAAGTCGGCCTTTAGGACCAGATATTTAGTTAACAAGGCACTACTTGTGTCCACAGATTTTTGCCACAAAAATTCCCAGTATTTCCTTTTCACCAATGGTAATATACATTTAGTTATATTTTCAGGATGCGACCACAGGTTTGAACAGCCAATTGCCTTTAGTATGTGCTCTATGTGTCTCTCAAGCCCTTCTGATACTCTATGAGATCCGGTGAGTGCTGCCATTGGAGTCTCTGGGCCTAGGTGCAAAAGGTGCCTCAGGAAGGCATTTTCCACTACTTGAATGGCCTTTACATTAGTATGTCCCCATATATCCACGCCATAGGTACTTGCGGCTATGGCTTTGGTTTTGTATGCTGTCAAGGGTGGTTTTGTCAAACGGTTATTGCACTTGCTCACAAATCTCCTTACTGCCCCGGATTGTTGAGATAGAACCAATTTAAACATTGTTACTTGACTGCCCCAGAGTAACTTGTCATCCATCCGAATGCTCAGATAGTCAGAAGTTCTCACCTGTTCTACTTGATTGCCATATATCCTGAAAGTAGATTTCAATTTTAATTTGGCTTTTGATTTTATTATCATGAACTAGGTTTTCTGGAAATTTATTGTTAGTTTTCTGGATGTGCAAAAGTGTTCAAAGCCTTCCAATAGGCGGTGCATAGATAGTTCGGTGCGTGCTAGAATAACCGCATTATCTGCAAACATAAGGATCGGGATTTGATCATTTCCCAGCTTAGGTACATCCTGTACAAGGTTGATAAGTGTCTTCCCTATGTCGTTGATGCGGATGTTAAAAAGGGCTGGGGCCAGCATGCACCCATGTCTGACCCCTGAGTGTATCCCAAATGTATTCGTGCACTCACCTTTGAATGAAGACTTATTGGCAGCTTCAATAAATACTTTGGGACCACATGATCTTCCAGAATCCGCCAGAGTATGGTCTGGTCCACACTATCAAAGCGCTCTTTAAATCAATGCAAACTAGAAAAAGTGGTGTATTCCTTAGGATAACGTACTTCGAACAAATCAAATGCGAGCATAAAACTTGATCAATTGTGCTCTGGCCCCTGGAGAAGCCGGCTTGCAGATGAGACATTCTACCTTAGTCTGCATCCATGTAAGCAGGTGGGTCAACAGTAGTTTGCCACAGATTTTACCTACACCGTCCAGTAATGAAATTGGGCGGAAGTTCGAAGGGTCTTCCCTGGGCCCTTTTTTGTGGATTGGGACTATAATAGATGCTTTCTATGAGCCAGGAACCCCACCTTCCAGTAAAATGGTATTAAAAGCAGCTGTCATGGGGCCCAACCACACGTCTAGGTTCTTCTTGAAAACATCTGTGGGAACCTGATCAGGGCCTGGAGCCTTTGCTTGGTTTTGATAATGAATGGCCCGAGCTATCTGAAATTTACTAAATGCAACATCATCAGGGAAGTAGTTACTCCGTGGCACCACTCTTACAGTTTGTTTCTGTACAAAGGCCTGTGGATAAACTTTTTTCTCTTCACACGTCATCCTCCATAATTACTTGGTATAACGAGGAAAAATGCTCCACCCATCGTGAGGGACTTATATTGGGTTCCAAATTCACACACGGGCCTGAGCAACCCCATCCTACAATCTCCTAGAACTTCTTGGCGTCCTTTGTATCAATTGCATACGGCATGGCTTTCCAAGCTTTGATGCACTGGGTCTTCTTTTCGTATCGGATAAGATGTTTATAGAATCTTCGTGCTTCCTTTAATTTTTCCTCACCCCTGGCATCTTCCATCTATTTCTTAGTGCAGAAGTAAGCGCTTTTTTCTTTTCAGCACATTCGTTATCATACCAGTCATAATAAATATCTTGCACTACCCTACCCCTGCTAGCTTTATGCTCAAGTAGAACTTGCTTAGTGATTGTAAGAAGTTATTTAAAGGATTCAACTACCTCAGGGCCACCATCCTTATCCTACAAACTTGGTGTTGTCGAAATTGCACTGCACTTTAAATTGATTAAAAAGTTTAGTGTGTCCCACTTAGTTGGTCCCCTGACAAGTTTTTTCCCCGTCCCATTTCGTTTCAGCTTGGACAGATACGCATGCTCTACCTGAAGCCAGTTCTCAAAATAAGAATCAGCAAGGTTAGGCACAAGGAGGAGTCAGTCATGGTCGCTCTCTATTCTTTCTTCGACCCTCATGTCGAGTACTCGATACCAGGCCTCCAGGTTAATCATAAAATAATCAATGACGCTGGCACTCTTCCCAACCCTATAATTTGGTCTTGAGGGGGAATCAGAGATGGTCCGACCATTCAATGGTCTTAGGCCGACATGCGTTACTTCTTGATCCTGCAGGGCCGAATGTAATCTAGTATTCAAGTACCCGCATGGGATTATTATTCTTTCCTGCTTGTTTGAAGGATGGTGACTAACTATTCTTTCTTTCATGCCTTAAGGAAAAGAGTATTGACTCTAGTGCTTCCAAGAGTATCAAAGTGTTAGTTTTCCCACACGGAGGTAAGTAGATGTTAATGAGATCTATCATTCCCTTTCCTCTCTCAAGCCTCAAATGTTGGATATTTTTACCTATAGAAGAAAATGATAATTTAGTATTTTGGGTGCAAGATACCGTAACTCAAGTGTGTAGGCCTCCCATTGCCTATATAGTGTAAAACGAAAACCTTTACCATTTCAATATGTCCGCTGTCTTTTATGTTCTTGTACATTGGTCATAGAAACACGTGACCCTGTAATAGTTTGGAGGTTTCTGCCATGCTTCACGCGGGTCTTTTTCTGTGAAAGGAACTTCAGGCTTGGGTCAGTATTGTGTTTCCCGTAATGCGAGATTTAATTTATGATGTCACGTTTCAAACAAAAATACACAGATGTGTTATCATACATATCCATAATGCAATCTAGTTTTCAAATGTGTATTTGCAGTCTGCAGCTTTTCCAGGAGGACTTTCTTTAGATCCAGTATATGTTTCAGCTTCGCCCTTACTCACGTATCATTCGTGTAATGCCTGGTAAAGTGGACGCTTCTTTAAACATTACTTTCAGGTAACTTGCCTTCACCTCAGTCATTACATTTTGAGATGAAGATAGGAAGCAAACCAGGAATGCTGAAAATGAAAGCCTCACACCCAACTGGGGGGGTAATAAAGGGGCTCGAATTCCTAGCATCCTCCTGTACGTTACAAGCTTACTCAAAGGCCCAAAGAAGGGGAAAGTGTTTGGGATTTAATGACTTCCACAGGACAAGCTTAACTGAGAGTAATGCGATACAAAAGGGGATGATGGACGGAACGTTTGAGCCAATCAAACACTCACCCCCAGTCAACTGATCTGGGTTTAATCCATCATCATTCTTTAGCTCACTCCACCACCCCAGTTCAGACATGGCCATATGCAAATCAGTCTGACCCTGTGCCTCATGGGAACAGTCCAGCCCGAACTGCCAAGCCATGTCTTCCCTGGACCGGAAACAAGCATCCTAGGACCGGTTTCTGGCATTTCAGCCGTCATCAGCCAGGCTTGCTTGAATCCAGTGGCAAAGTGAGCAAGGGACCCACGTCTGGGCATACCCCCGCCAACTTAGGGCGACCAAAGCGATACAAAAGGGGATGATGGACGGAACGTTTGAGCCAATCAAACACTCACCCCCAGTCAACTGATCTGGGTTTAATCCATCATCATTCTTTAGCTCAATCCACCACCCCAGTTCAGACATGGCCATATGCAAATCAGTCTGACCCTGTGCCTCATGGGAACAGTCCAGCCCGAACTGCCAAGCCATGTCTTCCCTGGACCGGAAACAAGCATCCTAGGACCGGTTTCTGGCATTTCAGCCGTCATCAGCCAGGCTTGCTTGAATCCAGTGGCAAAGTGAGCAAGGGACCCACGTCTGGGCATACCCCCGCCAACTTAGGGCGACCAAAGCGATACAAAAGGGGATGATGGACGGAACGTTTGAGCCAATCAAACACTCACCCCCAGTCAACTGATCTGGGTTTAATCCATCATCATTCTTTAGCTCACTCCACCACCCCAGTGTCAGCCATCTTGTAAGTTGTTTTCCACTCACTGTGATGTGCGCATGGTTCAGGGTGGTGTTGATGGGACAGTTGTGGGGGTGAGCAATATCTGTGCCTACAACTCCCATCATACTATTGGCTACACTGACTTGCCCAGCATACACATATTTCCTTTCTTTCAGTGGGCTTCACTGTGTGCTGGTGTTGTAGTGGTGGCTACTTGTCTGGATGTGTTTGTCAGTTATATTTGTGCCACTGCCTAGCTGTAGTTGTAGTTGTGTTTGTACATGTGATGACACAGTTAAATGTCACTTTGTGATGGCATGTGTTGTGTTTCTCTGAGTGACATACACATTTTGGGATGATTCTGTTCTGGTTGCTGTGTATTTGCTAAGAGTGCATGGTTTGACTCTCCCCTTGACAGTGATGTGTGTGTGTAGTCGCAGAATATTGTGTACATTTGTTATGTACTCACCAGGCTCTGGGATGTTTTCTAGTCCATAGACGCTCACTGGTGGTAGGATGGCCCGCACCTTCTCCTCCCAGGGCCTGAGGTATACTAGCTTGGCAGGAGGGCCACTGCCGGTGTATTGGCTCAAGATGTAGTCCTTCTTCAGCAGCTCCTTCACCCTCCTGCGCACGTCATACCACCTGTTCTGGATGTCTGTCTTTGTGCGCAAACATGGTGATTGTGCGTTCACCCTGTCGATGATCCTCTCCCACATCTTTGTTTTCTGTGACATGGGTGTCTGTTGGACCAGTGTACCAAAGAGCTGTGGCTCTACCCTGAGGATCTCATCTACCAGGACTTCCAATTCACTATCTAGGAACTTGTGATTCTTCTTTGGGGGCATGGTGATGGGTGGTGATGGTGAGTGATGTGTGTGTTGGTGTGCAGGTGAAGGTGTGTGAGTGTGTGTTTTGCTAGGTGTATGTGAGGTTTCTATTTGTTGTGGTGCTGATGGTGTGTGGCTTGTGTGATGGATGAGCTGTGGGTGTGTGGTTGCTGTCTGTTGAGTGCTGGCTGGTAATTTGAATTTGCAAAGGATCATGGTAGGGATTTGTGTCCTTTATATGGGTGGAGTTGTGGGTGTGTCTTTGTTCCCTGCCCTCCCCCCCCAGTATTTATTGGCTTTGTAATTGCTTGTTTGGCCTTTTTTTGTGTATTTTCCCTTTGTACTTTTCGTGCATGTAGGAGACGTTCTTGTGACCGAGTCCGACCCTGCAGTTGTCTCGTACGGGCTCGTCCGTTTCGTTCACGCTGTGTTTGTGCTGTTTTCTATGCTGCGTACGCGTCGGTCGCGGTGTTTTGGGTTGCTTCGGCTCGCAGTTTTGTATGCGTGTCGGTCGTACGGCTTGTCCTCGGTGCGACTCGGTCGTGTTTTCCACGCCTTGCATCGTACTTGGCGGGTGGGAGTCCGCGGGTACGTCTCGTTCGGTATTGTTCCGGGTGCGAGTCGGTCGGTTCGAATCGCGTGTTTTTCCGGCCGGATTGCTGTTTTCCGCGCGGCTCGGTCCTTCGGCTTGTGTTCCGTACGAGTCGGTCGGGTTTTGCTTGCTTCTCATCGTACTTGGCGGGTCGGGCTGCACCGGTACGTGTCGGTCGGAATTAATTCCGGCTCCGAGTCGGTCGGTACGTTTTCCGGCCGGAATCGGAATCGGCCCCCTAGGTATGATAACTATTTCGTGGGTTCCAGTGAATGCCGAGACAGTTACAACATTTTAGGAGGATGGGGATTCAAAGGAGGAAAAGATCCAATATTTCCAGGGATCTATTATATTTGCGGAAATAGAGCTTATTACAGGTTGCCGGACCATTGGTATGGGTCATGCTATTTAGGCCTGGTCTTTCCAAAGATTTTTCATGTGGAGAGAGGAGAGAAAGGAATACACGAAATGGGTGAAACATTAACACGTAGGAAAAGGGAAAGTTTCTCAGAAATAGTTGGTGACATTTTTGGAGCATTTATACCAGCAGTGGGTATATCTTTGAATGCATTTAAAATTCGGAAACTGTCTACAGTAGTAGATCGTTTATCAACGAATACTGCTGGAGGGTTCTTGATGATAAACACTGAGATGGTTGCCATGAGAGCTATGGTGATGCAAAATCAACTTGCCCTTGACATTCTTTTGGCAAAAGAGGGTGGAGTCTGTGGAATGCTGAAAGTCCAACATTGTTGCACTTACATTCCAGATAAAAGTGAAAATATACAGAAGTATATAAAGAATATTACTAATTTGCACAAAGAGCTTGCTCCACTGGAGGTTGAAGGTGCCTGGGAGAAACTTGGTAAGAGTTTTCCTCAATAACAAAATGGTTCACTGAAATAGGTGGTTCTATTATAGGGAAAGTTCTAATATCAGCAACAGTAGTAATATTAGTAGTGTTATTAGTGAAATTAGCTTGTGTGTGCATTAGAAAGAGGAAAAGACAAAATAAAATAAAAAGAGAAAATAAGATAAATAAAGAAAGAGAACGAGAATTGGGAGAAATAGAACTTGAAGAACTAAAAGAAAACATGTACAAAAGAACAAAAAGACAAGATGAAAGGGACACTGATGTGTGAACTAACAAAAAGCAAATGGACAAGAAACATTTTATCTGAAAATTGTGTAACATGGGTTTTTGTGGTGATATTAAAAATCACCAAAGGGGGAGTTGATGGAGCGAGGTAAATGAAAAAAATGTTGAAACACCCCAAATTAACACTAATGAACTAATATTATTAATTGTTTGATGTACTAACCAACACTTTACACTTTTGGTAAACACATACATAGGTGGTAATAAATAATAATTGCAAATTTATGTGCAAAATTAACTTATTTACAACTGAAATGTGAAATAAAATTAATATAGTATTAAGTAGAGTAAAATCGCATGATTTGTGCTATGTAGTAAAATTGTATTGTGGCAAAAGAATGCGGATGGTAAGTAAACATGGCTTTAAATGTCGCTTCTGCTAGGTAACACCTAACTGGGGTACTTAGAATGACGGGTGGGAAACAGAAAGGCTTATTTTCTTTATTTTAATTATGATTGTGTTTGTTTTCATAATAGTTCGTTTGGGCCTGTTAGGCCGTGCTGCGAAAATGGCTGCCGAAGCAGATGAGCCCAATGCGCAGTCGCAAAGATGGCCTCTAAAGCGGAAGAAAGCCACAAAGCTAAGTCACATGGGTGTGAATTCCAGCCCAGAGTGAGAGATGTCAAGGTTAGGATGACCTGACTTGGGGAGAGTGCCAAGAGAGACTCAGCACGCATCCGTGAGAATGGACGCTAACAACTAAAGAATTAACAAAGGATCGCTTAGAAAAATGACTAATGAAAAAGAAACATTACATGAACTGTCAATTGGACTGCTATTACCCAAAGGTCATGCGAAAGTATAATCCTTAAACAATTTGAGAACTGGTTTGAATAAGGAGGGCAATGAGGTGATTCTTGCCACCCCTCCAATGGACCAATTAGCGTGATTCTCGCCGCCAAAGATTGGAACTTTATGTTTAGTAAGCTAGTAGTAGGGTATAAGAGGACCTGCTCTTAAGTAGGAGGAGCGCTATTCTTGCATTATTTTTGAGCACTGAACGTTGACGCTGAAGAAACTGCTGCTATTTTCTTTAGGCCATTTTCTTATAGAAATATTCATTTTGGACTTTAAAACTTGACTGGGAAAAGGAACGAGATCGATGCGGGAAACTTGTATGGGAGATCCGTCGAGTAGGTTTCTAGCGGGACAGACAGTCAGTTTTGGGGATTTCTATGCTGCGATCTACAATTTATCTGCTTTGGTGAACATTTCATTTTTCCATCTGAAAAGGGTATGCATAAAAATTCTTTTTAAAACCTTAATTCTTATATGCTATTAAATGTATTAAAATAATTAATAAACTTGAATTTCACTCATGCATTTAAGGAAATAGATAAACTTTATTTTAATTCAAATAATGAGTCTGTGGTTCTTTAAGCTCAATAATAAATGTAATGATTATCAGGTTTTGAATGTGATTGAGCTGGACTTAATCACCATCAACTTATTCTACTAGTTGGTCCATCGACCAAACAGCGGAATACCTTGATGTTTTAGAACCGACAGGATTAAAGCTGATGGTGTAAAAATGCTTAATGTATTATCCTGTTAAATGTTAACAAGGTATCCCGTTCATCCAGCAATTTCGTTTTTCTTCTCCAAAGAGTAAGTGGATGTGATCCAGGGAATAATTGAGAAGAGTGTATGGTTATGCGGTGTTATGGGCCCCACCGTCATATAGTATAAGTGTTGTGAAGGATCTGTACCTGGATGTCACGTCCAAAGGAGAAGAAGTTATATTAGCCGCACTGGATCAGATTTCTTGGTAGCAGAGTTATGGTTACTATAGATTAGTTTGGTGATTATTGGATATTGATTATTGATTATTTCATGTCTAACACTTCATGTCGAATCGTGTTATGTTATATGTAAGTCGGAAATTTTGAAGCTTCCGGGAAGTAGGAAGTGGACACGTGTGGCAAGAGAAGTCACATGGAATAGTGCATTGTCTGATTTTTCAAATTGGTGATAACACAGGTTGTGTTATGATAGGGACATTTCTGGTATAAAACATGTATGAGTGAAATAGCAACCGGTTTTCTTGTGAAACTCTGGCCTTAATTCTCAGGAGCAGTGTAGTCTCCACATGTGTTTTATCCCCAGAGAAACGGGTTCACCCCTTGCTTGAAAGAAGGGTAAGGTAGAGGGAAGTGCTACACTTATCGAACGAATCGGTATTCTTGTGAGACAGAATAAGCTATCTCTTTTGTTTAGCGAAAACAGACAATGGAAATGTGTTTTATGTTGTAACTATTAAGATTCAGTACAAAAAGAAAAAAACGTGCCGAAATTTTTTGTAAAGGAGGGGTCAGGAGTAGAACTGACGTAGACAGAGACCGCGCTGGTATTGGCCAGTGGTGAAAAAACGAAGAGCTTTCCGATTGGTGCATTAGTGAGAAGTCGCGCTGGTATTGGCCAGTTGAGAGTGACGTAGAGGCTCTCGGATTGGTGCGTTAGTGTGAGACGCGCTGGGATAGGTCAGAATAATATATAGTAAACAGAACCGAGTTGTGAGTTTGTCAGAAGAGAAGAATCGTGAAATATGGCTTATTATGAGTACTGCAGAGAGAAACCGTCATGGATAATGAAAATTAAAAGCTTTTTCAAGAAAGACAAGAAGGTGGTAACTAGAGAAGGACAAGTAATTCCTCCACCGAAAACGCCAGCTTCTCATATGATGCTGAAATATGGTTATCATACTTGCATTTGGTTAGAGAATTGGACAAAATATACTCAGAATGATGGAGTATTGGCTTTTCCAGAAAATGGTTCATTTAGCACGGCTGTACTTCGGAATTTGAGAGAGAAAATGATGAAACTTGAGCCAAGACCTATACCGACACAGTTTGAAGCATTAGGTGAATGGGAAGATGAGATGTATGAAAGAGAAAGACACAGAGGTGCAAAGAATTATAGTTTAGTTCATGGAAGAGTATGGGGAGTGAATCATGAGGACAGGATGAGACGTTGGAGATACGCTAATATGACAGATGGTTTGTTTCCAGCCATAACAGCTGAAGAAGTTACAGGGAAAAAGCGTACCGAGAAAAAGAAGCATATAGCAACTGAAAGGTGTGGGTATGGAGGTAGCGAAACGGAGGACGAATTGCTGGAAGATATTTTAAACAGAAAACCACCTCCATATCAACAGAATTCTGCGGTGGTGACACCCAATGCACCACCAATGGAAACTGGGAGGAATAAAAGCCCTGAACGAGGGTACGATATAAATAGGTCAAATGAACAGTTAGAAACTCCACAAAGTGAAAAGTCTGACAATGGTAATGCAGCCGAATTAGCAAAAACTACAAGAGAGCTGACTGAGAAAATAAGAGAGTTAACAATGAATATGGAAGCTGTGAATGAATGAATGAAATAAACACTTATAAAGCGCATAGCTACCCTAAGGCATCCCAGCGCTATCTACGGACTTGGACCTAGAAGCCAACTCTGCAAGTGGTAAATTAAAACAGCCAGGTTTTAAGTTGTTTCCTGAAAGACAGATGATTAGTTTCCTGTCGGATGTCAAGGGGGAGGGTGTTCCATAATTTAGCCACATTATAAGCGAAGGAGCGACCACCGCTTCTGGCCCTCTTTATTTTAGGAACTGTTGCAAGCAGCATGTTCGATGAACGAAGGTTTCTGTTTGGCTGGTAACGGGTGATCAGGGGCTCATTAATTACTGGTCCCGTTCCCTGAAAGGACTTATGGGCAATCCAAAGCGCCTTAAATTTGATCCTTTCTGATATTGGCAACCAATGCAAAGTCTTCAGTGCGGGTTTGGCTGATTGCCTATGGGAGAAACCCAGAAGCAAACGAGCTGCACAATTCTGGGTGATCTGAAGTCTGTTTATCATGGCCTTAGGGACTCCCAAATAAAGTGCATTTCCATAATCCATTCGTGAAAGAATGAGGGCCTGAATCATTATCTTTCTTGCCAGGAATGGAAGGACGGTGACAGTGACAAAAGGACCCGTAATACCAGTTTTTGAAAACCAAAGAATAGATGAGCATTCCTTATCCATCCCAATGAATTCGAATATGCAAAGAATGAGAGAAGAGATAATTACAGAAACTAGAGAAACAAGAGATTTGGTCAGCTCATATAGACCAAGTCCGCCTACTAACCTGACAGTAAATGAGAGATAAAAAGGATTCCTATGGGAACCGAGTCAGCATCTGAAACGCCAGAGAAACAAAAATTGGATAGAAATAAATAGTACCCCTGTGGGTCCAACTCCAGAAGAATTAAATGATTGGATGAGGAATTTGCAAAAGAAAGATACAGAACCGCAACCGTTGTATGTAATCAGGCTAAAGATAGATATGGAAGAGTTGATTTTAGGGACTATTGGTACAGAAAAATTGAAAACATATCAGGATGAGGAGATCATGTTTTTATGTAAGAGTATTACTTGGAGAGCTAGAAATTTACATGAAAAATTTGAAGAGACAGCAAATGAACTAGGAGTAGAATTTGTAAAAGTCAAGAGTTTGCAGAAACCATATAGGGTAGATTTTTGTGAAAAAGATATAGAAAATCTGAACACATCAGGACGACTAACACGGATAAAAGAACTGATCGTTTTGTTCAGAAAATGGGGAGATGTAGACAGATGGAAGAGCAGATGGACCAAAAGAAAAGAGGGAACAACCGACAAAGCGTCTTTGGCTTTTATGGTGAAAGATAGGGAATCAATTGTACGGGAGTATCCAATGAGAGAAACTCCAGGAGGTAGCTATGTACATGTTCCATGGTCCAGACAAGATATATTGTCATTTACAAATGATTTTCCGAAATTAAGAGAAAAACCTGTAGAATGGTATAGACAAGTGGAAAGGTTTGTTAAAGTTTCAAAAGTATTGTGGGTAGATTTGGATGGATTATTTGACATTGTAGTACCAGCAGATTTATGGACAGAATGTAAGATTACCATTGATTGGCCAACAGTAGAATATCCTAGAGATACAAAAACTGGAGCGCCAGGTCCAGAAGTTATGAGAAAGTATGACCAAGTTATTACATTTTTGAAAAACAAAATTCCACCCAAAGAAACTGATTGGGTAAAGATTGACAGAACTACACAAGAGAGTAAGGAATCTGTACACGCCTATTATGAGAGGCTACTTTTGGTTTTTAAACAGTATAGCGGTTATGAGACTTTAAGTGAAAAGGACATGAGTCATTTTGTATACAGATTTGTTTATGGATTGAGACCCGAGATAAGTGAAATGATTAAGCAACATATGTTATGTTGGCAAAACAGCACTGTGGATGAAGTATTGAGATATGCTAAATATTGTTGTGATGACATTGAGTGTAGACAGCGTAAATTAAAAGAGAAAGCGATGTGGGCACAAGTAAAAGTTGCAGAAAAACAAGATGCTCAATTGAATAATCAGGTTAATGAGACAGGACAAATTAAAACCAAACCAAACATAGGTAAAGGAAAAGGTCAAATGAGTATAGAAGAAGCCAAAAAGAAGTGGCCCTGCCACAATTGCGAAAAATTAGGGCATTGGAGAAACGAGTGTAAATTTCCTCCAAAAGCTAATACGGAAAATCAATCATTAAATCCACAGGTGCAGAGTGAGGTGAGTTACCAACAGCTGCAGCAACCACAGGTAGTTACTCAACAGAGTCAGGTGCCACAACCACCTCTTCCCAAGAGTGTAAACCCTCAGAGATACAGTGCAGAGACAGGATTCTACGGAGGAGAGCAGGTAACAAAATTGCAGCGCGCAGCTGCAATATCGCAGTATTGGTTACGGCAGGATGGGAATGAATCGGATGAAAGTTTATGACGGTGCCTAGGAGAGGAGGAAGAGTGCGTACTTGGCGCGACTCTAGAGGTAGATCAGTCAGGCCCATTTGTGGATGGCGAAGTGAATGGTGCAAATGTTACATTCCTTGTGGACACTGGAGCTACCCGTTCTACTGTTAGATCAGTGGAAATTCCAAACCTTCCTCTCTCAGGTGAATATATCCAAGTTGTAGGTGTTTCAAACCAGCAGATTAAAGCGCCTCTTACCAAACCAGTAGAGGTGAAAGTCGGACCCTTCAGAGAAATGCACCGGTTTGTGGTATGTGATTGCAGTCCTGAAAACTTGCTAGGACGCGATCTGCTTTGCAAAATGAATTGCACCATTTATTGTACCCCGGATGGGATTGCATTTCAGACACCAGATGAAGATGTACTGTATAAAATGACAATGGCAGAACTAGAGCCAGGAGTGAATGACATGTTTCCTGTGTTTGATGTAGAGAAAATCCCAGATGAGTTAAAAGAACCAGTCAGATCTGATGTATGGGATTTTACAGGCGAAGATATTGGATTAATGGGAGGAGTAGACCCTGTAAAAATTGTTGTAAGAGAAGGAACAAATTACCCAAATACTCCACAGTATAAATTGACGCCAGAAATTATTGAAGGAATAACACCCGTAATCAATAAAATGATATAGCAAGGAATTTTGAAAGAAATAATGAGCAGTCCATGTAATTCTCCTATAATGGGACTGAAAAAGCCAAATGGGACATATAGGATAGTCCAAGATTTACGAAAGGTAAATAAAATTGTCATTCCTTGTTGTCCAATTGTGCCAAACCCAGCTGTAATACTGTATCAGATCCCACATGACGCAGAATGGTACACTGTCATTGATTTGTGCCATGCATTTTTCTCTATTCCATTACATCCAGAAAGCCAACCGTTATTTGCATTCCGGTTCGGAGACGTATTTTGGCATGGTGCCGAATTCCTCAAGGGTATACAGAAAGCCCCTCAATCTTTAATCAGATCCTAAAAAAGTCTTTAGAAGATTTAAAAATGCCTGAAAAATCTGTGATGGTGCAGTACATTGATGACCTGTTAGTGGCATCAAGAACCAGAGAAGCATGTGTTACAGACACAATTGCTTTATTGAACCATTTAGCCGAAGGAGGAGACAAAGTGTCCCCGTCAAAAAAGCAATTTTGCCAACAAGATGTACAGTATCTAGGTCATAAGATTGAAAAAGGAATGAGAAAGGTGACAACAGAAAGAATAAAAATTATCCGAGGAATGAGAGCTCCAATGACACAGAGAGAGGTGAGAATGTTCCTTGGAATGGTTGGGTATTGTCGACAGTGGATAAGTGGATTTTCATTGATTGCAAAACCTTTACAGCGATTGACAAAAAAGGATGTTAAAGATCCATTTGAATTGAATGAGGAAGAAATGAAAGCATTCAAAGAATTGAAAACAAGGTTGTGTGAAGCCCCGGCATTGGGGATGCCTGATTATGAAAAAGAATTTGAGCTGTATTGTAGTGAGAGAGATGGATGTGCACTTTCAGTTTTAGTGCAACGACATGGAAAAATGAAAAGACCTATTGCATATTTTTCAGCTGTTCTAGACCCAGTGGCAAAAGCGTTGCCTGGCTGTCTGAAAGCAGTAGCTGCTACTTGTGTGAGTCTGGAGCAAAGTGAAGGCATTGTGATGGGATATCCACTGAGAGTATATGTTCCACATTCCGTTGAGATTCTCCTGACTAGAACCAAAACCCAATTCATGACACATAGTCGGCTGACTAGGTAAGAAAAAGTGATTTTGAGTGCAGATAATGTAACGATTGATAGGTGCACAAGTGTGAATCCTTCAACATCACTGCCAGATGAAGGAAATGCAGAGGTTAAAGATGAAGTTGATCATCAATGTTTGGATGTACTTGAATTTTGCACAAAGCCCCGACCCGACATAAAGGATGAGCCCTTAAAGGAATCAGATTATGTGATGTTTGTGGATGGTTCATGTCTGAGGACGAGTGAAGGAGTTTTGAGTGCGGCGTATGTTGTGTGTACAGTAGCTGCAATAATGGAAGCATCTTGTCTGAGGGGGATACGTTCAGCCCAAGTGGCTGAGCTGATTGCTCTGATTCAAGCGTGCAAACTGGGAAAGAATGTTCGCATTACGGTGATCACGGATAGCCAGTATGGCTTTGGAGTGGTCCACGATTTTGGACAGATCTGGTCTCAGAGAGGTTTCTTGACGTCTGCAGGAACTCCGATCAGAAATGGTGAGTTTGTGAAGAAATTGCTTGAGGCAATACAGCTGCCTAAACAGATCGCAGTGGTGAAGTGTGCTGCACACAAAAATGAAGCGGATTACATTACCGTGGGTAATAGGTATGCCGATGAAATAGCCCAATATTGTGCTAGAAATATGGTTTCGTTGAACCGGAGAAGAGAAAGAGAACATGTTTCATGTCCATTGCTGTTTACTAACATTGTCGAAACATGGGATGAAGTGAGACAATTACAGGAAGAGGCAAACGAAGAGGAGAAAGATGGTTGGATAAAAGCAGGTTGCAGGAAAAGAGAGGAAGATGATGTTTGGGTTTACAGAGATGAAAGACCAGTTATGCCTGATAACATGATCTCTAACATGGCACGGATGTACCATGGACAAGCTCATATAGGTAGGGATGCCATGATTAGGCTTTTTAGACAGACCTGGTACAACCCAAAATTCAGAGCTATAGCTGAAAGTCTCTGTCAAAGATGTCTTACATGCCAACAGATAAACCCAGGAAGGAAAACAGTAGTGAGTCTAGGGACAATAGGACGTGAAGGAGGTCCTTTTACCAGAATGCAACTAGACTTTATTGAAATGCCCCCAAGTAATAGGCTGAAGTATGTTCTAGTGGTCGTTTGTTTGTTTTCTCGTTGGGTGGAAGCCTATCCAACAAGAAGGAATGATGGAGTTACTGTAGCAAAGCTCCTGCTGAGAGAATTCATTCCGAGATATGGCTTTCCAGTAACGATTGAAACGGATAGAGGAACACACTTCCAAAATGAACTGATCCAACTGATATGTGAAGCTCTTGACATACAACAGAAATTACACTGTGCTTACAGACCAGAGGCTTCTGGAGTGGTAGAACAGGTAAATGGAACAATAAAGAATAGGTTAGGGAAAATGTGTCAAGCCACGGGACTCAAATGGCCTGATGCCCTACCATTGGTACTAATGACTATCAGAAGCATACCTGACAGAAAATCAGGTCTAAGTCCCCACGAAATAATCATGGGACGAGCAATGAGACAAGCACATGTACCTGTCAACAAACTGCTGACTATAACTGATGATCTTGTATTGGATTATTGCCAAGGATTGGCTGATGTGGTACATTCTGTGTTTCATCAGGTTGGACCGGATGCGACCACTCTGGAAAGAAAATCAGCTCATGATTTGAGTCCAGGAGACTGGGTCCGCATAAAAGTCCACAGAAGAAGAAACTGTTTGGTCCCCCGCTGGGATAAACCACGTCAAGTGATCCTGGTGACAACAACTGGTGTCAAATGTGCTGGAGTGAAAAACTGGGTGCATGCAAGCCATACTATCAGAGTTCCAGATCCTGAAGCTCGACCTGTAAGTCGACATCTGGAGATATCTGATACAAGTTCAACATCCGATGCAGAAGTCGAGACAAGCAGGGTTCCAGATCCTGAAGATCGACCTGGAAGTCGACATCTGGAAGACCCAGGTACAAATCTAACAACAGAAGAAGAATTCGAAATAGCAAAAGTTCCAGAATTTGAAGATCGACCCGAAAGTCGACATCTGGAAATATCAGATACCAGTTCGACATCTGAAACAGATCAATCAGATGGTGATGAAAAGCAAAAGAATAAATGGAAACTTGACATCATAGACGAAGAAATTGAACCAAGAGACAGTGACATTGATCAGCCAAGCACAAGTTATGATAGATTTCCTTCAAAGATTGTTGAATTAATTGAGGAAGGGATAGATTCGGATAGAGAGATAGGAAAAGAATCGGAAGAACCACGAGGAGCAATAGGGACAGACCAACAAATAAAAGAACAGGGAAATTTAGAATCAGATAGAGAGACCAACGAGAATCCGGAAGAAACTCGAGGAGGGATAGAAATAAGTGTCCCAACAGAAAAGGCACATGAAAGTTCAGATATAAACAATGAAGGAGAAATCATAAGGTTCAAAGTAAGAGGAAGTGAAATAAGATCTGAAACAGAATCCGAAGAAAGCGAAGAAGAGAGAAAGCAGAGACTAGGACCAAGAAAGAGGACATGGAAAACTGAACGAGAGGAAAAGGAAAGTGAACCAAAAAGGCAGAGAAAAGGAGACAATTGGCCCTACGAAGTTAAAAAACTGAGATACAAAATAATAAACTTAAATGGAAGTAATGCCGAACAAGTAAATGAGATAACAAGTCAAAAAGAACAAGGAAAACAAAGTGGAAAGTATTTGCAGAAAACAAAGAGAGCGAAAAAACCTATATTGAAATATAAGTCACCTGAGTGGCTATACATCTCATTGACTGACATCAAAGAAGAAGATAACACTCACGAGAGCCCAGAGGAAAAACTGCAAACCAATGGGTGAGAGTGAAGTGCAACAAGCCTGAAAAGGTAAAGAAAAACTCGGACTGGACAGAGAATCGTGAAAGAGACAAGAAAGAGTTCTGGAAAGAACTGAAGAAAGTACCAATCAAGACAAAATAAAAGGGTGGAGTGACTGATGCGTCATTCTGAGGTGTGGTGACACATTTTCTGTACAAATATATAAATAGCTAGATATTAGAACGAAAATGGAAAACATTGAGAATAGAAAACCAAGATGTGAGTTTTTGCGTAGATGGTGTAGAATGTGCTTCTTTTGTACAGGGTTATTAATATTTGTCTGGCTTATTTTAGCAATCACAATTCCAATTAGATTAGCTGTAGAGGAAACGTCCATATTAGGGAATAACACGAAAAAGGACAAAGAAGATAACACACAGAACAAAGCAACACTAATATATAGTACTGAATTACATAAAGATAGATCGATAACTGATTTTTCTAAAAACGTTTTCACTAAATTGTTATATGAGTACGTAGAAACAATGGATGTGAGGGATTGTTATGTTTGTATGCAACTACCTGCGTCTGTCACAGAAGGTGTGACCTATCATCACCTTCCTTTGACGTATGGGATAACATGATGTGTTCTAGCTAGTTTATTTTACAAAACCGGTAGATTAGAATATTATTATACTGACATAAATAAGGTTTTTGCGAAAGTTCCTATAATTCCTGAGCTGAATAAGGTGAAAGAAGCAAGAATGTTTGGTGAATTTTTCCTAGAAAATAAAAATTTTACGTTAGAAAATATAGTTAGGCACAATCTTACCTGTGAATTAAAGAAAGAAGAAAAGGTATTTTTAGAAATGGTAGAAAACAGAAGAGTTAAATTTCAAAGAAAAATAATAGAAGAAGAGACAAAAACACCCCTTTGGGCATTTGAAGGAGAAAAACATGATAAGAAAGAGACAAATGCAGCTATGATTTTAGATTGGCCTAAACAGGGAAAGTTGTGCATCAGTAGAAATAAGACTAGGGGGTCGATTCCGATCTCGGTCGGAGACGCACCCAACGCCATTCGGTCGGGAAAAAAGCCATGCGAATGCATGTTTCCCGACCGATCCGCACATGAATCCGAACGAACAAGTACGATGCGCACAACAGCACAGATTCCGACCCAGTCGTACTCACCCAATCCAGGTCCTGATCCCCGACCGAGCCGGATCCGTAAACGCAGATACGAGTCGCCCGGAAGCCAAAAAGCAGCCCCGTCCGGCCGGACAAGTACGATGCGCTTCCCGTACGCGCCGAACCCGTCGCTACGCACGGCACGTCAAAGCATCCGGGAGAGGTGCACATAAGCTCCGATTCGCGCCAGAACACGATCCAAGGCTACGAGACGAACACGCAAGCGACGAGGACGAGGCGAAGCAACAACAAAGACGAACGAGACGAACCAACAATGAATCCCATCGTTCCGATCCTACCAATATTCTACATCTACTACCGGAACAGGCACGGACTCGTACGGCGCAGAAGGTAGGTCAGACACCAACCACAAACACAAACTACACGTACCCGACATATCACACACACACAGGGATGCAGAAATTACTTACTCCAGAAACAGCAGCACCATAGGGGCGGGATGCCCATCACCAATGCCACATATACACATAGGGGCCCGGATGCCTGTCACTACTACCACCCTTACCCAGGGGGTGCCAGGTGCCTACCACTACTGCCACCTCTACCCAGGGGGTGCCAGGTGCCTACCACTAATACCACCTCTACCCATGGGGGTGCCAGGTGCCTACCACTACTACCACCCTTACCCAGGGGGTACCAGGTACCTACCACTACTACCACCTCTACCCAGGGGGTGCCAGGTGCCTACCACTACTGCCACCTTTACCCAGGGGGTGCCAGGTGCCTACCACTTCTACCCAGGGGGTACCAGGTGCCTACCACTACTGCCACCTCTACCCAGGGGGTGCCAGGTGCCTACCACTACTACCACCTCTACCCATGGGGGTGCCAGGTGCCTACCACTACTACCACCTCTACCCATGGGGGTGCCAGGTGCCTACCACTACTGCCACCTCTACCCAGGGGGTGCCAGGTGCCTACCACTACTGCCACCTCTACCCAGGGGGTGCCAGATGCCTACCACTACTACCACCTCTACCCATGAGGGGCTGGATGCCTGTCACTACTACCACCCTTACCCAGGGGGTGCCAGGTGCCAACCACTACTGCCACCTCTACCCAGGGGGTGCCAGGTGCCTACCACTACTACCACCTCTACCCATGGGGGTGCCAGGTGCCTACCACTACTACCACTTCTACCCATGGGGGGGCTGGATGCCTGTCACTACTACCACCCTTACCCAGGGGGTGCCAGGTGCCTACCACTACTGCCACCTCTACCCAGGGGTGCCAGGTGCCTACCACTACTGCCACCTCTACCCAGGGGTGCCAGATGCCTACCACTACTACCACCTCTACCCATGGGGGGCTGGATGCCTGTCACTACTACCACCCTTACCCAGGGGTGCCAGGTGCCTACCACTACTGCCACCTCTACCCAGGGGGTGCCAGGTGCCTACCACTACTACCACCTCTACCCATGGGGGCTGGATGCCTGTCACTACTACCACCCTTACCCAGGGGTGCCAGGTGCCTACCACTACTGCCACCTCTACCCAGGGGTGCCAGGTGCCTACCACTACTACCACCTCTACCCAGGGGGTGCCAGGTGCCTACCACTACTACCACCTCTACCCATGGGGGCTGGATGCCTGTCACTACTACCACCCTTACCCAGGGGTGCCAGGTGCCAACCACTACTACCACCTCTACCCATGGGTGTGCCAGGTGCCTACCAATACTGCCACCTCTACCCAGGGGTGCCAGGTGCCTACCACTACTACCACCTCTACCCAGGGGTGCCAGGTGCCTACCACTACTACCACCTCTACCCATGGGGGGCTGGATGCCTGTCACTACTACCACCTCTACCCAGGGGGTGCCAGGTGCCTACCACTACTACCACCTCTACCCATGGGGGGCTGGATGCCTGTCACTACTACCACCCTTACCCAGGGGTGCCAGGTGCCTACCACTACTACCACCTCTACCCATGGGGGTGCCAGGTGCCTATCACTACTGCCACCTCTACCCAGGGGGTGCCAGGTGCCTACCACTACTACCACCTCTACCCAGGGGTGCCAGGTGCCTACCACTACTGCCACCTCTACCCAGGGGGTGCCAGGTGCCTACCACTACTACCACCTCTACCCATGGGGGTGCCAGGTGCCTACCACTACTACCACCTCTACCCATGGGGGCTGGATACCTGTCACTACTACCACCTCTACCCAGGGGTGCCAGGTGCCTACCACTACTGCCACCTCTACCCAGGGGGTGCCAGGTGCCTACCACTACTACCACCTCTACCCATGGGGGTGCCAGGTGCCTACCACTACTACCACCTCTACCCAGGGGTGCCAGGTGCCTACCACTACTGCCACCTCTACCCAGGGGGTGCCAGGTGCCTACCACTACTACCACCCTTACCCAGGGGGTGCCAGGTGCCTACCACTACTACCACCTCTACCCATGGGGGTGCCAGGTGCCTACCACTACTACCACCCTTACCCAGGGGGTGCCAGGTGCCTACCACTACTACCACCTCTACCCAGGGGGTGCCAGGTGCCTACCACTACTGCCACCTCTACCCAGGGGGTGCCAGATGCCTACCACTACTGCCACCTCTACCCAGGGGGTGCCAGGTGCCTACCACTACTACCACCTCTACCCATGGGGGTGCCAGGTGCCTACCACTACTACCACCTCTACCCATGGGGGCTGGATGCCTGTCACTACTACCACCCTTACCCAGGGGGTGCCAGGTGCCTACCACTACTGCCACCTCTACCCAGGGGGTGCCAGGTGCCTACCACTACTACCACCGCTACCCATGGGGGGCTGGATGCCTGTCACTACTACCACCCTTACCCAGGGGGTGCCAGGTGCCTACCACTATTACCACCTCTACCCATGGGGGTGCCAGATGCCTACCACTACTACCACCCTTACCCAGGGGGTGCCAGTTGCCTACCACTACTGCCACCTCTACCCAGGGGTGCCAGGTGCCTACCACTACTACCACCTCTACCCATGGGGGTGCCAGGTGCCTACCACTACTGCCACCTCTACCCAGGGGTGCCAGGTGCCTACCACTACTACTACCTCTACCCATGGGGGTGCCAGGTGCCTACCACTACTACCACCTCTACCCATGGGGGCTGGATGCCTGTCACTACTACCACCCTTACCCAGGGGTGCCAGGTGCCTACCACTACTACCACCTCTACCCAGGGGTGCCAGGTGCCTACCACTACTACCACCTCTACCCATGGGGGCTGGATGCCTGTCACTACTACCACCCTTACCCAGGGGGTGCCAGGTGCCTACCACTACTACCACCTCTACCCATGGGGGTGCCAGGTACCTACCACTACTACCACCCTTACCCATGGGGGTGCCAGGTGCCTACCACTACTACCACCTCTACCCATGGGGGGCTGGATGCCTACTACTACCACCCCCACTCACAGGATGGCAAATACATGCCACAAGAAGCACACACCAGCAGAAAGAATGCAACACAAAGACATCCCCCCCAACACCATGACAAGCGTGTGTAGACTGTGTCAAATGCCTACAACACTGAACAGGACTGTGGACATACAATGTGACCCCCTATCACAAGTGCCACACATAAATGTGTGTGGCACCCACAATGCAAGCAGGCCATGACCATTGTGGCAATGGGGTCCAAACCCCCATCATCACAGTGCCCAAAATGTAAGTGTGGGGTCCGTAGCTGAAGCACATATTGAACATTGTGGCAGTGGGGTCCAGACCCCCATCATCACAGTGACCAAAATGTGAGTGTGGGGTCCATAGCTGAAGCACATATTGAACATTGTGGCAATGGGGTCCAAACCCCCATCATCACAGTGACCAAAATGTATGTGTTGACAAAGAATAAGCTGCAACTGCCAAACTGCATGGATGATTCCTGGTCACAGAACAACAAACACATCAGTGGCAAAGTAGTGCTTGTGTCCCATAGCAACATAGAATGGGGGAGGCAAACAGTGCAGTGCAAACAAGACATACCTTTGGCCATGTGCAGACAAACATCACCCATGGGGGCTGACACTGTCAACATTCATCAATGACAGAAGTGACCATCAGAATGCAGACCCACATATTTGCACCAATGGGCACACAAATTCAGATACCCAGTGGAGACTGTAGAAGGGAGGTGAACAGATACCATACCATGGCAGCAATGGGACACACACACAATGATCATTGTGCTGACTGATGACCTAGGAGTCCCAGGGACAGCAGGGCAAACACACCAAACAACATACAGCCAATGGCACACCTAAGATATGCCAATGCAGTGGTGCTGATGCACATACACAAACAGGCAGACCCACACTGCACATCAAACACAACAGGTGAGGGGGGGGTACCAGTGTCCCCAGGCAACCACACAACACATGAGGAGGCCTGAATACCAATTACAGAGATGTGCATACAGTGCCACACAAAGGTAACTCATGGATCCAAATCCCCTATGTGGGCAATCAGGCACTGTCAGATGAGAGGGAGCACAAATCACACATGTCACACAAGCATGTAGGAACAGCAACTGACACAGCAAGACACACAGACACCACAGCACCACACCCATGGCCCCCACAATGTGGTGACCCTGGGCTGCATTACAATCCCACTGTGATGACAAAGCTAGATGTCGTTCACACTGTGAACCACAGTCATGTGTCCTGAGCAACAAACTACCATCACACCTACACAAGCACAAATCAACCAGCACGGCCTGTCAGCCAAGGCCAACATGGAGGCAGGGGTCTAGCCGGGCAACAACTCTCATCTGCACACACTCAACACCACACACCTCGACCTCCAACAATATGCAGCAGTGAAGCTCACATGCACTGGTGACATTGCACATGCACCCATGACAATCCCAGGAGGGGTGGTGGGAACCAAGGTGCAGAAACACATCACACATGGCCACTCTACTAGACTCCTGAATGTCTGACACACTGCACACTACGCTGTACATGGACATGACGGCAATACCACACCAACCAATGGGATCCCAGCCACAGTCACACACCTATGAAGAAGCCAAGGTCACCCACAAAGAACACACATAGACAACTACCAACATTGCAGCCCTGAGGAGTGCCAGCAGTCACACACACAACGTGTCACAACCAATGAAAGCTAACACAAACCAGAAATCACATGACAGGTGTAAACAACAAGTGCAAAGGGGAATCCGGACTGTGACACATCAGCGTCTGCCCACAAACTCAGCCCTGACAGCAAACACACCTATGGGTGACACCCTGATGACCAGTAATGTGCCATGCACCCACATCACAGAGAACCCAGGGAGAAGACTTTGGGGGAACATAGCTCAACTCAGCAAGCATCACAAACAGGAACATCACTAGGGATCCCAGCATGCACAGCAACATGGAAGTGAACACACACACATGCTCATACAACACACACCTTGGGCGCACGAGATGTCACAGGAGTACACACTGCCATGAGGGCACTCCACTCCTGTGTGAGGAAAGCTGTGCCATATGTCGCATCAGTAGGGCTCCATCATGTCAGCAGAACACTTGGTCACACAGTCAACAATTAGCACCAAATGAAGGCTCCCGTCACATCAGCCTGGTCATGGGAATGTCAACGAAATCAACAGCACAGATCCAACACACATGTATAGCAAGTTGCACTGACAACACAGATGAGTCCTTCCCCATTGATGCCCAAACCTGCATGTCCAGTGGAGATGGCCACACGGTCAGGGAACTAGACTAATTGAACAATGGCAAACACAACAGATGTGCATGGGTGGAACCCACAGATGTGACATTGCTAATGTAAGTAGGAAATCCCATTGCCAAATATTGAATACATGACACCCTCAGATGCTGCTAAGGACGACATGGATTCACCACAGGATAGGACACTGTCCTCCTGGATCACATGGGTTCCTGCACAGTAACACTTCATTTTCATGAGTCCAAATATCACCATCACTGCAGCAAGGGCATGGTTAGCGTCATCAACATCATGTACATCAGAAGTAAAAGCACTAGAGAACAGAAAGTTGCTTTATTCAGCATGTGGGTTCAAAACTTGGAAGAACTGCAAGGTATCAACAAAGGCCAATGGCCAGTCCATCAAGGAAGTCTATACAGGGTGACAGTGGCAGATGTCACCCTACGCATGCCTGCACTGATCACAACCGGGGACAATCCCCTAAGAGGGGCATACGGGGGGCAGGCCAGGCACCGCAGGGACAGGATCAGGGCTCACCAGGAGGAGGCAGGGAAGGGGTGGTGGGTGCTGGAGAGCCACTGACAACTGCAGTGGAGGTGTCTGACATGGTGTGTGCCGGCACAACTGGGGGGCATGACTCAGATGTTGTGGGTGCCGGCACAACTGCAGTGGACCCTGCAGATGGAGTGGACAGGTCCACCACTGCAGCGCCCAAGTCAGACAGGGTGATAGTGGACTCCACTGCAGTGCCCACCTCCAGGGGAGGAGAACGGGGATCAGGTAAGGTGGGCAGGACAGAGGGGAGGACACCCTCACCACATCAGTGGTACAGACAAGCGCAGTGGGGGGTGTGGGGCCGGAAGAGCAAGTGGCAGGGGAGAAGGCCTGACCCTTCTGGGGATGGTGTATCTGTGGGTGGGGGAACCTGGGGCAGGGTGTGGTGGGGGCACCTGTGGAGTGGGGGCCTGAGGGATGGAGGAAGGAGACTTGGTGCCTGAGCTGCAGGGCGGCGGCGGGGTCTTGCTCTTCCGGGACCGGGGGACTTGCGGGTGGGGGCCTCAGTCGGTCTGCGCCTGGGGGATGGTGTCCGGGGGCCAGGGGCACTCCGCTCCGTGTGGGTGGGCTTCCTCTTCCCCCTGAATGCTGGATCAGCTGGGTCAGAGGGGGAGAGGCCAAGGTCACAGAGGAAGAGCCGCTGTGTCTTTGGGGTTGCAGCTGAGGCAAGGGAGGGGTCTTTGGAGAGAGAGGCAACTGAGGACTGCGCAGTGCTTGTGGATGTGTGTGTTTGTGCCTGTGCCCCATCCCCTGTGAGTGTGGTTGCAGTCCCCTGACGGTGCGTGCGTGTGCGTCTTGTTTGTGGCGTGTGTGTACGTGTGCTGCATGTGTCTGTGCTGGTGTGTGCCTGTGGCAGTGTGTGTGTGCTTGGGACGGGTAAGGTGCTGGGGAGTGTGGATGGGGCAGAGGCAGGAGGGGTGAGGGACTGTCGGAGGAGGGACACTGCTGCCGTCAGGGAGGAGTCCATGGACCTATTGCCCCTCTGTAGGTCAGACATGCCCGATGAGATGCCCTCCATGAATGACACCAGCTGAGTCAACAGACTGGTGTGTGCATGGAGGACACTCAGCATCGCTGTCTGTCCTACATGGAGCTGGCGGAGGAGGTACACAGACTCCTCACTCAGGGCAGCAGGGGACACAGGGGCAGGGGGTGCGGTGCCTGGCCCGAAGGAGACACGCTCCCGAACATGGGAGCCTCCACGGACCTCGGGAATGGGAGCCAACGGGAGGGCGGTGGTGGTGGTGGTGGTGGTGGCGGGGACAGCAACACTAGCTGGGGTGTGGTGGCTGCTGACACCCGCCTCCATAAGGGAGTCATCGACCGAGTTGCTCTGGTCCTCAGCTGAGGTGGATGGTGCTGAGGACTCCTCGGTGTGGCTCCCCTCACCCTCCGTGCCACTGGGTCCCTCCGCCCACTCCTCGGCTGCTGACCCAGTCTGGCTCTGCGGCTCCTCCTGGTCCGTGGAGCTGTCCCCTCCTGTGGCCGTGGATGTATCTGCAATCAATAGGGACACAGACAGACATCAGTCACCTGCACCGAACGCACACACCACAGTAAGTCCAGCACATTACAGAGCAAGCCCTGGCATCCTTAGTTGAACATTGCTAAAAGTGCCCAAACAGAACAGGAGAAGTCAATTGTCAGTCTGATGGTCAACCATGGCACTCACATCCCACCTGGCCTTGCACCCATCTGTCTGGTGTCTGTTGGATGGCAATACCCCAGTGTGGACACATGCACCACCTACACAGTATTTGGACAGTGCAGAGAACCCGGTGAAGCATGTGGACATGCACACATCACAACTCTTGCCACTGAGTCAGTGCAGGTGTCCGGATGAAAGGGATGCCCAGAGTCAAATAGGAAATGCATGTGATGCATACCAGCGACAGACACCATGATGCACCCATGTCCTGATAGCCATTGCCACAATGGTGTGCATGTAGCACATGTCACTCCCCTGCAGGATCACTAATAGGAAGTCACATGCCATGGCACAGCCATGCCTGCTAAGTCATACATCACTGTCTCCAGTCACATGGGCAGGGCAGCCAGACAACAACACTCTGCACTGTGTCACAATAGTAGATCATGGGGAATGCAAGTCCTGGAGCTGAACAAGTGCACATGTACATCCCCCACACACCACATCATCTGTACCCTCATCTGTCCAGGTCATACCCATTGGACATATGGGAGACCTGTGACACAACCCTCTGAACCTGAGCACATCACAATCTGCTGTGAATGGGAAACAGCTGCCTGAACCTCATATTCGCATACCCCAGTCTGCACGGTCAGGTGATCAAACAACTATGTGTCACACATGTATCATCTCCTATGGTCACATCTCCGGTGGCATGCGGAGCCCCAACCGAGGAACACCCCAGCAGACCTGACTACGAAGCCACAGCACACTGACACAGAGGCAGACACCTGAGGGGACAAATCACTGAGCAAAACGTGTCAGCTGATACACGGCAGTGGGAGTACAGAGTGTATTGTATGGCCTGGAGTAGGCATGACTGTCCTGTCCCACATGAATGAGGGATGAGCCCTGGGCAGTAGGCAGCTGGCTAAGTATGTGTGACACATGTTATATACACACTCCTGGGGCACAAACATTGTTCCCACCCGCAGCATGGGTGTGTGCCAGATACCCCAGGCACATGTGGTGGATCAGCTCAGCAATTGGGCCACATATCAAAATGACACGCAGAACACATGTCAGAACACAGGCAATGTGTAAGCAATGGACCCACCCATGATGCCCACCACAGAGTCAGGGAAACTGATGCTGTCCCCCACCTTGAGTCAAGCAAACTGCAAGGACACAGTACCCAAGTGACACAATACCCTGACTGTAAGGGCCACACCTGGGTATCAGATGAGGAGTGGGCAGTGCACAATAGAGGGACATGGGTCCTGGACCACAAGACTGATGTACTGTGGAAGTTTAACCAGGCCAGAGGAGGACACATAGCATGGCAGACATAGTTCACAATGCAGACATGGACTCACCCCCTCCTTGCTGCTCTCTGTCCTTCAGCTGCCCATCCAGATCAGGGAAGACCACCGCCAGGATCCTCAGCATGTGGGGGGTCAGGGTCCGGTGTCCGCCCCTCCTGCGAGGAGGCGACAGCTTCAGCTGGACCCGTGCGATCCTCCGGGTCCAGCCCCGAAGGTCCTGCCACCTCTTCTGGCAGTTGCGGATCCGGCGCTTGTAGACCCCCACGGATCTCACTGCCCGGACGATGGTCAGCCATATCTTCTGCTTCTGGTGGGCATCAACCTGTGAGGATAACAAAGTGAGAATGCCATTACTACACATGCAACATATCCGTGCATTACACAGTTGGATATACATGTCTCAATCACAGGGGCACATGATGTACACAGGCAGTGCAACGATGGCTATGGACAGTATGCCAGCAGTTACTACATGGTATCATTGCCTGGGAAGTAAAACCTTGTTTAAATGCACTGTCACTGCACTATACCTGTCCAGTGCAAGTAACTACACACTATGGGGGTGACAACTACTCAGTGAGCCTGCTAGCCAGTGGCGTGCAGACTGTTAGCCTTGCTAGTCAGACAACATGCACATTTAGAAAGGCAGTGGACAGAACACTCACCTGCTCCCCTGCTTTCCCATACAGCTTGCTGTACTGTGGAAGGAGGCCATCCAGCAGGGCCTGGTTCTCCTCAGTGCTGAAGGCTGGGGCTCTCTCCACAGTACGTGCCATTGCAGGGTCCAGAGGGTGCAGATACAGCAGCAGTGTAGTGGCAGATGTCGTCCTGGAGCATGTAGTGCAGGCAAGTGAGCTCTCAGGGGAACAGCCAGCATTATATGTGTGCTGCAGAGGCAGATACTGTCCCATGTGTCCAAAGTGATAGGTCCAAGTCGTTTGCATCATCTGAATCTGGCCAATCCATGGAATTGCACCACTTACACACGCCCCCAGCATCCTTCAAATGTTCAACTTCGTGACACCCATGAAATTGCAACATTGTTGTGGGTGACCAACTGAATTTACAGCATCAGACTCGTTCAAATTTTGAAAACGCGTCCGTTGCCAGGCCAGGCCATAGCCAATGGGTGCGCACCGGTCGGACCATTGCTGTTCAACGCGTACATAGGATACAACGCGTACCCGCACACATTGAATGCAATGGGCCGGCCGGGAACACCGATCGGACCATTGCTGTTCAACGCGTACATAGGATACAACGCGTACCCGTACACATTGAATGCAATGGGCCGGCCGGGAACACCGATCGGACCATTGCTGTTCAACGCGTACATAGGATACAACGCGTACCCGCACACATTGAATGCAATTGGCCGGCCGGGCACACCGATCGGACCATTGCTGTTCAACGGGTACATAGGATACAACGCGTACCCGCACACATTGAATGCAATGGGCCGGCCGGGAACACCGATCGGACCATTGCTGTTCAACGCGTACATGGGATACAACGCGTACCCGCACACATTGAATGCAATGGGCCGGCCGGGAACACCGATCGGACCATTGCTGTTCAACGCGTACATAGGATACAACGCGTACCCGCACACATTGAATGCAATGGGCCGGCCGGGAACACCGATCGGACCATTGCTGTTCAACGCGTACATAGGATACAACGCGTACCAGCGCACATTGAATGCAATGGCCAATGTGTGCGCACTGATCGGTCCATTGCTGTCCAAGGCGTATTGCCAATACAACGCGTACCAGCGCACATTGAATGCAATGGCCAATGTGTGCGCACTGATCGGTCCATTGCTGTCCAAGGCGTATTGCCAATACAACGCGTACCAGCGCACATTGAATGCAATGGCCAATGTGTGCGCACTGATCGGTCCATTGCTGTTCAACGCATCCCTGTACAAGTCACTGGCATATGTCACCATGCCTGTCACAGGTGAACATATGCCAGCCACATATACTTCCCAGGCAGTGAGGGGCACACCTACAACACCACAGCCTGTCCAAACTGTATCCTAGGGCATGTAAGGCTGCATTACCTATTCCGTGTATGGTGGGGAACACGTTGTTCTGTGGGTGTCACTTGGGGGCAGCCACCCCCAGGCTGTGCACGTGTTTATGGGGACAGAATCCTTGGTGTTTCGTGTACATGACCACTGTGATGTGCAACTGTTCATATCTGAGCATGTGGCATGGTCACAGTTCACGGTGGTGTATGTGTATGTCATGTCACATATCCCCTGAGTCCCATGTGGGACGTTATGTTCAACCCAGGGTGACCCATTGGCACAATGGTGATGGTCCTCCACAGTCTGTGTGCATGTTGTGATTACAATGTCTCTGATTTCATGTGCACAATGGGAGGCAGTCTCCACATCCACGTTGTTTGTGCATGGACTTTGATGTTGTGCGTGTGTGTGTCACAGACGTCCATGTCTGTCCTGCCGAGGCAACAGGGACCACTACCTGTGGGGCTCATGGTTGTTTTGCTGTGGTGTATACATGATACACCATGTCATGCCAGTGTCCATGTGGCAATACAGGGTCCCTGGGAATCTACCTGTCGTTGAGCTGTGATGCCTGGGGCACATCAGTCCTCACATGTCACTGTGGCGTGTGTTTGTTATTTGGCAGCAGGAGATGGGTACTGGGACACGGCCTCATGGTATCCAATGGCACGACCTGGGACTTATTGATGCCACTTGTTGGACTGTGATGTTAGATATTGGCCATGTATGTGCCATACATATCCGTACGGAACTGCACACATCATGTACTTGTGCCTCATTATGATGTATCATGTGATGTTGAGTGTGTTCAATGCCACATATGTGGGGTGACTGACAATCTTGCTTTCTTCACCTATGCACTGCAGGGCACCAGCTGTCCATAGACCATTCCCTGACCTGGCAACGATGGTGGAACGTGACAGCATCCGACGGTACCGCTTCACCAGGCAGCTGATTGAGGATTTGGCAGTGCGCTTGGCACCACATTTGCAACCTGGCCGTCCGTACCCTACAGCGCTGACCCCCAAGGTGAAGGTGATGGCAGCCCTACACTTCTTTGCCACTGGTACCTTTCAACACACTCTGGCGACTGCTGGTGGGATGTCACAGACCATGTTCAGCCGTGTGCTCCGGGATGTTTTGGAGGCTATGTTGATATACCTGAACCAGTACATCTATTTCCCTAGACTCCAACGACTCACTGGCGTGAAGAGTGACTTCTATGCCCTGGGGAGGATGCCCCATGTCATTGGCTCCATTGATGGGACACATGTGGCGTTGGTACCACCACAGGCCCAAGAGCAGGCCTACCGTAACCGCAAACACTACCACTCGGTCAATGCACTGGTGGTCTGTCTTGCAGATATGAGCATCACACACGTGTGTGCCCGTTTCCCTGGTTCTGCACACGATGCCTACGTGATGAGGAGTAGTCGCATCCCGAGGATGATAGCACAGATGCGGAACCAGCGTGCCTGGCTTGTAGGTGTGTACTGACTTTGTACCATTGTGTGTGTTCTGCTATGTAGTGTTCCACCCTCTTTTCCAACTCTGCTAATGTGCAATTGTCTGTATGTAGGTGACTCCGGATACCCCAACATGCCGTGGTTGCTGACGCCCCTCAGGAACCCTGTGACACCAGCCCAGATGCGCTACAATGAGGCACATGGTCGGACCAGGAGAGTGATTGAGCGGACATTTGGTCTCCTGAAGAGCCGCTTCCGCTGCCTCGACAAGACAGGAGGGTCCCTCCCATATGCCCCAGCAAAGGTGTGCAAGATTATCATCGTCTGCTGCATGCTCCACAACCTGGCAGTGCGGAAGGAGTTGCCTCTCATCCTGGATGACGATGAGCAACGTCCGCCACCTGTGGAGGATCCTGGCCTGGACCACGATGCCAGTGATGATGATGATGATGTTGAGGGTGATGTCCGCACACAGCTCATCACCAACTTCTTCAGCTGAATGTGAGTATCCAGAGATGGCATGTCAATGATGTGAGTTTGCATGATATGTGTTGGTGGTGCTCTGGTGCTGTTTGAGTGTGTCCATGGGCTACATGTCTGTATGCGTGTAGCGATGTGTCCTTGCAGGTAGTCTGTACTCCCCAACAGTGTTGACATGCTAACTTGGTTCTGGGTGGGTATCTTGTAACATGTATTGTGCATGAGTATTGCAGTTCTGTCCTGTTCTTCAGTACTTTTGACTGTGTGTCATTTCTGTCCTTCACAGGGTACTTTCTGAGTCGTATGGTCAACTGTGATCCCCAACACCGTGATTCGACTTCCCGGGTGGAGCTGTTGTGTCCCTACAGGTGATGTGCACCACACCCATGGACTTCCTTCCTTCTACACTTGTTGACTGTGTGCCCGCTGCCAGGTGGGATTACCTTGCATCTGAGGTGGTTACAACATGTTGCAAATGTGTAATAAACCTGTGCTTCACTTTGTGATGTGCGTTGTCTGTGGTCACACATCTGACTGACATTTGCTTACTGCACCAGTGGGCTAGTTAACACAGACTGTGAATAGGTGTTGGGTCTGTGCAATGCAACGTATTTCCTGGCAACACCAGTGTAGGCGATGAGTCAGATGTCCATGGTGTGTATGTGTTGTGTAGCCCTGGTGGTGTGCCTCCCCCATATGTGTGAAGTCGCCATGACTCACATGCCGGTGTTGTACTTGCTGTAGCAGTTAGCATGCACAGTGTCATTTCCCCGATCATCATCGCAACTTCTGAGACAACATAGGAATCACAACAGAGGCAAGTATGGTGTATAAGTGAGTTTATTGACATACATGTGTGAGTATAGTGCACAGGTTGTTGGGTGCTGTACATTGTGATTGTGATCCAAAGTTCCTAGATAATTTGGAAGTCCTGGTAGCAGAAATGTCCAGAGTAAAGTCCACAGTAATCAGAGACATTGGTCCAACTTGAGCTCCCCATGTCATGTGGGAGAGTTGTGTTGCAGTCAACAGGGTGAACAGTTTGCGCACAAAGGTTATTCTCCAGAACAGGTTTTGGCTTCCTGGGGGTTGCACATGGCCATCGGCCTCTCACTTGCCCCTCCTCGGACGGCCCCTCTTCTTTGGGGGGGACCCTCAAGTGCAGGCTGCTGCGGTGCAGGGGACTCTCCGCCAGAGTCATCCTGCCTCCCTGTGGCAGTTGCAGTTGTTTCAGCAGCAGATGTTGTGGGCACACAGGGAGGTGTTGACTGGTTGCTGCTCATCTGGCGGAGGCATTGTAATATGTCCCTATGCACCGCCGTCATCTCTTGCAGTGTGTCCCACTTGGACTCCACGCGGGACATGTGTGAGTCCAAGCGGGCATGATGGGCAGCCTGCTGCTGTTTAATGTCCCTGAGGAGCCCCACTACCTGGCTGAACTCTCCGGTGCTGGACTGGTACGCATCGGCTATGCGTGCCAGTTGTGGGTCATCATGCAGTCCAGACCCCTCTGTGAGCAGCGACCTATGTCTCCCACCCCTCCCACCACCCCTGGCGACACGTGCAGTACCTGAGGTGGCAGGCACAGGTGACCCTGGGCCACCTTGTGGGTTGTTGGTGGTGGTGGTGTCCATGGCCCCACGTTGGTCCAGGGTCCCTGTGCTGGTGGTGGTGGTGCTGCTCCTTGGTCTGTCCATGTCGGCAGGGGTGGTATGTGTGTTGACAGTCGTTGGAGGGGTGGGTGCAGGGGGTGCAGCTGGTGGTCCTGCTGGTGCTGCATGATGACTTGCTCCGGAGGTGCCAGGTAAGTCTTCTTCATCCGAGGAGGGCAGAGGCTGTTCCACACCAGTGAGCTCCGTATCCTCGTGAGCCTGGGACGAGGACTCCTCAGCATCTGCTGCTGTGTCCCCATCATCACCTGTTTTTGGGAGACACACACAATGTATGTTATGTTTCTGCAGGCATCAATGGTTGACACACCTGACAGTTGTGGCTGTGCCTCTGGATGCGGGCCTGTACAATGAATTGTCCTAAGTTGTCACAGTCAGGGGTTGATATTGGTGTAGCACATTGTCCTGCATTATTTGGGCATTTCTATGTGAATGTTGGGGTGTGTACATGATCTGCATTGGTTGTATTTGGTTGTCATCCGCTCCTCCTTCCCACCCAGCCAGATATCCCACCATGGACCGTGCTTCCATTGCAGGGAGTGCAAGTTGTCTTTCAGGATGTCAGTCAGTGGTGTCCTGCTGTTGGTTGTTGCACAGTTGCCAGCAGGGCCTTGTGCTCCCCACAGCAGTAGCCAGTGTCAGCCATCTTGTGAGTCCTTTTCCACTCCCTGTGATGTGAGCATGGTTGAGTGTGGTGTTGATGGGCCAATTGTGAGGGTGAGCAATATCTGTGCCTACCACTCCCATCATGCTATTGCCTCCACCCCACTTCCCAGCATGCCCATACTTCCTTCCTTTTGACTCTGCTTCCCTGTGGGGTGGGCTGCCTGTGCTGACAGGATGGCTGGGAGTGTTGTCCGGGCAGTTGTTTGGCTAAATGTCCCAGGAGTGTCCCTGTGCTTCACACAGCATGACCCAGGGTGGTGGTTCTTTGTGGGACCTTGAGTTAGGATGTGAGGCATTGCATTCCGCCAGGTGGCTTCTGTGGAGTATGTGTTGAGGGGGTGTGAGGGGAGGTGCTTGTGACTATGGTCAGTGCTGTGAGTCCTCCTTCCCACCCAGCCAGATATCCCACCATGGACCGTGCTTCCATTGCAGGGAGTGCAAGTTGTCTTTCAGGATGTCAGTCAGTGGTGTCCTGCTGTTGGTTGTTGCACAGTTGCCAGCAGGGCCTTGTGCTCCCCACAGCAGTAGCCAGTATCAGCCATCTTGTCAGTTGTTTTCCACTCCCTGTGATGTGCGCATGGTTCAGGGTGGTGTTGATGGGACAGTTGTGGGGGTGAGCAATATCTGTGACTACCACTCCCATCATGCTATTGCCTCCACCCCACTTCCCAGCATGCCCATACTTACTTGCTTTTGGGTGGACTTCAGTGTGTGTGAGTGTGAGAGCAATGGCAAGATGGCTGGCAGTGGTGTCCTGCTGTTGGTTGTTGCACAGTTGCCAGCAGGGCCTTGTGCTCCCCACAGCAGTGCCCAGTGTCAGCCATCTTGTCAGTTGTTTTCCACTCCCTGTGATGTGCGCATGGTTCAGGGTGGTGTTGATGGGACAGTTGTGGGGGTGAGCAATATCTGTGACTACCACTCCCATCATGCTATTGCCTCCACCCCACTTCCCAGCATGCCCATACTTACTTGCTTTTGGGTGGACTTCACTGTGTGTGAGTGTGAGAGCAATGGCAAGATGGCTGGCAGTGGTGTCCTGATGTTAGTTGGTGGCCAGTTCCCAGCATGGCCTTGTGCTCCCCACAACAGAGCACCAGTGTCAGACATCTTTGATGGGGCTTTCCACTCTCTGTGGGGTGTGCATGCTTGAGTGTGAGCTTGCTGGGCCATGTGGGTGGGGGATGTTGAGCTGTGACTACCACTCCCATCATGCTATTGCCTCCACCCCACTTCCCAGCATGCCCATACTTACTTGCTTTTGGGTGGACTTCACTGTGTGTGAGTGTGAGAGCAATGGCAAGATGGCTGACAGTGGTGTCCTGCTGTTGGTTGGTGGCCAGTTCCCAGCATGGCCTTGTGCTCCCCACAACAGAGCACCAGTGTCAGACATCTTTGATGGGGCTTTCCACTCTTTGTGGGGTGTGCTTGCTTGAGTGTGAGGTTGCTGGGCCATGTGGGTGGGGGATGTTGAGCTGTGACTACCACTCCCATCATGCTATTGCCTCCACCCCCCCTTCCCAGCATGCCCATGCTTCCTTCCCTTTGACTCTGCTTCCCTGTGGGGTTGTGTGCCTGTGCTGACAAGATGGCTGACAGTGTTATCCTGGGGTTAGTTTTGCTACAAGTCCCATGTGTGTCCCTGTGCTTCACTCAGCATGACCCAGGGTTGTGGTTCTTTGTGGGATATTTGATTGGAGTGTGAGGCAATGTGTAATGATCTTGCCTCCTCCTTCAATGACCTGCGTGTCATGAGGTTCTGTGTTCTGGAATCTGGCTATCACGGAGTTCGTGTGAATGGCGGTTGCTGATGATTAAAGTGGATAGGACGTCTAACCTGACCTGCTTGTCCCTATCTCCCCAATAAACCCTCTTCACATCTCACCACCGGTGTCACCTTCATTATTACACTGGCGACGATCTTGGGATGGACCCAGCCGACGTCCTAACACATCGAGCAACCTCAGGTGGAACCTAAACTACGAGCCAGTTCCAACCTCAAACTCGAACTTTGTCTTCCTCTTTAAGGTACTGTGTGGCGCTTTGCTTGCTTTTGATGGTTTGACGGAGCACAAACACCCGTCCTCTCTGCCCAGCGCGTAACATTAGAGGAGACTCAACCTTCTGGCAAGTTGATTTACTTATAAAACTTAAAGCGCTCACTCACACTTACCCGCCTCTTCCTACGCGAGTTGAAGCAACTGCCAGCACCCATATTCAAAGCGAGTGACTTGACTTTCCCGCATTTTACAACATCTTATTTATCGAAGTTGAAGCGTTCCCCCGCGCTTCTCCTGCCTCGCGCTATTCTAGTACGTGTCGTTGCCTGGAAACACTCCTCTGCCCAGCAACTGCTTACGCGTCACCCTTGACGATTCACGGATGGTTGGTTGCACAGCAACGGAAGACGCTTTTCGTTGCGATAAGCTCTGCAGTTCACTTCGCTGACACGCACAGCCTAATATTTCACAAGCTTGTCAAGTTAAACTCGCTGACAAGCACAGCTTTGAAATATACATTGTTTAATCTGCCTCAACTCAATTCTAGACCCTGCAGCGTGTCAAGCTTTCCTCGCTGACACGCACAGCTTGATTTTTCGCCAAATTGAAAGTCAACACACTGACAGGCACAGTTTCGAATGACACAATTAAATTTAAAGCTGTCCTACAAACTTGTAAAATTGTCCTAGCCTGTCAAACCTCATTTTCTACGCTGATAGGCTCAGCAGTTACCCTAGAAGCAAAGAAATTATTATTATTTTTTTCTTTCCTTTTCTTTCTTATCAATTTTACGCATGAAAAGGTTAACTACGCTGATAGGCACAGCATCTACAGTTCAATCAATTTAAGAATATATATTCGTTCATCATCATCTCAACTCGTCTTCCTTCTCCTCTGTTTCAAAAATGCAAAATGTCACGCCACCCCCTTTTTCCTTTCCAATCCCGGTGAACCTACTGTACGCTGGTCTAAGTGGAAAAAGGTCTTTATCAACTACGCAAGAGTGTGCGGAGTATCCCTCAGTGCAGAGAGGAAATCAGCCTTGTTATTACACTGTTTAGGCACCGAAGGGCAAGAAATCTTCGAACACCTACCGGATCTTGATAACTCTGAATCTAATAATCTTAATGAGTTTGAAATTTGCTTGTTGAAACTAGATAAACACTTCTTACCCAAAGTAAGCACAGTTCTAGAGCGCTACCACTTTGGGAAAAGAACCCAACAACCTAAAGAAACAGTTGAAATGTATGTTTCTCATCTACGCAAACTCGCCTCCACCTGCAAGTTCGAGGGCGCACTTGAAGAACGGGTGCGTGATCAATTCATGCTTGGTTGTGCAATGGAAAAAGTGAATGACGAGTTGTGGCAGAAGGATGACCCAAAACTTGATGAGGTCATCACTATCGCAAAACGTATTGAACACTCTTTAGCTTGTGTTGAAACCATAAAGAAAAAAGAAATTGACTCTACAACCACTTCAGTTGGGAGAGTTCAAGCTATCTCTCAAGCTAGTTCGTCAAAAAGAGTTGAATCCCATACCATGAAACCAAAACGTTTTGAACCACAATCATCATGGCAAAGGATGCCTTTCCAAGGAAAATGCTTTCGTTGTGGCAACATCGATCATCTAGCTAATGATAAATCCTGCCCAGCCATAAATGCAAAATGCCTCAACTGCGGAAAAGTGGGCCACTGGACTAAAGCTTGCAGACTACAAAAAAATAAAAGAAACAAACGAGTTAAAGAGGTTTGGATACAAGATGAATCTGAATCCAGTTCTGACGATCTACATTGCGGTGAGATCTTGACTCACGTTGATCAAGTTAAGTGCTCAAGCCCTGTCGAAAGTGTCCTCATAAATGGTCATCCCGTTAAAATGCTTTTTGACTCTGGAGCAAAGATCACCTTAATCCCGAAGTCCTTCTACGACGTTTTCTCATGGGAAAAGTGAAAGTATGGAAACCTGACATCAGGCCCCTTGCATACGGGGGACAACCCATCAAACTGTTTGGTTACTTTGAAGGAGACATTGAGTTCAAGAATAGATTTACGGCTGGGAAAATATACATCTCCACGAAAGGGGATAGTATAGTGAGTTGGGTCCACCAAGCCGATATGGGTGTCATGTTGATTCCGGGTGGCAACCCTTGCATTGTCTTGAGAGAAAAAACTAAAGACCCTCTTGGAGAGTCAGATCTCCCCGGACAAACACCTTCCACTACACCTGAACTCTTTAAAGTAGACCAGGTAGACAACCTACGCTCAGAATTCAAAGAGGTTTTTAGCGAACGCTTAGGTTGCCTATCCAACTACACTCACAAGATTATCTTGAGACCTGACGCCATCCCAGTAGCCTGCAAAGTGAGGAATGTGCCTTTAGCTCTGAGAGATTCCATGGAAAATGAACTTAAAAAATTACTCAAGGAAGGCATCATAGTTGAAACTGAGGCTAGTGATTGGTTAGGCCCCAGTGGTTCTTGCCCGTAAGGCCTCAGGTGAGGTTAGGCTTTGTGTGGACCTACGCTCCCTTAATCGCGCAGTTGTACCTGATAGATATCCTCTCCCCAACATCGCAGAGATGCTGACTCAACTGGCTGGAGCTGAGTTATTTTCTACACTTGACCTCAGGGCCGCATATCATCAAATTAAGATCGACCTTGAATCGCAAAATCTCACTGCCTTTATAACGCCGTTTGGCACTTATAAATTTACTAGACTTCCCTTTGGCCTTAATTCAGCAGCATCTGTGTTTCAAAGAGCCATGGAAGACGTTTTGCAGGAGCTACCTGGAGTAAAAATATACCAAGACGCTGTCTTGGTTCACGGCCCCTCCCAAACTACTCACGATAAAAGACTCAAAGCAGTACTGGATCGTTTCAAGTCACGTGGTTTAACACTACGTGAGAGTAAGTGTAAATTCAATCTTCATGAAATTGACTATTTAGGCCACAAGCTGTCTGCTAATGGGGTCAAACCGAAAGACAAGTTAGTGAGGACTATTGCCGATCTCCCAGTACCTCAAAGCAGAGACGAACTTGTCACCTTTTTAGGGATGGCGGAATATTATCATAAATTTGTTCCCGGGTTTGCCTCTCGTACCTACACTCTCAGAACTCTTCTAAAAAAAGGAGCAAGATTTAGTTGGTCAGAAAAATGCTAAGAAGAATTCAATGATGTAAAGAGGGCCTTGAGTGAAGCTCCTTCACTTCACAGCTTTGATACCTCTGCTTCTTCCATACTCGTTACTGATGCTAGCTCTAAAGGACTTGGGGCTGTCCTTAAGCAAGTTAAAAATGGTCATGAAACGACTATTACGTTCCTATCAAGAGCTCTCGTAGGGCCCGAATTACAATATTCCGTATTCGAAAAAGAAACACTCTGCATATTCTGGGCGATCAAGAAACTTAAGAAATTTCTATGGGGAAGCTCCTTTACCGTACAGTCTGACCACAAACCCCTGAAAGACTTATTTACTAAAAAAGCCTGGATGCCGTGTCCTCAAGAATCACCAAGTGGATTGTAGCTTTACAAGACTATGATTTCATTGTTTATCACATACCTGGTACACAAAACAAGGTTTCCGATTGTTTGTCCCGCCTTGTAAGGAATGACTCAAGTGTTACGTGTGATAAGTTGGGTGACTCATGTGAGTTTGATGATTATAAGGTCTGTGAGGTGACTGATGGTGTCTTAAGCGAGGAAAAATGGAAATCTTCCATGACAAACGATCCAGTCATTCTTAAGGTTTGCGAGTTAGTAACTGCTGGGTGGGAAGGTATAAAATGTCTGGATGAGGAAACAAGGAAGTTTTGGAACGTAAGACATGAGTTATCCGTCTCCTCAGGGCTACTTCGGAGAGGCACAAGACTAGTTCCACCTGTTTCCCTCAGGGAGGAAATAGCTCAACAGGCTCATCAGGGACACCAGGGAATTTCTAAAACGAAAGAGAGAATTCGTTTGCACTTCTGGTGGCCCGGTATTGATCTGTTAGTTGAACGTATGGTGAGAGATTGTCAGGAGTGCAACTCTTCTGATAAAATATATAAAACTAGAGTACAACCTATGGCCGTACGTGAGACTCCCACTCGTTGCTGGCAAGAAGTAGCTCTGGATCTCCTGGGCCCTGTTTCTAGTAATTCAGGTCAGTCATTTGTCTTAGTCTTAATTGATTTATTCTCAAGATGGCCGGAGATTAAGGTCTGCCACAGTATCGAGACTAAGGATGTCATAAAATTTCTCGATGAGGTCTTTTCTCGTGAGGGTTTCCCTGATTGTCTTCTTACTGATAACGGAGTCCAGCTAGTTTCAAGAGAGATGTTAGAGGGAACGTTTGTGGTTGGCCACACTCTTCTGTTTACCTCTCTCCTCTCAGAGTCTCTTTCACACTCTTCTGTGTCACTTGGCAAGAAAGAACCATTTGTTAAAATATCATAGTTTATTAAACAATTCAAAAGCATAAAAGAAAATACTTCAATTAAAGTGTGCCCATCAACATATGGGTAAGATCAGAAATAACTGCATCAACAATGTTAAAGATCAATTGGTTCAATTCAAACAGAAATGTATATCTATCAATTAATCCATGAGCAGCCGATCAAGGGGCAGCCCTGAATTCAAGAGTGATACAAATGATAGCATTCAGAGGACAAGCTTCTTGTTGAGATAAAATAACAATATTCAAGTCTACACATTTAAACTGAAATAAATGCAATTGCTTGGGTACAGATGACCTGAAGTAAATAATCTGACAAAGCCAAAAGGCAGAATTATTGAGTCAGATAGTCTGACAAAGTCAATGGGCAGAATTTGACAAAGGCAATAGGCAAAATTATTAAGTCAGATAGACTGACAAAGTCAATAGGCGAAATCTGACAAAGCCAATGAGGCAAAATTATTAAGTCAGATAGACTGACAAAGTCAATAGGCAAAATCTGACAAAGCCAATAGAGCAAAATTATTAAGTCAGATAGACTGACAAAGTCAATAGGCAGAATTATTAAGTAGGAGCATTATCACCTTGGCAATAGGAGCTCTGGGCCCAGTCAGGAGAACGATTGATCAGTCGGGAACCCTCACACAGCACCTGGGTGCTGGTTTGAAGAGAATTCGATGCCACACCCTGGGTGCAGCTGTTTTATATGCTTGAATGCAGAAGTTTTACCCTCTCTGACGTAGGTCCTGACGCAGCCCTTGACCGCCCTCCTGTAACTATGGAAAATTCCACCCATGGGACTGAGAAGTGGTATCATGGTGAAATTAGGGGCTTTTGACAGGTGGTCAGTGCTCCTGACCGCAAAAAGTAAACAAAGGATAATTTTTACCATAAGAAAGCTCAGAGTTAACATTTTAATACATTAATTCTTTGTCACGCAGCCCGTCTTTCACAGGTTCGATTAAGCAAGCGCGGAAAGTTTCTTAACTAAAAATATTGCACATGTACTTGTGAAACCGCCAGATGTACCAAAAATGTCCTACGTGTGTGGGCTAATCTAATTCTCGTAACTGTGGAAATTTACAAGGGGGAGGGGGAGAGTTTGTCGCGGAGGATGGCGCAAGCCTCTGCTGTCAGGTTAGTGAAGTCTATGAGACCAGTTCTTAAGTTATTGGGCCTATACATATCTCTTACAAAGGTATGGTTGGTCTTGTATGTAGGTCTGTGAGAAGGTGAACTTGGGCCTATGTGTGGATTTGCAAGAAAGTGAAGGACCGTGGACAACTTAAAGACCCTTTATCTAGGCCTCAGTGGTGGGGCTTATCTAGGGATGCCAGGTTTGAAGGGTATTGCAGAATGGGGTGTGGGTTTCTGTTAGATGGTAAAACGGGACCCTCCTACAGAGATGGAGACCTATCTTACTAAGAAAGGGATCAGACACAAACGTTGTGCTCTCGATCATCCTGAAACTAACGGGATGGTAGAGAGGTTCAACCGTGTGCTTAAAGACTCCATTCAGTTGGCTAGATCTCTAAACAAGGATTGGAAAGCTGAAATTCAAGAAAAAGTAATGTTGTATCGTCTTACTCCTCATTCGACAACATCTTTGGTTCCCTTTGAACTCTGTCGTGGTAGAAAACCTAATACCAGTATGTTTCAGTCATGGATGAGAGGGGAGCGTATCAGCTCTTGTTTGAGCGATGAGATGAATTTAGCCCTTAATCCTAGAATTGAGTCTCGAGATGTCAGTACAGCTCCAGATTCAGCTTCCTGGCAAGCCTGTCAGGACTTAAAAATCGCTAAGAGGAAGGCTTACTTTGACTCGAGGCACGCAGTCTCACGCACTCGTGTATGTGTGGGTGACAGAGTGAGAGTTCGTCTTCCTCAAAGGTCCTCTGGCCTTTCAAAGTTTTCCACACCTTATGTTGTTAAAAAATTGTTTCTAAATGCTGTCAAATTGAGTGATGGACGCATATGGAATCTTAACAGAATTGCTCTCGCACCTAACATGCTTGTTACTCCTAACAGTTCTCCTGTCGTATTGCCTAAATTGAGAAAGAGTGTGCGTGTTGGAAAGCTCCCAAAGAAGTTCAATGACTTTGTTTCGCATTAACGTTTCGACTATTGGTTGTTTTAGTTTGGTTGTTTTAGTTTTATTTATTTATTCATTTCTTACCTATTTTCTTTTCTGAAAGGGGGAAGATGTGTAATGATCTTGCCTCCTCCTTCAATGACCTGCGTGTCATGAGGTTCTGTGTTCTGGAATCTGGCTATCACGGAGTTCGTGTGAATGGCGGTTGCTGACGATTAAAGTGGATAGGACGTCTAACCTGACCTGCTTGTCCCTATCTCCCCAATAAACCCTCTTTACATCTCACCACCGGTGTCACCTTCATTATTACACAATGCATTCTCCCAGGTGAGTTTTGTGGAGTTTGTGTTAGGGGTGTGTGTGAGTAACGCTGCTGGTAACTATGGTCAGGGCTGTGAGTCCTCCTTCCCACCCAGCCAGATATCCCACCATGGAACGTGCTTCCATTGCAGGGAGTGCAAGTTGTCTTTCAGGATGTCAGTCAGTGGTGTCCTGCTGTTGGTTGGTGCACAGTTGCCAGCAGGGCCTTGTGCTCCCCACAGCAGTAGCCAGTGTCAGCCATCTTGTAAGTTGTTTTCCACTCCCTGTGATGTGCGCATGGTTCAGGGTGGTGTTGATGGGACAGTTGTGGGGGTGAGCAATATCTGTGCCTACAACTCCCATCATACTATTGGCTACACTGACTTGCCCAGCATACACATATTTCCTTTCTTTCAGTGGGCTTCACTGTGTGCTGGTGTTGTAGTGGTGGCTACTTGTCTGGCTGTGTTTGTCAGTTATATTTGTGCCACTGCCTAGCTGTAGTTGTAGTTGTGTTTGTACATGTGATGACACAGTTAAATGTCACTTTGTGATGGCATGTGTTGTGTTTCTCTGAGTGACATACACATTTTGGGATGATTCTGTTCTGGTTGCTGTGTATTTGCTAAGAGTGCATGGTTTGACTCTCCCCTTGACAGTGATGTGTGTGTGTAGTCGCAGAATATTGTGTACATTTGTTATGTACTCACCAGGCTCTGGGATGTTTTCTAGTCCATAGACGCTCACTGGTGGTAGGATGGCCCGCACCTTCTCCTCCCAGGGCCTGAGGTATACTGGCTTGGCAGGAGGGCCACTGCCGGTGTATTGGCTCAAGATGTAGTCCTTCTTCAGCAGCTCCTTCACCCTCCTGCGCACGTCATACCACCTGTTCTGGATGTCTGTCTTTGTGCGCAAACATGGTGATTGTGCGTTCACCCTGTCGATGATCCTCTCCCACATCTTTGTTTTCTGTGACATGGGTGTCTGTTGGACCAGTGTACCAAAGAGCTGTGGCTCTACCCTGAGGATCTCATCTACCAGGACTTCCAATTCACTATCTAGGAACTTGTGATTCTTCTTTGGGGGCATGGTGATGGGTGGTGATGGTGAGTGATGTGTGTGTTGGTGTGCAGGTGAAGGTGTGTGAGTGTGTGTTTTGCTAGGTGTATGTGAGGTTTCTATTTGTTGTGGTGCTGATGGTGTGTGGCTTGTGTGATGGATGAGCTGTGGGTGTGTGGTTGCTGTCTGTTGAGTGCTGGCTGGTAATTTGAATTTGCAAAGGATCATGGTAGGGATTTGTGTCCTTTATATGGGTGGAGTTGTGGGTGTGTCTTTGTTACCTGCCCCTCCCCCAGTATTTATTGGCTTTGTAATTGCTTGTTTGGCCTTTTTTGTGTATTTTCCCTTTGTACTTTTCGTGCATGTAGGAGACGTTCTTGTGACCGAGTCCGACCCTGCAGTTGTCTCGTACGGGCTCGTCCGTTTCGTTCACGCTGTGTTTGTGCTGTTTTCTATGCTGCGTACGCGTCGGTCGCGGTGTTTTGGGTTGCTTCGGCTCGCAGTTTTGTATGCGTGTCGGTCGTACGTCTTGTCCTCGGTGCGACTCGGTCGTGTTTTCCACGCCTTGCATCGTACTTGGCGGGTGGGAGTCCGCGGGTACGTCTCGTTCGGTATTGTTCCGGGTGCGAGTCGGTCGGTTCGAATCGCGTGTTTTTCCGGCCGGATTGCTGTTTTCCGCGCGGCTCGGTCCTTCGGCTTGTGTTCCGTACAAGTCGGTCGGGTTTTGCTTGCTTCTCATCGTACTTGGCGGGTCGGGCTGCACCGGTACGTGTCGGTCGGAATTAATTCCGGCTCCGAGTCGGTCGGTACTTTTTCCGGCCGGAATCGGAATCGGCCCCCTAGGTATGATAACTATTTCGTGGGTTCCAGTGAATGCCGAGACAGTTACAACATTTTAGGAGGATGGGGATTCAAAGGAGGAAAAGATCCAATATTTCCAGGGATCTATTATATTTGCGGAAATAGAGCTTATTACAGGTTGCCGGACCATTGGTATGGGTCATGCTATTTAGGCCTGGTCTTTCCAAAGATTTTTCATGTGGAGAGAGGAGAGAAAGGAATACACGAAATGGGTGAAACATTAACACGTAGGAAAAGGGAAAGTTTCTCAGAAATAGTTGGTGACATTTTTGGAGCATTTATACCAGCAGTGGGTATATCTTTGAATGCATTTAAAATTCGGAAACTGTCTACAGTAGTAGATCGTTTATCAACGAATACTGCTGGAGGGTTCTTGATGATAAACACTGAGATGGTTGCCATGAGAGCTATGGTGATGCAAAATCAACTTGCCCTTGACATTCTTTTGGCAAAAGAGGGTGGAGTCTGTGGAATGCTGAAAGTCCAACATTGTTGCACTTACATTCCAGATAAAAGTGAAAATATACAGAAGTATATAAAGAATATTACTAATTTGCACAAAGAGCTTGCTCCACTGGAGGTTGAAGGTGCCTGGGAGAAACTTGGTAAGAGTTTTTCCTCAATAACAAAATGGTTCACTGAAATAGGTGGTTCTATTATAGGGAAAGTTCTAATATCAGCAACAGTAGTAATATTAGTAGTGTTATTAGTGAAATTAGCTTGTGTGTGCATTAGAAAGAGGAAAAGACAAAATAAAATAAAAAGAGAAAATAAGATAAATAAAGAAAGAGAACGAGAATTGGGAGAAATAGAACTTGAAGAACTAAAAGAAAACATGTACAAAAGAACAAAAAGACAAGATGAAAGGGACACTGATGTGTGAACTAACAAAAAGCAAATGGACAAGAAACATTTTATCTGAAAATTGTGTAACATGGGTTTTTGTGGTGATATTAAAAATCACCAAAGGGGGGAGTTGATGGAGCGAGGTAAATGAAAAAAATGTTGAAACACCCCAAATTAACACTAATGAACTAATATTATTAATTGTTTGATGTACTAACCAACACTTTACACTTTTTGGTAAACACATACATAAGTGGTAATAAATAATAATTGCAAATTTATGTGCAAAATTAACTTATTTACAACTGAAATGTGAAATAAAATTAATATAGTATTAAGTAGAGTAAAATCGCATGATTTGTGCTATGTAGTAAAATTGTATTGTGGCAAAAGAATGCGGATGGTAAGTAAACATGGCTTTAAATGTCGCTTCTGCTAGGTAACACCTAACTGGGCTACTTAGAATGACGGGTGGGAAACAGAAAGGCTTATTTTCTTTATTTTAATTATGATTGTGTTTGTTTTCATAATAGTTCGTTTGGGCCTGCTAGGCCGTGCTGCGAAAATGGCTGCCGAAGCAGATGAGCCCAATGCGCAGTCGCAAAGATGGCCTCTAAAGCGGAAGAAAGCCACAAAGCTAAGTCACATGGGTGTGAATTCCAGCCCAGAGTGAGAGATGTCAAGGTCAGGATGACCTGACTTGGGAGAGAGTGCCAAGAGAGACTCAGCACGCATCCGTGAGAATGGACGCTAACAACTAAAGAATTAACAAAGGATCGCTTAGAAAAATGACTAATGAAAAAGAAACATTACATGAACTGTCAATTGGACTGCTATTACCCAAAGGTCATGCGAAAGTATAATCCTTAAACAATTTGAGAACTGGTTTGAATAAGGAGGGCAATGAGGTGATTCTTGCCACCCCTCCAATGGACCAATTAGCGTGATTCTCGCCGCCAAAGATTGGAACTTTATGTTTAGTAAGCTAGTAGTAGGGTATAAGAGGACCTGCTCTTAAGTAGGAGGAGCGCTATTCTTGCATTATTTTTGAGCACTGAACGTTGACGCTGAAGAAACTGCTGCTATTTTCTTTAGGCCATTTTCTTATAGAAATATTCATTTTGGACTTTAAAACTTGACTGGGAAAAGGAACGAGATCGATGCGGGAAACTTGTATGGGAGATCCGTCGAGTAGGTTTCTAGCGGGACAGACAGTCAGTTTTGGGGATTTCTATGCTGCGATCTACAATTTATCTGCTTTGGTGAACATTTCATTTTTCCATCTGAAAAGGGTATGCATAAAAATTCTTTTTAAAACCTTAATTCTTATATGCTATTAAATGTATTAAAATAATTAATAAACTTGAATTTCACTCATGCATTTAAGGAAATAGATAAACTTTATTCTAATTCAAATAATGAGTCTGTGGTTCTTTAAGCTCAATAATAAATGTAATGATTATCAGGTTTTGAATGTGATTGAGCTGGACTTAATCACCATCAACTTATTCTACTAGTTGGTCCATCGACCAAACAGCGGAATACCTTGATGTTTTAGAACCGACAGGATTAAAGCTGATGGTGTAAAAATGCTTAATGTATTATCCTGTTAAATGTTAACAAGATATCCCGTTCATCCAGCAATTTCGTTTTTCTTCTCCAAAGAGTAAGTGGATGTGATCCAGGGAATAATTGAGAAGAGTGTATGGTTATGCGGTGTTATGGGCCCCACCGTCATATAGTATAAGTGTTGTGAAGGATCTGTACCTGGATGTCACGTCCAAAGGAGAAGAAGTTATATTAGCCGCGCTGGATCAATCCCAATAGTCGGGGATCTGGTCAGAGAGAAAATAGCGGACAAGAAAGAATTTGGGCCATCCTACAGAAAGCCTGTACAGGTCCTCGCAGTTGAAGGAACAAGAACTGTGCTTCTACCGCCTCTTGCTGACAAAAAGGAGAAAAGATTTGTCTCAATCGACCTAATCAAACCACACTATGTGGCCGATACTGAGTAATAGGCCACGTGGATTCCAAAGTAGCAGACGCCCTCCTTTCGCTACAATCCAAGAAGTTCAAACGGAAAGACTCATCACGTTCGAAGAGTCCCCTGCACGGAATGAAGGACTATGCAACAATGCTATGGAACTCGTTTCTCTTGAACCTGAAGTTCAATTTCAAAATCGAACTCAAAATGAAAGACAACTCGCTATTTGACCAAATACAGATGTCTACTTCAACATGCCTCGACAGGAACAAACTACGATTTCTACAAATCCTGATGCAATACCAACAATTGATCGAACTGCTTCTGGCTACTTCATAAACTTTGATACGTTTTCTTTGGATCCAAGCAAACCGGAAATGACGCCAGCCAAAAAATCACGCAAGCAGCAAGTAAAAGACTTTCTGAACTTTCTTTAAAAGACTTACCTGGTATCACCTTGGGTAGAACTATGGGTAATAACCGGGATACTTTTCTTTCTTTTCTGGGTAGGCTTGGTAATAGTTTTTAGTATGCTTGTTAATGGAAGATACCTTTGACAAAGCTCTGCAGCCCAAAAGGTGAACTTACTTTTAAAACCACACCTATCTTCTCATCGAGAACAAAGAGACTTGTCATCAGTGAACATTACAGCAGTTCCTATACCTAATGGTATAGTTTGGGACAAGGTTGATTTCGATATATTTGGTCCGACTGAAATTTTAAGAATTCCTCATTTATTTAAAATATCGTTGAGTGATATCATTACCTCAAGTACATTTTCTGATGATTGGGATTTTGAAACTGTTAATAACACGTTGTCTGATTTGGAAAAATCTGCTGCGTTTTCTAGTAGTGAAACATTGGAAGACACATCAGATTTCGAGAGTATGTATTGTTATCAACATTATGGTTATCATTTTCTGCATTAATCTGCAAATCCTAGAAATGTGTTCACATTCCACCAGTGGGAACATTGTCCAACACCGCCGAAAGGCAGTTCAAAAACATTTACACAGAAGTTTCCATATTTTTCAGGGTTTAATATGTCTGACCCAGCCTCATATTATTATGAGGTTGCACCAACATCAGCACAGAAAAATATGTTGACAAACACCAAACAGATTTACTCTGCTTCCTTTATTGCCCAGTTGTCTGAACACCATAGACACCATAGACTTAAAATCAGTCTGGGGTACTAGAGAATGGCAGGTACAGGAAACAGAAGCTTTGTTTAGAGCATGCCTCATCCCTCAACAAATCATGTTTTTGAACGAGACAGTGCAACAGATGTCTTGCCTTGGACTAGCCAAGAACAAAGACTTGAACACACCTCGGCTGCCAACTCCATCACACACCGAGGGTAACGAAACATCACAGAAAGGGATTACAATAGATGACATCATACAATACAACAGATCAGACCCCGATTGGGAAAAATGGTTGATTTGGCCCACAGACACTAAAGGTTGTCAGGCAAGATTCATGGGTAAAGCCGAAGGGTTTAGTATCCATAGGCCAGATCCACGTTATGTACAGAGACAATATCCAGGGGTAGTGACATCATACAGTGTTGGGAAGTTGTGCCTTGATTGGCTAAAAACCTCAACACTCACAAAGGTGAAACAACACTTATCCTTACTATCACAGGATGTGGATCTCAGGGATTTTTTATTGGGTCCCAGGCAACCACGTCAGAAACGTTTCTATTATGCTGTCTACAATGAAATATAGAAAATATCACAACAAGAGGCCGCAGAGAGGATACGTGAAATAGACTGTATAAATCTAGAAAAATCTCTAGCAGTGGTAGACAATGGGTTAACTACATTGACCTCCAGGATATTTTCCTTAGGCAACATTGTATCTTCTGCGATAGACATACTAGAACAAGATTTGGCCATATTACAACATGGGCAATCTCAATTACGTTCTATTATGTTATTAAGCTGGACGCTGCAATCTTTGCGTGCAGGCTACGTGCCTTGGCGTTATATCAACAGTACGTCTCTGTTTTCTGAATACAATCTAACAGATAAACAGATAGAAATGGCACAAAGGGGAGCAAAATATACAATGCTGCATATTAAAAAACTGGATAGATTAGCATTTACAGTGGCAGAATCGCAGTCCACAGAATGGCTAATCCATGGCCACATAACTCTACCGGTCACTACTTTTCAGTTTCAGTATTGCCTTGAACAAAAGCAAGTAGGCATATATGACGAAATGGGTAAGGAATACATTAAGGAATCATGGGTATTACCATACAGATTTCGATGCCGGAGTGGGGATCGAGAAGTGTTTCTGAGCGGTACAAACTGTGAGAACGCTTTAAGTGGATCACTCATATGCCAGGATATAATGCTGCATAGGGCTTGTAATGGTTCTGTAGCGAACCTATCCTGCCATTTGAGGGGTGCCCCAGCTGCTGTGATTACTCCAGCATTCAGGCTACTTTCGAATGGGAGTTACTTGATGCTGAACAGTCAAGGCTGCTGCGGAATGCTCCCAGGCATCGCATATCTGGTAACCGTGAGCTCCAGGGTTATTTGTTGTATGCAAGTATTGTTTCCACCGACACATACAGTCAGGGAGGCGCCGTTATAGCCTTCACTGAATGTTTCTTTAATACGGTTTGATACTCTAAGCAGAATGAAAGCCATGCTTCTACAGAAGTCCGTGCCCTTAACCTCCGCTCGAGAGACTTTTGATCTCCAGATCACAAGGTCTTCGGCAGAGATACAAGCGCTTATTCATACAAACTGCCCTTTCCATTTCGCAGAAATGGTAAATCGTATCTTTAACATGTCTTATACGACAGGCATAGTCCACCTATTTAAGACCATAGGTTCTGGACTTCTGAGCACCTTTCAGACGGTACTTGGAGTTATCCCAAACTTCATTCACTCCGTATTCTGAAGCATCTTTGGAGGACTTCCGCTGATCCTGTTTCTAATAGCAGGTATCCTGATTGTTATTTTTCTGCTACGCAATGGACGTCCCAGTCACCAAGGAGATGGAAAAAGCACTCCTGGAGCGTCAATACCGTGATCGCATGGTACAACATCTGGGCACGCCTCGCCTAAGAGAACTAAGCGCATCTTGGTTCTTGTCATTTCGACCAGTCTGGATGGACTGCATCTTACCAGTCCTCCGATGCCTGTTTTGCGGAGAAGAATGCGTGTTAGACTTGTGTTTGACACTCCCATCATGTGCGCAACCGGACGTGAATGCGTTACTGGACCCGATAACGGCCCATGTTCTGCAGTGTCCTCAGTGTATTGCAATGTTGATGGCGGCATTCGTTGAGCCACAGTAGGTAGTTACTGCACCTGTTGGGATGAACACCGGCTCCTCCACTGACACCCAGGCTTTGGACGGCGCACAGGCATCCCCAGCACCGGCTGCGGACAGCGTGGCACATCATCTGTGCTCAATTGACGTACTCTGCGAGGTGTTACAGGGGCCGTCTACGGCGGAAGCAAGCAACGGAAATGTTGCGTCTACCAGCCAGGACACAAACATTTGACTCATTTGGCTCGTCGTGTGCTGGAAGAAATTCGCCCTTTTTTAAATAAGCTTAAATTTGGAACTCAAAAACAAAAATTGACATTCCTTTCAATTTTTGGGCATACATGGCTTTTTTAATGCTTATAGTGCTTCGGACTATGATTATGGACACTTTAGAGCTATGGCTTGCATTATTTTTAAACATTTTTTAAAGCTTTTAGAAATTTTAGAGGTTTTTAAACATTTTTAGCATAATCAATGTTTTTATAAATCTATTTCAATATGCATTAGCCTAGTAGTACGGTAATAAGTTACACATGTCGTCCAGTCGGAAGAGGAGTGGGTGTTATATTCCATATAGGTACCCTATATAGGTGCAGGTAACATTGTAACCTTTCACCTATATTCTTCCCTACATTACATACAAAACGGTTCTTAGGCACTGACCTTTTACCTAGATATGACACTGCATTCAGAACGCGGGTTTTTCCCTGGGTCGATTCTCATACATTATGCATGAGGCTTCTTGGAAGCACAGCAGGACTAACAGTAGGATTACCATCTCCTGTATAATATCTCTGTATAAAGTTCAGGCCCAACGTCATCCTTTAGGCCGACACATTAACACAGCAAGGTAGGACCCCCTGGGGAGACCTATGGGTATATATACAGCACATCATGCTTAGGAAGATAGAGGAGACCAAGACTTCCCGGCTGACACAATGACCAGAGACGCTGAGGTTCCTGTATGCAGACGCTCCAGCTCGCAGTGGTCTAACATCCCTCGCGGGGTGTCCAACTCGAGACCAGGACGGGGTCCCATATTCTCTCATTCTAAAGGTAATGGGGTTGACTAGATCCTAGAGGGATTCTTGGCATAACACCTACACAGATGCTAGGTACATTTAGGTACATCTAGTTAGGGAGACATCATAGGAGTACGCACTTTTTTATCATGTGTTTTATGTACTTGTATATATTCATGATCTCTGCAAGATGGTAGAACTATACCATTCCTTTACTTTCGTAGTACTGCTAATCATATATCTCTGCTACTGTCTAATGGTTGTTGCAGCTCATCTATTTTACACTAGAATAACCACTGTTCAATAAATTCTTATTGAAAACGCCCAGCGTGTTTATTCTGTGTATCTCTCTGAGGAGATTATAGTGGCACTGTGAGCTAGCTGATACAGACAGGCTAACGTATCCGGTGGGGGTGCATGGAATCAGTCCGCCACCAATCCCACAGTTTATGTTATCCAAACGCGCAGATCCTGTATAGGGTATAGAGGAACTACACGACAGTACATTGCAGTTGAAGAGAGACGGTAGATCTCCATCTGGCACATCATAAACTTATGGTACGGTACATAATATAGCAGGATCAGTGGCATATAGGATTCAATAATGCAGTCGTTCCCAGAGCGCTTTCCTGCACCCGCATCTGACCCAGCCTCCCACCTGGGGGGCCTTCTTTGTGTTCATGAAACCTTCTGTTCTTGTTAACCTACTCTGTATCGCCATTTACAACCCCTGTCTCTTTACTGATTAAATATATTTGATATGGCCCCCAGTAGCTTTTAGGTCTTCACTTAGGAGGGAGTAGCGCATTATATGCATCAGATTGCGTATTGCAGTAAAGCATGTTTGTGTGCCAATCTTCTACTTTTGGTATCGGGCCTCTCGCCCACCTTATAGCTACCTGCCGTTTGGCTAACAGGAAACCAATGGCTATCAGCGGCACGTCGGTTTTCTCCATTCCTAGTTCATACCCCAGCAGCGTCATTTTCAGATCTGTTTCTAGGTCTGCGCTTATTATTGTCCCCAGCCCGCAAAATATTTTACACCAAAATTTGTAAACCCCTGGGCAGTACCAGGCGAGGTGCATAAACCCTGCTTCAGCCTCACCGCATCTCTGACATCTCGAATCTTCCCTCAATCCATACCTACATTGTCGTTCGGGTGTGTGATACGCCCTGCGAAGGAACTTGAAGTGCATGAGTCTATGACGCCCATTCACAGAGATTGCTTTGGTCCTGGTGCAACAATATTGCCACATCTTATAGCTGAGTGGGCTTCCCAGCTCCCTCTGCCAGTCCAATCTGGCTTTTAGCACTCCCGTCATGCGGGCTTCCTGTGCACTATTATAAAATGTTGTTATTAATTTGGAGGGTACTTCTGACTTTATTAGGGTTGTGAGTATATCCATAGTTTGGGGTTCTGTCATGCCTTCCCCTAGTATCTCTAGCAGTGTGTGTCTGGCGCGGTGATAGTGGTATGTGGCCATTCCTGACATATGTGGTGTCCTTTCTTGAACTATTTCCCAGCTACTCACCGTCCCGTCTGTGAAAAAATCCCCCATAGTGCTGATCCCAAGGGTTTGTAATGCTTGCCTTGCCCCTCCCTCCTGGCCCATCGGGAAACATAAACACAAATGCAGTGGAACATCTGGGGAATACAACAGCGCCCCAGTTTGTTGGTATAGCAGTGTGTCCCATGCCTGTGTAGTGACTGCCAGGGAATCAAAAACCCCATGACGTCTTGTTGGGGTGCGAAAAAGTGTCTGCGGCAAGGTTACTGGGTCTGCCACGTCTCTCTTCCGGTACAAATGTGGCATAGTTTGTGGGCTGAGAATACAATAATGTGCAAATGTGCTCTGTGCTGCTCTGTAGTACATCTCCAGGTCTGGGGCACCTAGGCCGCCCTGATCATAGGGTAGGGTGAGTGAGTCCCATCTCACTCTGGGCTTTCACCCCGCCCATGCCAATCTGATCAACAGGGTATGCAATTACTGAAACATTATACACGATAATAATAGTGGTATATTCTCAAATAAGAATATGAATCTTGGCAGGACCACCGTTTTCATCAATGCTCCCGCCCCACCAGTGACAATGCGAGTCTGATCCATCTGTCTACATCATCCGCTAACTTTTGCATAGCCACCCCGTAATTTTCGAGGAGCACCACTGAAGGATCAGAATGAACCCGGACACCCAAATACCTTACTGAGTCGGTGGTCCAGTGTAAAGGGTACTCCAGCTCCGGAGGGTCCGTGATGGGTGTGAGGGGGAATATAATTGACTTATCCCAGTTGATTCATAGGCCAGAGCGGCTCCCAAATCGTATCACCTCACTGAGTATGGGGGAGAGATTGTGTTGTGCTTAGCAATGCTTGATGTTTATTATTTGTAGAACCTTTTGGATTGCCTTGGAAGGCCTTGAGCGTGGGGTTCCATGGTTGGCAGTTGGAAGGCTCTCCTCTGCTGTGAGAGCAGCGGTGGCTCCATGAACCCGAAATAAACACTTGGAAGTGTTTAATTACCGTCTCCGGTCTTTTATCTCGAGAGGGTGCAACATTATTTTGGCGACGACCGGGTGAACCACCGCAACGTTCAGTGACCTTCTTCTACTTTCGTCCTGTGAAGAGGCACAGCTGACTCAGCAGTTCAAACGGAGAGTTCATGGGACCGAAGACAGTCCAAAAGTGTTTGAAGTTTGCTAATTTCCAGAATAGTCTTTCCTCTGCCGTCTTCCCCCTCAAATCGTTGTGAGGTTTAATCCACGGAAAGGGGTGAGGTGAGCCTTCGCGGAGGTGAGTCTGCGTTTGCTGTGTCTGCTGCGACTACAGTAACCTACACGCATGTCTGCAATTGGAGTGTAGTCCACACGAGTGCCTGCGCAGCCGTGTGGTGAAGGTTTCCGTCAGCTACAAGTTTGCCTGCATTGGTCAGATAACGTCATGCTTCCCTGCGCAGCCGTCCAGTGAAGCTTTGGCAGCTGCGCAGTCTGTTTCACAAGCAGGTCTGTGTGAAGGCAATCGGAGTACTTTATTCGTCTTTACTGCTTGGTGTAGACAGCGCTGATTTACAGTTACAGTGATCCTTGTGGAGGTTTAATGTCTTGGTCCTTGTAACGGTGACACGCACACCTGGAAGGAGTTTGGCGTGCCACAAGCTGAATTCAGTGACACGCACACTTACATATTATTTGCACGATTAGAGTGACATCTGCTTTTTGTAAAAGATTTGCGTGCCATATTTGAAAGGCGGTGACACGCACACCTATCTCTTTTCTGAACAGCGACATTTCTGTATGCCTCTAGATTTGCGAATTATATCGTGGTTATTTACAGCTCGTCATTTGCATTTGCGGTGATGCGCACACCTTATTTATTTTATCATTGGTGACTATGTTTTTACACTGTTTGTGTTAGTTTCCATCGGAAGGTACATTTTCCTGGAGATATGCAGTCTGTCAACGCTCCACCGCCGTTCTTGGAGAGTCCGGGTAGGCCTGCTGTTCAATGGAGACAGTGGTTTGACGCTTTCGAAATGTATTTGGGGGCTATTGAGGCATCATGTTTCAGAGCTGAAAGGAAGAAGTGTCTTCTTCTTCATTCTTTGGGTTTTGAGGGCAAAGAAGTTTACAAGCATCTTCCTGATTTGGTTTTAGGGGAGGGTGAAGTTGTTGATGAATACCAAGAAGCAGTGAAAAAGTTAGTTACCAAATTTGATGTGCAGCCTAGTCTAGTGGTGTTAAGACACACATTTTTTAAGCGTGCACAGTCACAAGGTGAGAATGTGGACACTTATATAAGTGCTCTAGGGAAACTCTGTGCTGAATGCCAATTTGGAGACTTCCAGGACCAATTGGTTAGGGACCAGTTCATCGCTCATTGTTGGGACAAGCAGATCCAACAAAAGTTGCTCACCATGGGTAATGCAGGTCTTGAAGATGTCATAAAAGTGGCAAAAAGTGTTGAATTGGCACAATTGTCTATCAAAGAGCTCAATGTAAACTCCTCGCCAAAGGAGTCTGTTAGCGCAGTTACTTCTGCTAATTCTTCTACAAATGTTTTACGCAAAGATAATAAGGTCAATGAGAAGGTTTTCTTTAAAAGAACTAATATTTGCTACAGGTGTGGTTATGCACCACATGGGAGAGACAACAGGACTTGTCCTGCTAGGAATGTGAGTTGTCGTAAGTGTGGCAGAGTCGGACACTTTGCGAAAGTTTGTCAGTCAAATGTGAGTAAGCCAGCCAAGGTCAATTGTGTTTTGGACGAAGATTCCTTGTGTGAACGTGAACTTGTACAAGATTTACAAGATATGATAGTTGTGGTCACAGATGATGATATAATTTCTGGTGATCCAGCTAATTGTGTGGACCCTTATGTTGATGTGCTTGTTGGGGGCGTATGTCTCAATTTACTTGTGGACTCCGGTGCACGCATTTCAATGATCACTTACGATTTGTTCAAGAAATCTTGGGGTGATAGACCACTTTTTCCACCTGACAGGGCACCCGTTTCCTATGAGGGGAGAAGAATTGAGTTGGAGGGATTCATTGAAGATGTACTTGAGTTCAGGGGTCGTAGAATTCAGGGTAAAATTTACGTTGCAGTTCGTGGTCTTAACATTCTTGGATGGTACCACCAGGGACTTTTTGGAATGGTTTTAAGACCTGGTGCCAGTGAACAAGTTCTGGTCATCAAAGACAACCCTGCTTCTATGTCTTTAGAACATGAGTTTCCATGAGTATTTTCAAACGATCTTGGTAAGATAGTTGGTTTTAAGCACACAGTTAAGGTTAAGAAAGAGGCAATCCCTGTGCAGCACAAGGTTAGATCTGTACCGTTTAGCCTTAGAATGGATCTTAAGAAGGAGTTGGACAGGTTACATAGTTGTGGGGTTATTGAACCCATAGAATCAAGTCTTTGGTTAAGTCCTTTGGTGGTCGCTCGCAAACGGAATGGCGATATACGCTTGTGCATTGACTTGAGAAGCTTGAATAAGGAAATTTGGGTCGATTCACACCCTCTCCCCAAGATTGGTGATCTGTTAGAGGAACTAAGGGGTGCAGAGTGGTTTTCTAAGATCGATCTTGCGTCGGCGTACCATCAGGTTGTATTGGATGATGAATCTCGTCACTACACGGCTTTCAATTCACCGTTTGGTTCTTTTCAGTTCTGTAGAATGCCGTTTGGGCTTGCCTCAGCGGCTTCGGTTTTTCAACGCATAATGCAGATGATTCTCAACGAGGTGAAAGGAGTAGTCATTTTTCAAGACGATGTTCTCATTTTTACAAAACATCTGGAGGAACACGAGAGTACGTTGAAGACTGTACTTTGAATTGTTGATGAAAAAGGCGTTGTTGTCAAAAAAGAAAAGTGTGAGTTTTGGAAGAGAGAAATAGAGTTTTTAGGGCACTTGGTCTCTTCTAAGGGTGTTAGTCCTAGGCCTGGTCTGGTCTGGTGAAGGCAGTCGTTGAGTGTCCGAGTCCCAAAAACAAAGATGAACTACGTTCCTTTTTGGGGCTAAGTGAGTTCTACTCCCATTTCATACCTGATTATGCAAGTAAGATGAAGGCTCTTTCTAGTATGTTAAGAGCAAATGTTCCTTTTGAGTGGAATGAGAATTGTCAAGAGACTTTTGCTATGGTCAAGTCAGAGATGATTAATGCCAAAACCCTCTGTGCCTATGACCCGGGTGTGCCTTGCACTATTACAGTTGATGCCATTAACTATGGTTTGGGTGCTGTTTTGACTCCACATCTGGGGGTGAATGAAGTTACCATTAGTTATGCGTCTACAGTGTTGCGCGATCCAGAATTAAATTACTCGGTAATAGAAAAGGAGTTGTTGGCATGTTATTGGGCATGTGAGAAGTTCAGGACTTATGTTTGGGGCTGGAAATTTGTTATTCAAACTGACCATAAGCCACTTGTTTAGATCTTGGGAGGTGACAGACTTAAGTATGCTACTCCACGCATTGCAAGCCTCACCACTAAGTTGCTTCAATATTATTTTTTGGTCAAACACATTCCAGGTAAAGAAAATGTCAGGGCGGACCTTTTGACCAGACTGCCTATTAGTGATGATGATGTACTTGATGTGGAAGAGGACAAGGAAGATTGTTTTATTGCTGTTGTTGATGCTTTAGAAGATAAAGCACGTAGTGAGAGTGAGTGGAACAAAGCTATGGGTGAGGACTCTGTACTGGATAAAGTCAAAGAATTTATTGTGAATGGTTGGCCCAGAGAGAGGAGTGTATCTCCTGAAATTCAACCCTTTTGTAAAATTGCTGAGGAGTAGTCCTTTGAAGATGGAATTATTATGAGAGATGGAAGGTGTGTTCTCCCATTTGGTGTACGTGCACAACTGGTTGATTGTGCCCATAATGGACATTTGGGTGCCACAATGACGAAGAGGCGGGTAAGATTGCACTATAGGTGGCCCTCAATGGATAAAGAAGTTGAGTCCATAGTTAAGGATTGTGTTATTTGTTCTGGAGCTGAGAAGGGGTACAAGGTAGTCACGCCACCTCTACAGCCCATCTCATTCCCGGAAAAGCCATGGCTTAAGGTGGGAATTGATTTGGTGGGACCTTTTAATTTTCTTCCTCATCATCTACGTTTTGCATTTGTTTTGATGGATTTTCACAGTAAATGGCCAGAAGTTTGTTTTTGTGCTTCTCCCACAGCAAGCAGTGCCATTACTTTCTTGAAAGAGATTTTTATGAGGGAAGGTTTCCCTGAAGATTTAGTGTCCGAGAACAGAGTGCAGTTTGTGAACCAAGAGATGGATGTGTTTTTGTGTGAATCTGGAGTTAAGCATTTGAAAAGCTCAGTTGGACACCCACAAACGAATGGTTTGGTGGAACGGATGAATAGGGTGGTTGTTGAATGCATCAAATGGGCAAAACACAATGGATATGACGTGGAGGGGGCTGTTAGGTCCATGTTGTGGTTTTACCGCACTACTCCGCACTCCCTTACTAATATTGCACCATTTGTGTCACTCAGAGGTCATGTTCCTACGTCCACTTTATACCCTGCTTGGCTTCTTAGGATTGTTCGTGACAAAGTGTCATGCTGGGTGGACCAAGGAGCTTTGGAGTCCAGGGTTGAAGCTGCACAAGAGAAAATGAAGATAAGATATGATGACAAGTATTCTGTGAAACCTGTTGTTTTGTTCCCTGGTGACATGGTTTGCATTAAGAATGCCAATTATGTTAAAAAGGGAGGTGCGGTATATGGTGATCCTGTGTGTGTTGAGAAAGTGTGCAGTGGTGCTGTTATGGTACGTGGTGGGCATTGGTGGAATGCCAGCAAGGTGGTGAAGGTGTCTGGTGCATCTAACCAAGCTAATAGTTTCTCAAATCAAGTCAGTCATGAGGATGACGTAGCCCTGAGTTCCTCCGGTGTACATGGGGTTGGTTTGGTACCACGGAGGTCGAGTCGTGTGAGACGTGTACCCTGGAAACTAAGATAAGTTGTTTACAATGTTAAATTTTATTCCATGCTTTGTTTCCTGTTTTTTTTTCTCTTTTGTATTTATTTTTATTTTTATTATTTCCTTCCTTTTCTTTTCATTCCTGGGTTTTACTTTCTAGGAAGTTGGGGATGTACTTTGATGTATTTTTATTATTATCCTAGTTTAGTCTATCTTGCGTTTACAAAAAAAAGAGGTAATATGTTGTGCTTAGCAATGCTTGATGTTTATTATTTGTAGAACCTTTTGGGTTGCCTTGGTAGCCCTTGAGCGTGGGGTTCCATGGTTGGCAGTTGGAAGGCTCTCCTCTGCTGTGAGAGCAGCGGTGGCTCCGTGAACCCGAAATAAACACTTGGAAGTGTTTAATTACCGTCTCCTGTCTTTTATCTCGAGAGGGTACAACAGATTGGTGTCAGGATTACAGACATACAACAAGGTGTTGTCCGCGTGCGACAATATGCTGAGATTGTAACCTGGGAATCGTAGACCTCTATGGCTATGGTATTCGCGGATTGCACAGGCCAGCGGCTCGGCCACAAGAGCGTATAGCAATGGTGACAATGGGCACCCCTGTCTAGCCCCCCTTGAGATTGCCTACTCTTACATGTGCTATCGGTGCTGTGTATAACACCCAAACTAGTCATATGAAATGTTTGCCCACTCCTATTCTATGTAGTACTGCGAACATGACCCAGGAACCCCTTTTAACAATGACCAATGTCTGTTCAGAATCTTAAAGACCTCATGATTGAGCCTAGAGTGTGTGGTGATGAAAGACAAACATTCCTGTGGTAACATCCTTTGTTTAGTCTTTAAGGTATAGCTATGGTTAGTCTTTTTAGCTTTGTCAGCCTCTTGTAGTAAGTCTGACTCCCTATAGCCCCTAGTTTTGAGCCTGGAGATGGTTTGTTTGACAAGTTGCTCAAAATGGCCATCTTCACTGCAGTTTCTCAGCATTCTAATCATTACCCCAAAAGGAATGGCACGTTTAGCCCCTAGCTGCTAGTGTTTGTTCAATATTGTCTGGTCCCTTTATATATAAACTGCAGATAAATCCATTAAATATTTCTCCATCCAAGACCTCAACAAAATTGCAACAGCGTGGAGCGATTTGGATTGAGTTCTCCATTGGTGATCAATATAGGCAACGGTCACTGTATTGTCTGTCCCTCCTAGAATGTTCTTCTGATGAACCAGATGCTCTGAATGCTGCAGTGAGCTCCCTCCCCGCTCCACCCCAGGTGACTGGTACCTATAGTTAGTACAAAAGGTGGGTCTGAAAACATTGCAATAGCTTGAGAGAGATTCCTCATGTCCAACTGCCACTGCAATGCCTCTGATATCTTGAGATAGAGGTAGGAACTTCTACAGTGGTTGAATCACGGGAGACCAGAACTTCTGGAGGTGGCACAATAATGTCAGTGGATGAAGTGTTGCCTATTGCACAGCAACAATGCATGCTGCCATGTGACCTTAAAGCTGAAGACACATACTCATGATACTAATTCCTTGCTCATCAGATTGGAACTATATGCCTGTATACGAACCATCCAGTTTTCAGTAAGAAACATTCTTCGTAGATCAGTTCTGAATCTTGCACCATGTAAAATGTGTCTTTTGATGGGTGAAGGTGGCACTTGGGAATGTTCAAAATGCATCCCAGATGATTCCCTGTTGTATTTCTTATCTTCCATGTTTGATCTGACTCCTCCTCGCTTGCTGCACAGAGTAAGCAATCATCCAGGTGATTAAACAGTGGCATTCGGTGAAGATAGAGCTGTGCTGCAAGATTTTGTGAACCCCGTGGGTGCTGATTTCAGACCAAAAGACAGTGCTCTGAATTCATGCAAAATCTTGGAAATATCTGCTGGCGCTTTGCTATAGGTATGTGCAAATAAGCATCCATGAGGTCAATAGTGATAAAAAATGATTTACTAGGATCAAAGGACTGATCCTTTGCAGTGCCTCCATTTTAAACCTGATGTCTTGGATACCAATGGTCACCTTCTGTAAGTCTATGAAAACTCAAACCCCCTGTCATTTTCTGGACCAGAAACACAATGGAGTAAACTCCCATTCCTTCCTGCTCATTTGAAACTGGAGTTATCAGCCCTTTCTTCCGAAGAGCTTCTAACCCCTTCCTGTTGATCTTGCTATAGACACAAGCATAGGAATAGTCCATGAAAATGGTGGTTCAGATAGGCATACACATTTTATCTTGTATTCCTTGTTGATTACACTGAGACCCCAAATGTCTGCAGTTATCTACTGCCATTCTTGGGAAAACTGATGAATTTGACCTTCAACTTTTAGTGTTTGGCCATTCTATTCCCGTGCTCAGATGATATGTAAGACAGTGTTGAAAGCTGCGGACAAATCTAAAATGACTAGCGCTGCAGATTTGCCTTGTCCAAATTCTTGCGCAGGTTGTCTTTGACCACCATCAGAGCTCTTTCAGCACTATGTATGTGTAAAATCCTGATTGCGATATGGCCAAAAGGCCATTGAGTCTTAAATAAATCTGGAGCTGTGTATTAATTGGGTTTTTTGACATTTTTGAGAGTAAAGTCAGTAACAAAATAGGATAGTTGGAAAAGACTTTGGAGTCTGCAAAAAGTTTCTTCAAAAGAGGAAGAACTATCACTTCTTTCAATGTCTTAGGGATTGTTGCCGAACTAATAGACAAGATATGTACAGTGATTAAAGGCGGAAATACCAGATCCAAAATTAGAGAAAAGAACTGTGCTGGGCAATGATCCAGCAGGATCTAAGCGCTGACAGAGTAGGTTTTACATTCGCTTACGACAAAGGAGCTAAAGATAACAGAGTGGCTTCATTTGGAGCTAAGGATCTGTTTCCCAGCAATTTAAGGAGTGTGATCCCGCATCCTACCCTAGCGGGATTTCCAAGATGGCTGCCGTGGAATGCACACAAGACGGCGAGGGTGTCGGTCCAGTGGTGCGAGAGCACGTGACTGCGTCAGCCTTAGAAGCATCCCGAGAACGAGGAAGAAACGAGGAGGTAGACGCGGAGTACGAGGAGGAAGCAAGTGAAGTGGAGGAGACGCTGGAGAACATCACAGCGGAGAAACCAGTGGAGGAACAACTCAGTAAGGACAGCGTTGGGAAGTAAGGAGGGGAGCCTGAAGACGCCGCACCCAATGCCGTAGACACCGAAGACAGACCGCCCACAGGCACTGCCGTTCAGTCCAGCCGTCCCGAGGAGACAGAGGACGCTGTGACTCCCTCTGCCACGACCTCGGAGGGCCGTGGCTCAGGCAAGTGCCCTTTTTGCAACATTTCTCCTTAGGGAGGTGGTGGGGTGAATAAGAGCGACACCTATTCACTTTAGTGAACGGAGCATGGGAGTACAGTCACTGGGGTGCTTAGGTGACGGTAACCTAGAGCCTTGTCATAACCCCGCTCTTACATTATTACATATTTCCTTTGCTTTGAGGGAGAGCCCACCTAACCGCTGGGACCTGGACAGGAGAGGTAGCCTCGTGCTGTATACCAGGAAAGAAGCTTAGACAGAGACCTCCCCATAGAGACTGTGGACATTTTTTTTTGGGCTACCTGCCCCGCCTATTTTTCTTTCTCTTAATGACTGAATGTGCCAGCTGTATGTCGGAAAACCCACAAAGACAGTGAATACAGTGGCATTTCCCAATAAAAAAAAAAGACACCTGCCTATACTAACCCCTCGGCCTGTGCCTCTTCCTTGCCCCAAGTGACCACAGTGGTGTCAGAAGTGGGATTGCGTCATTGAAGGTTATCATGACCCAACCCATCACTATGGAAGCCATGGTCACGCAGTTGGCCGAGGGTCAACGGCACCTACAACTCGTATTAGAGCAGCAAAACCAAAACGCCCAAAAAGAAAGGGAAGCGTTTCAGGCAGCCTTAAAGGAACAGGCCGTGTTGATGGCTTTGAACTAACAAATACAGGACATCGCCATTCTACGCCTAACAGACGCTGTCTCTAATGCGAGAGTCCACCCGAACATTCCAAGCTCAGTTCTACAAAAGTTCCAGGAAGGTGACAACCCTGACTATTTTTTTGTCAACTTCAAGAGGGTTGCAACGACTGCCACTTGGCCCCCAGAGAGGTGGGGTCAGTACATAGCCCCCCTTCTCTCTGGTGAATTACAAGCAGCATATCAGGCTGCCAATCCTGCTGGAGTTACTCCCTATCCCGACATTAAGAAAGCCATCCTTGAGAGGTTGGGGCACGACCAGGAGTATTACAGAGCCAGGTTTCGTAAGGAGCTGTGGGTAGCGGGAGATAATCCCAGAGCCTCTATTACAGGATCAGGAACTTAGGGAACAGGTGGCTACAGCCTGTCTCTACAACCATAGAAGATGTAACAGAGAAAATATACCTGGAGCAGTATCTAGAGGCCTTACCAACAAACACTAGGTAATGGGTAAAACAACACCCCCACCTGACAGTTCAGACTGCTGTAGAGCTAGCTTGTGCATATCACAGGTCCCCAGAGTTTAAAGCCCAACCTCTAAGAGCCCCATTTAATGCTCAAAAGCCCCATCTTGAATATGGGGAAGAAAATAAGACATCAGGAGTACCTAAGCCTACGATAAAACCTCCCTTAGGCCCTTTTCCTCCTTCGCAAATAGGGCTACAATGTTTTCGCTGTGCTGAATGGGGTCACATCGCCAGGAACTGCCCCCTTAAGAGCGATGGAACAGAACCTATGGATGTGGGACTGTCCCGGAGCAGAGTATTGATTACTGGAGAAACCCAAGGACGGTATATAAAATCCATACGCCTAAATGGCAGATCTGTAGAGGCATTACTGGACACCGGTTGTCATCATAGCGTTGTCTGTAAGGACCTAGTACCCCTTAACCAGGTATCAAACGAAGAAAAGATACAAGTCTCATGTATCCATGGGGACATACGTTCATATCCCCTGGCGGAGGTCCAAATAGAGATTGACGGGGACCCCCAAATACGGAAGGTGGGAGTAGTACCAGTACTATCAGAAAAGGTACTCCTTGGTACTGACCTCCCACACTTTGATAAGTATTTAGCAAACTTAGCAAAGGAAGACCCTAACTCCAAATGATTAAAAGAAGCCCCTTTTTGCATGACAGAGATATAGAGCACACAGACAAAAATACCGAAAACCAGGGCAGAGAAAAAAAGAGAACGAGAACAATATACGGAATTCTCCCAATCTCCTGTTACCTGTTTTCTTTCCTCCCCAGAAGATGGACATATACCATCCCGGAGTTTCAGGGTGGCACAAAAAGAAGACAGCACTTTGGTGAGCGCATGGAGGCAAGCAGAGGAAGAAGACCCCGATAAGGTAGGCCCTTGCTTTTGTATCAAGAGGGGTCTCCTCTATAGGATCAGCAGCAGTCCACACCACCGAACAGAACAACTGATTGTTCCGTTGGCCTTTAGAGAACAAACCATGCACCTTGCACATAGCCAGGCTGGGGGTGGACATTACGGACAGGAACGCACCCTTAAATACCTGTTAGAGAGGTTTTATTGGCCAGGGGTATATAAGGAGGTAGCCAAATTTTGTGCCTTATGTACCAGGTGTCAGCTGGTGAACCCCTCAACCGAGAAAAAGGCACCTCTGTACCCACTACCCATTATTGATGTCCCCTTTAAAAGAGTGGGTATGGACTTGGTAGGGCCCCTTCTGCCTTCAGCACGCGGACACCAATACATTCTAGTCTTGGTAGATTATGCCACTCGTTACCCTGAGGCCATTCCCCTCACCAGTATATCCACCCTCTCCGTAGCCCAGGCCATGGTCTCTTTTTTCTCATGGGTAGGCTTCCCTTGTGAGCTGTTGACAGACCAGGGGATTCCCTTTATGTCCCGGTTAACGAAGGAAGTATGCCAGCTCCTTGGCGTTCGCCAGAGCCGGACTGCTGTGTATCACCCGCAAACAGACGGATTGGTGGAAAGATGTAACAGGACTATAAAAATAATCCTAAAGAAAAGCATAAGTGAGACTGGTAGGGACTGGGACAATAAACAACTTCCCCTTGTCCTGTTTGCCATCAGAACCCATGAGCAAAAGTCAACTGGGTTTAGTCCTTTTGAGCCCCTATTCGGTAGAAAATCCTGCACTCTTCTAGAAATTTCCGCAGAACAATGGACCGAGGAAGAGAATGAGGGGAACCACGGTTAGGATACACCACCTCTTTAAAACGAACTGTATCTACACTTTGGGAAGAAGTACACCAAAACATAGAGAAACACACAGAAACAAAAGACGTATTATGACCAAGGGGCCAAGTTACGAGACCTAACGGTGGGAGACAAATTACTGATCCTTCAACCATCCTCTGAGAAAAAAACTCTTAGCAACGTGGCAGGGGCCTTATATAGTTAGGGAGAAAATAACACCTGTTACATATAGAGTGGCTGTACTCCACAGAGGACGTAACGGACAAATATACCATATCAACTTGCTAAAAAAATGGGAGGGCCCTACCCACCAGGATAGGAGGGCCCTACCCACCAGGATCAGGACCCCCTGACGACTATTAACCAAATCACTCACAAAACCTCTCGAGATCCTTTTACCTCCCTTTACTGAGACAAAACTAGAAAGGCCGCAAGTCGGTGGAAATCTAACGCACCCCCAAAAGCAGCAACTGTATGACCGACTAGATCAGTACCCTGGACTGAGTTCTAGCAAACCTGGGCGTACTTCCATGGTCACACACGATATAAAAACAGATGTAGGGAAGGTAATTAAATTAAGACCCTACCAAATCCCCGCCGCCAGGCGACAGGCTGTACAACAAGAAGTAGAAGCCATGTTGCAGGCTGACATTATTGAACCCTCCCAAAGCGACTGGTGTTCACCTGTAGTGCTCGTCCCGAAACCTGATGGTAGTTGTTGTACCTTGACTCCCATGTTATACTTGCCCTCTCTGTGGAATCTTTATGTGATGTCACCTTATAGAATGTTGGGAGTCAAAGAGCCACAGTTGGCTGGGCTGAGCAGCATGCTGGCTGCTCCTGGTGGGGTCTTGATTGGGTCTTCACTGGATCTTGAATAAATCTATCTGAATCACACTAATCTGCGTGGACTCAATTACTACAAGTTTTTGGCTACGATCTTCAAAAGAACCTCCACCTACCACCTCTTCAAGACCTCAAGCAACTTTAAAAACACAGGACCCACTGCAACTCAAGTTAAGCTAAGTCAACTGCCATCGTGACCCCACCAGTGACCTCCCACCGGTCGCCCACAGCAGTCTGCCAGTTGTTCCTGTGCGTCTGGGGAAGTGCCACTACAAGAGCTGCCCATCCTGTCTTGGGCGTCTACTCCCCACTACCTAATTGCGTCCTGTGCTGTGCCATCGTCTTCGCTTTGTGCTGTGCCTTCAAGTGAGGGCAAGCCCACTAACGTCTGGGGAAGTGCTGTGCCTTCAGTGAGGGTAAGCCTGACGCTCTTCAAGTCTCTCCACGTCTCTACGCTTTGTGCTGTGCCTTCAGTGAGGGTAAGCCTGACGCTCTTCAAGTCTCTCCACGTCTCTACGCTTTGTGCTGTGCCTTCAGTGAGGGTAAGCCTCATCTATGGTGATCAACTACCATATATTAACTTTCACGCTGTCTGGAGAAGAAGTGTGCTTCCAGTTCTACATAGGGGTCCTCCCTGTATGTCACAAGTGTTTTCTTTTCAGAGTCTGTTGCCTTGTTTACACACGTGCCAAAGAGGTCTGTCTACAATTTACAATGGAACTGTTATCCTGCTGTGAGGAGTTTTGCTGGTAATCTTTTCCTTAACGTCAAAGTCAAGGTGAGACACGTCTTTCTCTCTAATTGTTGGGGCACGCTGAGACCTTTTTGCTGCATCAAGTGTGTCGGAGTGCATGGGACATGTAACCAAGCCAGGCCTCGAGTTACAATTTCAAGTTATGGGTGCTTGCGCAAGACAATGTCATTGTGTCAATTTTGGAAACGACATCTGTGAAACGACATATGTACCTCACGTTACGGAATTTTCTGTCTTTCTTGTCTAAACGTGAGTTTTGAACATTGTGCATGATCTACGGTGAGGAACCACGATTTTGTGATAATTTTTAAGTTTAGTAAGGCCATATTAGGCTTTACATGTTTCACGTTACATCAACCGCCTAGTTGTCGTTTAAAAATCATGCGCGTGTCAATTACAGCTCGCGCAGTTTTACCTGCCACGACTGGGGTTCTGTGGTTTTCTTCGCATCATGTTCAGCGTAGTCAGCCTTCTCGTTTTCATTATGCTGCTGATGGACGTTGTGCCTCACCAACGCGCCGTGAGCCATCCGGGACGGCGTGTTTAACGTGCCGCCATCTTTAGGTTGGAGGCTCCTATTCTTCAACTTTGCATGTGTGGACTGTGGTGTACTTTTCTTTCTGCTTATTTTGCCAACCACGTTTATCTCACGCGGGAGGGTGTAGAAAAACTGCAGGGACGTCGTTTCAAGAAGGGAAGATGTTGAGTAGAACATGGCAGTTCCTCGACGCATTTCAGTGATCGTTCTGCAGTGTGTGAAGGGACGCTCTGAAATTAATACACTCGTTGGCCAGAGGTACATTTTCTATGCATTGCAGTTGTGTGCTGGTTTTAGTGACGCAAGAGGAGCCTTTGACTATGTGAGCACTCAGGTGGACTTCATTTTAGTCTGTTCCTTTGCATACCTGTGCTTCTCTTCACTCTGGTGACAGGCACACCACGTTTTAAGACTGCCTGTCTGTTCTCTTGTGCACAGCATTAAGTTTCAGTATGCCTTTATTGTCATTTACTCCACCTTCAACCATCTGTACTTATGCTGTTAGCACATTAGAGTCTGAAGAAGGTATGCTTCACACAATTGTTGCTCGGGTGAGTAGTCGCTCACCGGCGTGGAGTCGCATGTCATGGTCATTACGTTTTAAGCTCTAATACAAGTGTTTTTGCCAGTATTTTTTTTCCTGTTCACGATATGCTGTTGTTCTCGTGTATTTTTATTCACAGGTTTGCATGTCAAGAGTCTAAGAGATTAGTCATGGGTTCCTACCCATGTATTCGGTTTCCTACCCAAATATTCCTTTCACCGTTGGAATATGCCATTTGTTCCTACTCATATGTGTGTTAAGTTAACACACTTACAGTACTACAGTTCTACCCTTTCACAGGGGATCCATGCAAAGGTTACAGTCCTTCTGCATTAGTGCGGGTTTCTACCCAAACACTTTCAAGTCTACCCATGTACAGGGGATTCATGCAAGGGTTACAGTCCTTTTGCATTAGTACTGGTTCCTACCTGTACACACTTTCAAGTCTACCCGTTTACAGGGGATTCATGCAAAAGTTACAGTCCTTTTGCATTAGTACTGGTTCCTACCTGTACACTTTCAAGTCTACCCGTTTACAGGGGATTCATGCAAAGGTTACAGTCCTTTTGCATTACATTTCTAGTTCACGGGTCTTCACCCGATCGTTCACTCCACATATCAGTGTGCTCTTTTTCTTTACAAAGACTATTGTTTCGTGGATTTTGGTTCCATTTCCCTTAATACTCCGTCACTGTTTGTTGGGGTCTGTTTTGGGGTTATAGTCCTAGCTATGCGAAGGTTTTAGTCCTTTCGCATTATCATATGGGTTCCTATCCATATCTGGTTTTATCGTATGGGTTCCAAATCATATTCCAATGTTTCACTGTATGCGAGTTCCATTTTGCTCAAAGTGCAGAATTTCAAATGCTATTTTTTTTGTTCGTGGATGGTTTGTCCAGTGCTGGATTTATTCAAAAATGACAGTTTAGCATTTGCACATCTCAATGCATGTCAAATTGGGAACGTTTGTCAACGCTCCAACACTATGTCTATTAAGTTTTTCAAGGGGCATGCGGTTCTATCTCAATGTCATTCTGGTGTTTATCCAAGCCAGTGGTCACACGTATTTACATGAGTGCAGTTTCCACGTTCTGGAGGTATTTTTCTATTGTGCTCACCATACGGTATCTTTCCAACGTTATGCGAGCCAAAGTACAATCTAAGTGATATGTAGGCGATTGCAAATGTTTGTTATTTTTTTAAACAATGTTTTCATCACAGGATTCTACATTGTGTTATTTCTATTCAACTCAGTTCTATTGCTCTTTTGTCTCTATGTTCTTGCTTGCATGCAGTTTTCTCTTGTTGGGATGGCCTAATTCCATTTACATGCATTCACTTACACACTCTCTATAATTCAACTTAAACAGTCTCCATTATTCAACTTCTCATTTATTTCAATCTGCATGGATGTGTACTATTACTCAATAATCTCAGAGCCCATCCTGTCCTGCAGTATTCCCTAGTTGCGATTATATACACTCTCAACATTCTAGTGCTCTATTATGTCTAGCATTTCTATGTGCATGCGTGGGAATCCTAGCTGGGATTGCACATCTCTATTCTCGTCCATTCTACTAGTATTCTCTAGTTGAGATTACAATGGTCAAATCTAACATCGAATGATAGGTTTCTCATGTTTCTAGCGCTGCTTTCCTGCATGTGTTTTTCCAGCCATGCTGTTTCTCACCTTTGCTATTCCTTCTTTCCTTTCCAATCTCTTTTTAGTTCAAAATGCTCAATTTCAAATGCCATTCTCCAGTGGTGTTTTGTCTCAAAAAATGGAAATTCAAGGTTAACCTTTACATAGGGTTGTTCTCAAATGTCCGCTGTATGATATGCATGTAGTTGAATTTTAGTTCAATGGTGTATATACTTGTATATGACCGTACGTACATGCTCTCAAGATCTCAATTTTCTCTGTTGGTCGATTGTCAATGTACATGAATGTGTTGAGTTACTTTATTACCACAATGTACGTGCATGTCTGCAGTATTCCACGTTCAGGATTGCATACCTCAATTTGTATACATTCCAGTAATATTTCCTAGTTGGAATTATATTGTGTTGTACTTTCCAGGGTACTACTCTACATGGATGCGTGCAGTATTCCTTAGAGCGATTGCCTCCTGTCGCACCTGTCTGTCTATGCTGCCACGTTTTAGCTACATCTATTTAACGTTCCAATGTTTCACTGCGTGCAGTATTCCTTAGAGCGAATGCGTTTATCAATTCATTTTATTGATTTGCATGCATTCCAGTTGTATTCCCTAGTTGGTAGTACATTGTGTTGTATCTACCACGATACTCATGGTTCAAATGGTCACCTTCAACAGTTCATTTACTCGATTTTTTTCAATGTGTGACTTGACCTTTTGAGGTTGTTGATATGGGGGTCAACCCTCTCAATTTTTCAATGTTTCTTCAATATAACCTTCACTAGGTTGTGGGGTTATTCTCCTCTATTTTTGAATATGTGACCCTTCACGAGGTTGCCTCGATTTGGGTTTTCCAAAGTATCCTGCGTGCTGTATTAACACAGTTACATTACTACAGTGCACGGTATGGTTTTTCCACACGAAGTTTGTCCTTACACCGAGATGTGTATAGGGAGAAGTACTAGTTTTGTGCACAACGCTTCACCATCCCAAGAGATTTGTCATGGGTTTCCCACCCATGCATTCGTGTTTACATATTTAGCTTACGTTTACCCTTTTTGGGTGCATTTTCATGCTTTCATTGCTAGTACGTGCGGTTTGTATTGAATTTTCTCCTATGAGATATACACTGTTATTTTTGTATTACAATCTCATCGTATTATTATGATACTGGTGTTTGGATGAGGAATCCCCTCTTACTTTTCCTCATCTTCCTTATATCTTTCTTCATTTCTGTTTTCCTTCTTATGTATTCTTCTCGTGTCTCTTGTGTATTCTGAACTTTCCTCTGCTTTTCTGTTGTGTTTCCTTTTTCTGCGCTCATCGCAGCCTGTAGCCCTGTGTTCTGTTAGCTTTCCATTTTCAGCCTCATTTCATTCCTGTTCTGGCCTGTGTGTGTGCATTGTGGCAGTCTTTTATGTTTCTTTTTCTCCTATTCTCTGATGTAGTTATTTCTCTCCTTTTCTGTTGTGTATAGAAGGGAGGATGGTTGCTATGTTTTTGTTATCCTTTCTGCTCTGCTTCTCGATTCTGCTTTTCTTTTCTCATTGTTTTTTTATTAAGAAGAAAGGAGGATATGTTGTACCTTGACTCCCATGTTATACTTGCCCTCTCTGTGGAATCTTTATGTGATGTCACCTTATAGAATGTTGGGAGTCAAAGAGCCACAGTTGGCTGGGCTGAGCAGCATGCTGGCTGCTCCTGGTGGGGTCTTGATTGGGTCTTCACTGGATCTTGAATAAATCTATCTGAATCACACTAATCTGCGTGGACTCAATTACTACAGTAGTCTTAGGTTTTGTATAGACTTCCGCCAACTAAACGCCCATTCCAAATTTGACAGCTACACTATTCCCTGAGAGGATGAGCTTGTAGAAAGACTGGGGGGATCAAGGGTAATGTCCACCTTTGACCTAACAAAGGGGTACTGGCTAATACCCCTCAGCCCTACGGGCAAGGAGAAAACAGCTTTTTCAACACCCTCAGGTTTATACCATTTTAAGGTCATGCCCTTTGGACTTCATGGCGCTCCCGCCACCTTTCAAATTGATTGATATTCTGTTAAAACCCCATCAGCAATACGCTGCGGCTTACCTTCATGATATCGTTGTTTACAGTCCCGTCTGGGAAACGCACAAGAAACATCTGAGTCAGGTCTTTTCCTCTTTATACCAAGCAGGACTTACTCTGAACCCTACAAAAGCCACACTAGCCACTGACCAAATTGAATATCTGGGATACTCAATATGTGCAGGCATGATACGTCCTCAACATAACAAACTAGAGGTGGTGCAAAACATACCACGACCCACAACCAAGAGAGAGATACGGTATTCCTTGGTCTGGTAGGTTACTAACGGAGATTCATACCTCATTTCTCAGATATAGCCAGCCCACTGACCGGTCTGCTAGCCCAGTGTCACCCAGACACCAAACTAGAATGGACTGAGTCCCAAGAAAACAGTTTCCAAACCTTAAAATCCCTTCTATGCAATGCTCCTGTATTAATGTGTCCAGACTTCGCAAAAGCCTTTCTTTTGCAGACAGATGCGTCAGACCGGGGAATAGGGACCGTATTGTCACAACCAGACTCTCAAGGATATCTTAAGCCTATCCTGTACCTAAGCCGTAAACTGTTTCCCCGAGAGAGGCAGTATGCAACAATGGAGAAGGAATGCCTGCCCATTAAATGGGCCATGGAGGCAGTCCAGTATTACCTGTTGGGCCGTACCTTCTTCCTAGTGACAGACCATGCTCCCTTGACGTGGCTCGCCACCCATAAGAACGCGAATCTCAAAATCCTTCGTTGGCTTTTGTCTTTACAACCTTTCTTGTTTCAGACCCTCCATATGCCTGGCAGACACCAAGGGAATGTGGACTTCCTGTCTCAATATCCAGTCTCAGTATGGCCCGAACGTCCATACTCGTTGGAGGGTCAGTGTAATCCCGCGTCCTACCCGAGCAGGATTTCCAAGATGGCTGCCGCGAAATACACACAAGACGGCGAGGGTGTCGGTCCAGTGGTGTGAGAGCACGTGACTGCCTTGGCCTTAGAGACGTCCCGAGAACGAGGAAGAAACGAGGAGGTAGACGTGGAATATGAGGAGGAAGCAAGTGAAGTAGAGGAGACGCCGGAGAACAACAGCGGAGAAACCAGTGGAGGAACAACTCAGTAAGGACAGCATTGGGAAGCAAGGAGGGGAGCCTGAAGGCGCCACACCCAACGCCGGAGAGACCGAAGAAAGACCACCCAGAGGCACGGCTGTTCAGTTTAGCCGTCCCAAGGAGACAGAGGATGCTGTGACTCCCTCTGCCACGTCTCCGGAGGGCGGTGGCCTCAGGCAAGTGCCTTTTTTGCAATATTTCTCCTTAGGGAGGTGGTGGGGTGAATAAGAGCAACAGCTATTCACTTTAGTGAATGGAGCACGGCAGCACAGTCACTGGGGTGCTTAGGTGATGGTAACCTAGAGCCTTGTCATAACCCCCCTCTTACATTATTACATATTTCCTTTGAGGGAGAGCCCACCTAACCTCTGGGACCTGGACGGGAGAGGTAGCCTCGTGCTGTGTACCAGGAAAGAAGTTTGGACAGAGACCTCTGCATAGAGACTGTGGACATTTCTTTTTTTTTTTTGGGGCTACCTTCCCCGCCTATTTATCTTTCTCTTAATGACTGAATGTGCCAGCTGTATGTTGGAAACCCCACAAAGACATTGAATACGGTGGCATTTCCCAATAATAAGACACCCGCCTATACTAACCCCTCGGCTTGTGCCTCTTCCTTGCCCCAAGTGACCACAAGGAGCCTGAAGTCAGCTGCTTCTTAAAATTGCAGTAGATTGTTTTTGTCGGGAAAAAATCCTTTAAGCAGTGCAAATCATTTAATCACCACATCTGCAACAAAAGGGAGTACAAAAAGGTATATTGTACATGCCAGGCTAGTTCAGCTGGGAGAGTGACGAGCTATGAGAGAAGCACAAATCAGTCTCAACTTACATACACTTCGAGTCTACTCTTATAATACTAATTTGGCCTAGATCCATATTTAATACAATGTTCACAATGGAAAAAGCTTCCTGCTTTTCCGTTATGTCCCACCCAGATTACATACATTTCCTGCAGGTTTCCCTTGTGTTCGTGACTTCTCACGCCACACTTACAGACTACAGTGGAAACATTCTTGCTGCTCTGAATTTCCTGACAGGAAGTTTCTCAGCCAGAGTACAATAGTAAGCAAAAAACACTTAAGCCAGACCCCATTTTAGACCTTTTTTTGAAAGCAGGCTGTAGGTTATTTCCAGATATAAATGTGCAACTTAACATGCACGTTTAACCACACGTTTAAACTGCTTTATACTGTGTTTCTTTTTTTTACATAATATTTCACAGTTTGTGGGCAAGTGACAGGTAAAACAGAATAATTAGGGCCTAAATCAAAATTAGGGTTTTGATTCCTTTCATTTTGTATTTTTCTTGAAATAAATGGAGAGATTATCACATAACTTCTGCCCTGTGAGCAGGCTTGAGGTGATGAGAAGTCTCTTACAATCTTAAAGATTTGCGCTGGGAATTGCCTGTAGCAGCCATTATGTTAGAAAAATGCAATTGGTAAGCTGTGCGAATAAGCTTTTTATATTGCTTAATAGCAAATCTATAATGTAACTTGTCTTTATCACTTTATCTGCACCTCCATTTTCATTCCAGTGCCTTACAATGACATTTAGCCACACAATCCATTTGGATTTGCAGCGCCACCTTGGCAGCAGGGTGACCTGCGAGGAGTGACTTGGATCGACAGGCTTTTTCAAAGTGGTTCAGTATGCCACATGGCAAACATTTGTTGTTTTTCACTTGTAAGTTGTTTGGATTTGGGTATGGGCTCTTGTATTGTTCACATATTGAACAACAGCCATTGGGATGTCTTGTAGTGAGTATGGTCTCAATTTTGGATTTCATATTGAACAAGACATTTGTCATTGCACATTCTGTGTGGTTTGCTCTAACCTCTGAATGCTCATGTGATCTGCCAAGGGTGCGCATGTTCTGAAGAGAGGCACATAGCTCCCTCAGAATGAGGCACTTTGGCTTGGTTGCTGTACACCCTTGAATGAACTGCACGTGGATTTCATCACCGTATTCGTTAAGGACACATACTTGATAAATCTTTCACTAAGGTGTACAAAGCATTATGAAGTCTTTTTTCTTTTGGCAACGCCTGGCTTAATAAAAACCTCTCATAGTCTTGCTTGATTAAAGGTTCAGAATACACACTGTGCTCAGCCTGGGCAGTGACAGGGTAGCCAGATCCCTGATGCTTTTCACTCTATCTGTCGTCATCCCTCTTGCCTGCTCTTTTTAACACCAATATTACTCATTGTGCAGCACTCCTTAAGAGCCACAACGCTTTGTTAAGGTTTGTGATGGTATCCTATGATAACACACGTTCAAAAGCGCGACTGTTACCCTACAAGGGCGTCTCAGCGCTGAAGTTAACGAGACCTTACTACTAGCCCTAATTACTCATAGAGGAAAGTGTTCAGAGTTTTCTGAAATGGCAAGTAAGAGTTAGTTTCTTTACGATAGCATAGGAGTGTGTTCTAAAGCCTAGCCACAAAGTACTGGATTGTAAGCTTGCATTGAACGTAAACCGTATGGTGCATACCTTTGGAATTTCTCCTGGAGGCAAATGGGACATTTCTTGTAGAATGCAACGTGCACCCTACCTAGAATCTTAAACATAATTCTATTTTCAGCAGGTAACCAATGTAGTTTCTTCCTGTATGCTGACACGTAAACTTATCTCCTAAGCCCGTAGGTCAGTTGGCCCGCAGAATTTTGGAGAAGCTGTAGTTTCTCTAAATAACCTTTTGTGATACGCAAATAAAGGCTGGTGCAGTAATATATTTTTTATTAGATTAAACCCTGAGTTGCTATTCTCTTGGCATCCTAGGGGAAGAATGTAAACATTTTCTTCATTAACTCAATACAGTAAAATCCGGTGGATGCTGTTTAATCACCTTTGGGCCCCTATTTCGACTTTGGCAGACGGAATACTCCGTCGCGAGCATGGTGGATACCCTTCCCACTGTATTACAAGTGTGTTATAGCCTACGGCACTTGTAATACGAAGGACAGGATATCTGTAACATTTTGACAGAGTATCTCATCCACCAAACTCTATATGAGGCCCTTTTTCTTTTTAAGGTTGCCTTCTTATCAAGCTGGACCCCCACATTTTTCTCCAAAGTGTGAGGTACCAGTAGAGATCCTAGCGCCCATTGCTACCATTTGGCCGACCAGGTTAATTTATTTGGGCCAAAAACCAGTGCTTCTGTTTTGTTGCTGTTCAATTTCAAGGTGTTCTTACTCATCCAATTGGTAGTGGCAGAGAGGCGCTCTTTCAAGAAGGACCTAATCTGCTTACCATCCCCATGTAACCAGCTGAGTGTCATCCACAGAGCTCATAAACTGGTAACTAAAATATTTAATTAACTTAGGTAGTGGAACATCGTGCATAGCAATGCACTGGAAAGCAACCACACTTCCAACAATACAGCATTGGCGCACAACAACACTAAAGTGGGGTAGGGTTGAGGCGGTTGCGCTGCGGAGGTAAGAGGCTAGGGGCCTTCGCAGGGCCCCTATTGCTGAGTATTGGGAGAATATTTAGCAAGAGCTGCAAGAAATACAAGATGTTTCCTCGGATGGGTAATGGTTATAAGAACATGGGGTGTCCTGAACCCCACCTGGAGACCTTAGCAGAGTCTGGTGAATGCAGGGGGGCGTTATTATTCCGTTATGCCTGATGGGTGTCACGACTTGCTCCGTGCGTTCTCGTGTCCACCACCAGGGGGCTGAACTGTGGGACTCTCCAGTGTTCTAATAAGCTTCCAGACCCTCCCCTTCATGTATATACTGACTTCCAGCCATTTGGACACTATTTGGGAATTGACATCCATTCCCAATCCATGCCGGGTTTTGTGAAAGCCAGCCTGCTCATACTTGAAGCCAGCCTGCTCATGTTTGGAACTCCACTACCTAGAATTCCCGGGAAACGGCCACTACAACGCGGCCGTTTCCACGCAAACCTTAACCACGCATGCATTACAACGCATGCGTGGTTACTACGAAGCCTTTACCACGCATACCTTTACTACGAGATACGTAGTAAAGGCATGTGTGGTAAAGGCTAAAATTAAAAGGGGGCTTGGGGGTCTCCCCCAAAATAAAAAAAGCGTGGGGAAAAAGGAGGCTTGGGGGTCTCCCCCAAAAAAACGAACCTGATGTCACGTCGCGAAGTGGAGGCAATCGGCGTCGTTTGAGAGGAAACGGAAAGAAACTTCTGCTTCCTCTTTACGACGTACTGACGTCACCAAGGAAGATGAAGGAGAGGAGACGACGTGAAGAGGTAAGGGGAATTTTAGTTTAAAAAAATATATATATAAGGATTGAGGGTTCAGGGCAGGGGTAATTATAAGAAGGATTGGGGACTGGGGGTCACGTAAGGGTACAGGGGAGGGGTATAACCTTTACCAAGAGTATGCCCTTACCATGCATAAATTTACAACGAAAATCGTTGTAAAGGTATGCGTGGTAAAGGAATATTCGTGGAAAAGGTTATGCGTGGAAATAGCATTCCGTTGTAACGGATGCGTGGTAAAGGCATGCGTTGCAACGGAATGCGTTGTAACGACATACAACCGAATTCCCTGCTCACTGCTTTGTCTCTACCCCTGCAGGCCAAGGATGGGTGGAGGAATTCAGCTCACCTGTGGCTGGCTGCTGCTAGCCTGCTCACACCTGATGCATGTGATTACTGTGAGCTCTTTTAAGCCTCAGCTCCCTTCAGCCCAGTGTTGGTCATTGTAGCTGTATACCGGTGAGGCCGATCCTTGTTTCCAGTGTTTCCTGAGCTTTTGATACCCTTGTTTCCTGAGCTTTTGATATTCCTTGATTCCTGAGCTATAGTTAATCCTTGTTCCTTGATTCCTGAGCTATAGCTATTCCTTGTGCCTGAATTAGCACTGCCTGCAGTGCTACCTTGTTTCATGAGCTATAGCTATTCCTTGTGCCTGAATTAGCACTACCTGCAGTGCTACCTTGTTTCCTGAGTTCCTGAGCTATAGTTATTCTTTATTCCTGTTCCTGGGCTTCAGCTATTTCTTGTTCCTGATTTGCACTGCTTGCAGTGCTCTCTTGACTCCTTGTTTCCTGAGCTGTAGTTAATCCTTGTTCCTTGATTCCTGAGCTATAGCTATTCCTTGTGCCTGAATTAGCACTGCCTACAGTGCTACCTTGTTTCCTGAGTTCCTGAGCTATAGTTATTCTTTGTTCCTGTTCCTGGGCTTCAGCTATTTCTTGTTCCTGATTTGCACTGCTTGCAGTGCTCTCTTGACTCCTTGTTTCCTGAGCTGTAGCTATTTCCTGTTTCCTTGAACCAGTACTGCCTTCAGTGCTACCTTGACTCCTGAGCCTTAGCATTCCTTGTTCCTGACCTGCAGCAGTTTCCCTTCTCCTGAACTAGCACTGCCTGCAGTGCTACCTTGACTCCTGCGCCTTAGCATTCCTTGTTCCTGACCTGCAGCAGTTTCCCTTCTCCTGAACTAGCACTGCCTGCAGTGCTACCTTGACTCCTGCGCCTTAGCATTCCTTGTTCCTGACCTGCAGCAGTTTCCCTTCTCCTGAACTAGCACTGCCTGCAGTGCTACCTTGACTCCTGCGCCTTAGCATTCCTTGTTCCTGACCTGCAGCAGTTTCCCTTCTCCTGAACTAGCACTGCCTGCAGTGCTACCTTGACTCCTGCGCCTTAGCATTCCTTGTTCCTGACCTGCAGCAGTTTCCCTTCTCCTGAACTAGCAATGCCTGCAGTGCTACCTTGACTCCTGCGCCTTAGCATTCCTTGTTCCTGACCTGCAGCAGTTTCCCTTCTCCTGAACTAGCACTGCCTGCAGTGCTACCTTGACTCCTGAGCCTTAGCATTCCTTGTTCCTGAACTGCAGCAGTTTCCCTTGTTCCTGAACTAGCACTACCTGCAGTGCTACCTTGTTTCCTGAGTTCCTGAGCTGTAGTTAGTCTTTGTTCCTGTTCCTGGGCTTCAGCTACTTCTTGTTCCTGAATTGCACTGCTTGCAGTGCTCTCTTGACTCCTTGTTTCCTGAGCTGTAGCTATTTCCTGTTTCCTTGAACCAGTACTGCCTGCAGTGCTACCTTGACTCCTGAGCCTTAGCATTCCTTGTTCCTGACCTGCAGCAGTTTCCCTTCTCCTGAACTAGCACTGCCTGCAGTGCTACCTTAACTCCTGAGCCTTAGCATTCCTTGTTCCTGACCTGCAGCAGTTTCCCTCCTCCTGAACTAGCACTGCCTGCAGTGCTACCTTGACTCCTGAGCTTTTGCTCAATTCTTGTTCCTGCCCCAGCACTGCCTTCTATGCTACTTTGTTTTCTTGATTCCTGAACCTGCACTATTCTAGTACACCCTTGTAGCCTCCCCTTCTGTATATCCTTTTCCAGTCCCTGCCTTTCTTCCCATTTCCTTGGTTCCAGTTCTAGTTTGCTGTCTTTCTATTCTGCTGTCTTGCTTCTGTTACCTTGTATGTTTGTTACCTGCTTTCTGCCAAGTGTGCCCTGTGATTTCCTTCCTTTCCTGTTAAGCACTCCCCCTTGCTAGCTCCTTGTCTATTGTGCTTGTGTTTAGTTCTACCCCTTTGCTGTTACTGCCTTGCGTGTTCCTGTTTGATCGCCAGGGTCCGTGGGCACAGCTGACTACCTAGGTGGTGTTTCTTGTTCACTGTGAGTATTGTCTTTGAGTTACTGTTATAACATCACCATAGGTATCAGCTCCACAGACCCTGCCTTTGCATTCATATCCTATATGTGGGTATTTTCAGTCAGTATGTGTAACAGCAATTGGGGGTGAGGAACTTACTGAGCTTCAGTCTTACCGTGTGGAGCTCCTGAGTGCTTTACCCCACATTCCCTTTATTGTTAATGTTGTATTATATATATGTCTTGCACGTCCGTCCTGGGTGTAGTTAGTCTGAATGCTAAATTGCCTTGTGAGTGCCCTTCCTTTCTGAGTCTTAGCCATCTTGGTCCTTTGTACAGGCTTCCCCTTTGGATCCCTTTACTCCTCTGACTTCCTGTGTGATCCTGGGCAGCGCTGTACTCCTCTCTCTCTGTACGTTTTCTACCCTGTTCCCAGTCCTTGCCCAAGTCCCTGACTGTGTTACCGACATAGTCCCGGACAGTCCCTGACAATGGGTTGGCGGACTGCTGTTCCTACATCTCGTGTGCGGGAGGGAGTGGGGGGGGTCTCTGGAGCTATGAGATGGTGTACGCTGGATTCTGATTAAGTTTATATGCTTGATATTGCGGGATGCGCCCCATGGATGGACTGCAAGCTATAATGTATGCGGACATTGTCAATATACACACTGTTATTGTGATCTGCTACTTGGTTCAGTTTGTTTGACACCAATATTATTTCATATTGAACCATGTGCTCCTGTCACAGTTTGATATCTATCGCATCAGGCGTCATGTACAAACGTCTTTACTCGATTATATTGCATAATGTGCTTATTATGACTTAAAAATCGGTTAAAAAAAACAACAACAAAACTTAGCCAGTGGAATCACATATATCGAACAGGGCCTGGCTTAATAAATATTCTTGAGGAAACCCTTACTTGACTAGATACATTTCTGACATGGCTGATTCAAGCTTCACTCTTTGGTGTCAAAAGAAGATGATGGATCTAAAAGTGTCAGGGCTGCACCCCAGCCCTCATCAAGAATCCTCTTAATCTCATCCAGCAATGCTACTAAAGCAGGTTCAGTCTTAAGCTTGGTGTGAACTGGATGGTGCTGTGCCAAGTGTAGGGTGAAACTGTTAAAAGGAGGAGATGTCTCCAGTAGTTTAATTGGTACTGGTAATAGGGAAACAGACCTGAAATCAGCCAGGACCTTGTAGGCCTTTTATTAAGAATGGGGATAGAAGCGTCTGCTTGCAGGCAGGTATAAGTGAAGCGAAGAGACGAGAAACGAAGCGTTGCATAGCTTAGTTAGTACTGCAGTTGATCTGCTAGAAGCCAGATGTCATACTTTCACTGACAGGGTTCACGTGGATTCCCTGATCTGATGGAGAGCAGCAGCTCTAGTGGGGTATCCGGATGCAATAAATAGAACGTGTTAATAGCCCTTTCCTGAGCTACACAATCCTTCTGCCTTATATCAGGGCTAATTGGGCAAATGAGGTAGTGTTGATTGTCAATCAAATTCATTTTCCCATAGAGAAAGGCTGCAGAATATCATGTCTCTTGTGCTTCACGCACATTAATATTTAAGCAGCTGGTGGAGTTAGAGGAGACCTTGATTCACCCTCTAAGTTAGTCCTTTTCTGTTGCTTTTTATAATTCTGAGGTGCCGTCACATAAGCTACGTTGCTGTCCGCATGGTAATCTGTTCTCCAAACTCGCTTTAATTTTTTACAACCTTTTTTTTTTTACTTGCGAAAGGTGGTTAGAAATCCAAGGTGCACACAGCCTTTGTCATTGACACCTCATCTTTCTCAAAGGAGTTACCACGTTCAGGGCTTTAGTCAACCAGACATTTAATATTTTGTTAAGAACATCCTCTTCCATATGATTGGAGCCAGACACCCCTATCTCTAAAGCCGCCGACAGCAAATCTAAAGTGACTTTCTTCTTGGTGTTTGACTTAAAAAATGTTCATAGCCTTAGACTAGGATACGTAGACCCAATGTCCCCATGCCATCAGCAGATATAGCGAGGGGTAATTATTCAGAGTGATCGAGAATAAGAGTTCCAATCTGCCCCCACAAATGTTTGAAGACTCTTTAACATTTTGCTCCACCCTAGAATAGCGCAGACATCCAGAAACACCGATGTTACACTGGCCAAAAATTAAAATCACCCAAGAGAAGTTGTTATTTGATTTTAGTATATATGATGATAGCACAGAGATACAACATTATGGTCAGTTTTTAGGGGTCTGTCTACAGGCTACAGCTATTCTATTTGTGCATGTGGGAGGGAGATCCAGGCTGACCTCTAACAACTGCAATCCCTTGAGACCTCCAAGGGAATGATCATTCTTAAAGATAGCTGCTACCCATCCCCCTCTCCTATTCTTTCTAGCTAACCGTTTGGTTACTGTGTGTGCCATAACAGTTGAATTCACATTAGTATCCTGAAAGAAATTGGGCACAGAAGTGAAATGCATCACTCTTTCCAAGTTCTCTAATGGGCGATAAACAACTGGTTTTGCATGAATGTCTCAAAAACCGAGATGTCAAATATTGTGCCTGAAACACCTGAATATCTTATTTCGATATTGCCTTTTTACCTGAGCACTCCTCCCACCTCATCGTGGAATTATCTGCAACACTGAACTATCTTTCACCGCCAGTGTTAAATCTGGGACCGAAAGCATTTCCCCCCACCTTCTAGACTCCATAGGGTACTCCTGCGTGTTCAAATGAAAGATGGAGTCATCCTTGTCATAGCAATGGCTGTCACCTAGGGGGAATTCCCAGCCACAACCTCAGTGCACCACCCAGCAGCAAACACATCACTCCAGCCTTCAAATGTCTGTACCGGTTCCCATCAAACAAATGATGGATTTCAAAATCCTCTTCCTAGAAAACAACGCTCCACTTCAGATATCCTTTCTAATTTATTCACCCCATACAGTCTGACCAGTGGCTTGTAAAAAAAAACTTTAAATAAATAAATGGATATTACGTAGGTCTGTGTTTAGGAAGTAACAGCTTATGACCTTCATTGCCTGCAAAGTGTAGGGGGGACATACCCTTTAATTGAATAATTTTCTTCAATGTAGCTTTGACACTAATTTTATGAGCTTACTACCTTCTGTCTCCACTATTCAGCTAGCGTTGTGGAGGCCCCTGTCATGTCAAAGGACGCTATGGGGTTTGTTTTAGCCGCTGCTGCACTTACCTGCATTTTTTTGGCAGTATGCATCTGTTCCAGAGATTTGATTTGATTTGGATTTATACAGCGCGTAGCTGCCCCAGCAACAGGGCGTCCCAGCGCTACCCAAAGTACAGGTGACTAAAAGAACGCCCAGAACACAGGAAGAAGTTATGCCGGGAAAAGCCAGGTCTTTACGGCTTTACGGAATGCCAGATGATTCTGGAGCCCTCTGATGGAAACTGGAAGAGAGTTCCAGAGTTTAGCTGCCAAAACTTTAAAAGAGCGACCACCCGCTTTCGCTCTTAAGACTCGGGGGGGGGTACATGCGAGTCCTTGATTGACTGAGCGTAAAGAGCGACTCGGAACGTACGGTACCAGTAAAGCTGCTAGAACCGGAGGTGCTTGTTGGGTCATGATTTTATGGGCAACACACAGTGTCTTAAACTGAATTCTTTTTTCTACAGGTAACCAATGCAATTTAGGTAGGAGTTTGGACACTGAACATGACTTTGGGAGTGCCAGCAAGGTGCGGGCTGCCGCGTTCTAAATTCTTTGAAGGCGCTGAATACAGGATTTATTGGCACCTAAATATAGGGAGTTACCATAGTCTAGCCTAGACAAGATCGTGGCCTGTAGAATGGTTTGACAGATTTTAGGGTCAAAGAACCCCAATAGAGGTTTTAACCCCCTCAAGAGTCCAAAACAGGTCCCTGCAACTAATTTAGATTGAATGTCAAAGGACAGGCCTCTATCGATCCAGAAGCCTAAGTTCTTGACCTCCTCTTTAGGCAATGGTGCGGGTTTTAATTTGTCTGGCCACCATTGCTCTGACCACATGTCACTATCTTTCCCAAGCAAAAGTATCTCTGACTTGCTTGCATTAAGCTGCAGGCAGTTTGTTGTCATCCAGTCGGCAATCACCTGCATATCTTCTTTAAATTTAACGAGATTATTATTGCGCTCCTTAGAAAACGCAATGACCCATTGGGTGTCGTCGGCATAAGACACCAACGACAACCCTCTTCTTCTTGCTACCACAGCCAAAGGTTGTACATAAATATTGAAGAGCAAAGGGCTCAATATCGAACCCTGAGGTACCCCGTATCTGATGGCGTGCTCCTGGGAGTGGTAGGGTGGCACCGTAACCTGGAAAGATCTACCTTCCAGAAAAGAACGAAACCAGGCTAGAGCTAAACCTCCGACCCCAATCCCCTGTAGCCGCCGTATCAATAACTCATGGGAGACGGTGTCGAAGGCGGCACTTAAGTCAAGAAGAATTAAGGCCGTGGAGTTACCATCATCCAAGCTACTGCAAATCTCTTCAATCACTGCCAGCAGAGCAGACTCGGTGCTGTGGCGAGATCGAAAGCCATTTTGTGAAGAGTCCAAGATTTCATTTTGCTCTACAAACTCAGTGAGAATATGGTTTACATGACATTCCGTAGCTTTAGCCAAAAAAGGCAGCTGAGAGATGGGGCGGTAATTGCCTGGCTCCGAAGGTTCTAAAGATGATTTCTTTAGGAGAGGTATTACCTTAGCATGCTTCCAAGATGGAGGTACAGATGCAGATGACAGAGATAAATTGACCAGTTCTCTCGCCACTGGTAGAACAGAGTTATGAAATTGGCGAATTTGGGCTGGTCTTAAAGGGTCGGCTGGAGAGCCTGATTTTATTTTCAAGAAAAGAGATTCAGCCTCGATGAGAGATAGATGGGGAAAGGAACACAATGTTTTTTTTGTGGTAGGGCCACTATCCTCAGACCATTCCCCTGTATTGGTAGTAGTAGTGACCGAAGGAAAGCCATTATAAATATTCTTTACCTTGCTCACAAAGTACTCGGCCAGTTCATCACACTGCGTGTTTGAGGTGATAGGTGAATCAGCTTTCGAGTTGGGGCATTTCATAGTCTTAAGAAGGGAGAAAATCGTTTTAGAGGGATTGTTACTGTTCGTTATTTTAGCAGCAATATATTCTGCTCTAGCTCTCCGAACCAGCTTGTGATATGTTTTAATTGAATCTCGATATTTGTTTTTTGCTTCTGTGTCATAAGCGCGCCTCCAGGCCCGTTCAAGTTGTTTGCAGGTTTTTTTTGCTTTGGTCAAAGATTCGTTAAACCAGGGATTGGACTGTCCTCTTTCTTTATTAGAACTAAATTTGGCCGGAATACAACTATCAAGAGCTTGGATCAGCCAGTCCTGAAAAAGCATATCGGCTGATTCAATATCTGGTGGCAGCTGGGGTTTGTGACTAAGCAATAAATCCGTAAGTTGGTTGACATCTAACTTATACCACGGTCGTTTCAATGTTGACCGTGAGTACTGCTGAGCCAATAAAAAGAAAAAGGAACAAGAAAATGATCGGTCCAAGCCAGGGGGATCGGGGGCACGACATTTATGGAGCCTAAGTTGGAAAATATAGGATCCAACAGGTGCCCTGCTATGTGGGTAGTGTCAGAGACGCATTGGATCAGCTGGCAGGCCTCTAAGTCAGCTATAAACCTCGAAATGCCCGTCTTCAAGATGTAAATTAAGGTCTCCAAGAATGGTGAAAATCGCTGCTTTACTGGCAAGAAGAATGGTCTTGTTCACCAATTCTTCCCTGAAAACTTTAGATGGCCCTGGTGGACGATAGATGAGCAATCCAGAGACTGTCAAATTATTATTTAAAGTGATTTTAAATAGCGCGCTTTCGCACTCAGGGATGTCCTCTTTCTTAAAGCTACATAAGTAAGGCTCCTTGTGGATTAGAGCAATATCACCAGAGAGATGGTTTCTCAGAATATTCACTTAGGTTGGCAAACGTTTCTCTCTTTTACTTGTGTGCTCTGTCTGTTTTTTTGGGGGGTTACACATTTTTATTGACTTTTATACTGATGCAACAACAATCATTACCATCATACATACATTTTATACAGTTGAACCATTGAGTACATTGGCATGATAATTGCCATAGCAAACACAAGGAGATGATGGACGGAGCGCTGAAACTTTTCAGACAGGGGTGTTTGCCTGGTTCAAGCAAAATCAACTTATGTAATTCAGAAATCATTTTTTTCGGCCATAGCCCGGGTGAGGAATGGCGCCAATGGTGGCCCCAGGATATGTCCCCCCCCTGCTTGCCCAGTCACCACCGTAAAAAACCTTGGGGTAAAACTGGATGCGGACATGTCCATGAAGTCCCAAGTCCAATCAGTGGCCGGCACTTGTTTTGGACTATTGAAAATGATGAGGAACTTCCTCCCCCTACTTCCAGTCTCTCATAGAAAAACCGTGGTCCAAGCCCTGATAACGTCAAGGTTGGACTATGTTAATGTCCTGTACTTAGGCCTCCCTGATTACCTATTTGGCCGTCTGCAGGTGGTTCAAAACGCGGCAGAGAGGGCCGTTCTTATGGTTGACCCTAGGACACACATTACGCCTCTTTTGGTGTCCCTGCACTGGCTCCCGGTGCGAAAGAGGGTTAATTTTAAGGCCTTGGTGCTGGCCGTCAAGGCCTTTCACAACTCAGGGGCTCCCTACATCAGGAGCAGAATTCAGCCCTATGCTCCATTTAGAACCCTGTGGTCCTCGACTCAGAGGTTGTCGATCGTGCCTAAGTTCGCTCGTTCGCGTATGGGCGGACGCTCCTTCCAGGTGGTGGCCTCTAAGCTGTGGAACAGCCTGCCGCCCCCCCTGAGACAGGTGCAGGATCTCCTTAGCTTTAGGAGAAAGCTAAAAACTTGGCTCTTTTAACATTAGACGAAGCACCTGCTGTTGCGTACAACTGTTCTGTCAATGGGGTTAAGTCAGCGCCGGGACACTCCTGGGAGTAGCCACGCGCTCTACAAATACCCTGTAACATAACACTCACCCCCAGTCACAGATCCACTTTGTCACCCCAGTTCAGACACAGCTATATACAAATCAGTCTTGACACTGTGCCTCGTGGGAACAGTCCAGCCCGAACTGCCAAGTCATGTCTTCCCTGGACCGGAAACAAGCATCATGGGACCGGTTTCGGGCTAACAGCCCTCATCAGCCAGGCTAGCTTGAATCCAGTGGCAAAGTGAGCAAGGGACCCACGTCTGGCATACCCTGCCAACTTAGGGCGAACAAAGCAAACACAAGGAGATGATGGATGGAGCGCTGAAACTTTTCAGACACCCACCCCCAGTCACAGATCTGGGTTGAATCCATCATCGTTCTTTAGCTCACTTTGCCACCCCAGTTCAGACACAGCCATATGCAAATCAGTCTTGACCCTGTTCCTCATAGGAACAGTTAGCCTGAAACCGGTCTCAGGATGCTTGGTTGAAGTTACATTTGTAGACCAAAATTTTAAAGTGTGTATTTAAGAAGAAAATGTGTATATTGTCAGAACTTATAAACTGACGTTTGGAGAAAATTTTTATTTAAAAACTATATCTAAAGCTGATATTTGAGTGATAAATTATGCGGTGTTGAAGGGACATATTACTAATAATATTACCTTAGAGCCAGGGGCATTGCAGTTATGTTATGTTAATTAAATTTGTAGAGCGCGCTGCTACCCTAGGGTGTCCTGGCGCTATGCACTGCCTGCTAGAGAGGAAGCCGGGAGGTTCATTGGTTAAAAAGCCAGGTTTTGAGCCCCTTCCTGAAAGAGAGGAGATCTGTAGCGTTCCTCAGTTGGAAAGGAAGCTCATTCCAGGCTTTGGACGCGCTGTTAATAAAGCTTCTGCCTCCCCAGCCCGCTTTTTTAAAACCGCAGATTGTGACTTTCTTCGCCCCTGTTGATCGTAACGCTCTCCTTGGGATGTACCACTGTATTTTGCGTTGCATGTGATCCGGGCCTTTGCCATTGAGGGCTTTAAAGACGGTGCACAGCGCTTTGAAGCGTATTCTGTGTCCGACGGGGAGCCAGTGCAACTGTTTGATCTCTTCCTTTACAGAAGCAAACTTTGAAGTCCCCGACAGCAGTCTGGCTGCCGCATTCTGCACTATCTGAAGCTTATTAATATATTGTTTTTGAGCGTTCAGGTAGAGTCCGTTGCAATAATCCAGCCGAGACATGATGAGAGCCGAGATTATTGTTTTGAGGCAATTATCGTTGAGGAAGAGCTTAATCTTTTTTATGATCTTTAATACATAAAAACAGGCCGAGGTAACTGAGTTTATTTGGTCACCTAGTGCCAGCTTATTGTCCATTAACACTCCCAGATTCCTAGCTTTCTCAGTAGGTATGGGGCATGAGCCCAGGTCAGCCGGCCACCAATCTGGGGTCCACACTAACGGGTTCTTCCCAAATGTTATGACCTCAGTTTTATTAGAGTTAAGTTTTAAGCAGTTTGCAGACATCCATCTGGAGATAGCAGCCATGCAATCGAGCCCGTTTCCTTTTCAGAGCCCTCCCTTAGTGACAGCACTATTTGGGTGTCGTCAGCATAAGAGGTCAACTGGAAGCCAAATGACCTAATCACACCCGCTAGGGGAGCCACGTACACGTTAAAAAGTGTCGGGCTGAGGGAAGAGCCCTGCGGCACCCCACATGGAAGGATGAAAGGTTTAGACTGGCAGTCATCCATATCCACAGTTTGTACTCTGTCAGACAGAAATGACTGCAGAAGCTTCCAGGCAGACCCCTTTATCCCGGCTCCCAGACAGACGGTCCATCAAAACTTTGTGATGAACCGTGTCAAAGGCCGCGGACAGGTCTAACCGGATCAATACAACATTGCCTCCCCTGTCCAGGGCCTCCCGAATTTCCTCCGTGGATTTAATTAAGGCAAGCTCCGTACTGTGTTCGGCTCTAAAGCCATATTGGGATGGATCAAGAGTCTGGTTAGATTGAAGAAAGGCATTAAGTTGTAAGTTCATGGCTTTTTCCAAGACCTTAGCAGAAAGCGGGAGACGAGAAATAGGCCTATAATTGTTGGGGTCACCTGCATCAAGATTCAGTTTTTTTAGGAGGGGGAGAATGGAAGCAACCTTCCACTTCTTGGGACAAGGACCAGAGCTGAATATCTCGTTCAGCAAAGGGGTAAGGGCCGAACCAATGACTCCAGAGATTTGTTTCAATAGATAAGCTGGACAAGGATCGGATGGAGCTCCCGAGCGAATAGAATTCAGAATTTTAATAATATCTGGGACCGCGAGAGGTTGAAAGTGTTCTAATGCAGGGGTTGTTGAGCTTTCTTTTCCGATCGTGTATGGCAGGTCAACCTCTTTATTATCTGCTGGGGAAAAAGAGGCGAAAATAGATTCCACCTTAGATTTAAAGAAATCAGCCAGTTGATCGCAAAATTTGGGGCTGCTGGAGCTCTTAGGAACATTAGGTATGGCTAATTTTTTGAGTGTCTTAAAAAGTTCCTTGGGGTTCGATTTGGCTTGGGCTATTTGTTCCTCATAGAATTTCTTTTTAGTTTCCAGCAGCATTCCCTTATAGATAGCGATGCTGTGTCTATAGGTGTCCTTGTCGAGCCTATTATATTCTCTCCTCCAAGCCCGTTCCAGCCGTTTACAATTCAGTTTTTGACTTCTGAGCTCCTATGAATACCAAGGGGCCGAAGGTGTAACACGTTTAGGAACCCACTTTTTAATTGGAGCAAGAGTATTGCAGGTGGACTCTAGCCATGAAGTGTAGACTGAGGTAGCCTCTTCTGCTCCAGCGGGAAGAGGGCACAGAGATTTCCAAAGCTCTTCTTCCAACTTGGAGCTGTCTACCTCTTTCCAGGCTCTGGTTTCAATCTCGTGAGCAGTAGTTAAGGGAATTATGGGATTCGCGGGTGTATTTAGTTGAAACTGGATCGCCCTTTGGTCAGACCATAGCAGCGGGAATACCGTAGTACCGACGAGGTCCAGATTGTTTGAGTAGATCCCGTCTAGGGTATGTCCCTTATCGTGGGTAGGGTTATCCAACAGCTGCTTAAAATCTCCCATTCCCATAATTTGCTGTAAACGGGATGTATCGGGGTCAGAAGCGGCCTCTAAGTGGAAATTAAAGTCGCCGAGCACCGTAAATGAGTTAAGGCATAGCCCTTCCTCCAACAGTGAGCCCAGCAGCTCCAAAAAACCACCTCTGGAGCCAGGGGGTCTGTAGAGCAAGATACCCTTGAATGTACTGTAATAGGCAGAGTGGAAGCTAAATGAGAGGGCCTCGCAGCAAGGGTTGGAAGCATTGTGGAAAATAGGCTTTAATGAATCGTGGTAGATAACAGCCAGACCCCCTCCCCTTCCCAGTGGCCTATCTAACGTGTAGCAGAGGAAACCTGGGGGGGTAGCTTTTACTAGGTCGGGACCTGAAGCTTTATCTGACAAGGACTCCGTAATAAAAGCAATTTTAATCATCCGCTCCTCCAATAGTAGAGCACATTCCGTGCTGTGTTTAACTAGAGACCTGGCGTTCACTAAAATACAGTTTAGCGGACCAACCTCCGGTGCCCTTAATTTCCTGATATGTGTAGCTGATAGGCTCTTCACCGGGGTATCTAATATATCAGGACGGGCATCAAGACAGTTGGGGCAGATGTTGCTAGTGTTGTTACTGGTCTGCGTCATAGACATCAGAGGACAGTTAGGAGTTCCTTTACGGGAATCTAACATCCGTAGCTCTTCGCTGGTATACACTATAATTCCTGAGGTGACATGACCAGAGGAACTCGCCCTGAGCCCGGTACGAGCGCGGACGGGCGCAGACGGTTATAGTCATTACATATTACCCATATAGAGTAATTCCACACTGATAAAGCATTGTTTTTACATTGCTGCTGGCAGTCCTGCCTGATGCACTGAGGTGATGATCACAGCTGGTAATGCTGCATGGGGTAGCCACTAATATAATGTCATCTGAGGTGGTCATTATTATAAACCTAACACTATTAGTAGCGCTGCAGGATTTCCATTGAACAGAAGACGCTCTTATTAGAGACGAGGTTGGAGCCCCGTGATCTATTGAAAGTGGTGGGCTGCAGCACGTGGACCTTGAGAAGCCTCACCTGAAAGTAAAGCAGCACGCGAGAGGGCACGGGGAGGGAGCGCCTGCAACACGGGAAGCACGGGAATTACTCACATTCACGCACCTCCTCCGCACGCACACTGGCCCCGCTGCCCGTGAGTGCATATGTTATGTTGTTTATAAAGCGCACAGCTGCCCCAGCAAAGGGGCGTCCCGGCGCTAATAGCAGCTAACAGCAGAACCAATAAAAACAAAAAACAAAGGAACCTACAGTGAGGGGCTGCAGACACCTCCCCACACCGGGGATGGAGGGGCCGATCAGGTCCTGGGGGGTCACTGAACCGCACTGTGCACGAGGGCGGTGGTGCAGCTGCCACATCCTGCACTGCCATCATCTGGCAGTGGTCGGGGCGCCACTGGGAGTAGTTTTGAATTGGGGATTCAGCACAGTCCACAGTGGCAGCTGCAGCCTCCACTGCATTCATCAGCCGAGAGCGAGGAAGAGCTGGGCGGCGCGGCGCTGCGCAGCGCCCTGCTCTTACCGCCAGAGGAGAGATGCGCCCCCGGCGGCGGGGCTGGGGGAACTGGCCGCTAGACCTGCTGCTGCACTTGGCGCTATTCGTGGCGCTGCTGGCGCTGCTCCTACTGCTGCTCTTCAAGCAGCTGCCCTGGGGACTCTGGCGGGAGCAGGCCGTGTAAAGCGCACCCCTCACCCTGCGCCCACCCGGCAGATGAGGGACCCCAGCACGAGTGCTGCTCTCGGCATGTGTTACTTACTCACTGGCTGTGAGTGTCACTCCTCCGGAGTGGTTCTCACACCCGTGACGAGTCTCGTAGACGGAGAGCTGCCTCACACGTGGGACTGCAATCTGACACCGGGCGAACTATAGCATATCTCGGAGTGCAATCTCACACATTGGAGTGCAGTCTCACACCATGCAACTGGGCGGCTGTCTCTCATCTGAAAGTACAGTCTCACAGCAGAGTGGCTCCCCGCACCTGAGAATATAGTCTGACGCCAGGAAACGTAGTGTCACGCCTGCAGTGCTGTCACACCTGGTGGTACACTATCTCGCTTGCAGTGCTGTCTCACCCCAGGGATTTCAGTGTCACATCTGACTTCTTTCTAACACATGAGAGTACAATCTCAGCCTACAGTGCTGTCTCACACTTGGAGTGCCGTTTGCCATTTGGGAGTGCAGTCTCAAAGCACGAGTGCTCTCTCTCACGCTTATGAAAGCAGTCTCACAGAAGCAGTGCTCTCTCACACCTGGGAGTGGCGTCGCCCATTTAGGAGCGTGGGCCTGCCTCTTGGGTGCATTCTCACCCCTCGGGCTGCAGTCTCACACTGGAGTGTTGTCTCACTTCTCACACTTGGCATGTCTCCACGGCTATGGATTTAATGTATTCGCTAGCCAAGGAATCAGCGGGTTCTGACAAATACGAACTTTATTTCAACCCCCATAAAACTCACTGCTGTGTGCATTGTTACCCTGGCACCTCTGAAAGCGGGTGGGGGGGGAGTTGTATGTGGTGGACCATTGAGTAAAAGGTGAGTCGAACTCCCGCTTACTTGGAATTTCCAATGAGATACATCGCATTCGAAGTAGAATTTCAAGGGCCACAGGAGAGGACATTGGTAATGCCTTTTAATGCGAGGAAGGAAACGTGAAAAGGTTTTTTAACTTCCAAAACGACAGGTCTTCCTCCCAGGATAGAGGCAGCTGAGCGGTAGACTGCTACACACCCTTCCCCCCTCCCCCCATGTTTACGCAGAAGAGAACAAACAACAGGTTACAGCGAGTGTGAGCCTCTGCCCAACCTCACTCGCCCACTGGTTGCCTGTTACTCGCACCCTCCCGCCTCACAGCCCCTGGGGCTGTATGGGAATCTCTGGGGGGCACGTTGGTTCAAGGCCATTGCCCTCCATGCATAAGGAGATATTCATCTGCCCTTTCACAAAAAAGTATTTATAAATACAACATTTTGTATCCATCCTTCGATCACCATTCTCCCCAATACATTGTAAAAGTTTAAAAAAGGAGCGCGGTGTCCCTGAAGCGGGCGCCGCGCTCCGAATTAAAGTAAAAAAGATAAATAAACAAACAGAGCGCGGTGTCCCTGAAGCGGGCACCGCGCTCCGAATTAAAGTAAAAAAATAAATAAACAAACATTTATGTGCATCCGGGAGAAGCGGTGGTACTAGGGCTCTGCATGACCTGTTAATTGAGAAGATAGCAGAGTCCATTTGGCTCAAGGACAACTTTATCCAGTGTTTAAGAAAAGTTCTATTCTGGGCGCAGCGCCCTCTCAGGGATTCCTATGAAGCAGATATTATTTCAAGCACCCTTCACCTCTCTGCTGGAGCAATAGTGCATCGATCACTAGCTTTTTGACAAAATCTTCTAGCTTTTTGACATGGACTATGGCTATAGACCTGGTTTTATCACTCCAACCCTCTCACAAATGTAGTCTTGAAGTTTGGTAGCATAAGTCGATTTTTTTGTCATAGGACCACTTTGGAGTTAGTTACTGCTGACAGAATGTCTTTTAGAGAAGGATGAGAGTCAGCTGTCAATGTTGTGGGAGTCATTGCCTCATTTGGTGTCCTCTCTTCCTCTCCCCTCTGCCCTGTGGCTCTTTAAAAAAAGCATACTAGGCATTTAGATTAGGTTATGTTGGCGTAGCCCCCATCTGTGCACATTTTTGGGACCCTTTGTTGTCACGGGTGTTGTGCTCAACCCTAATACTTTAGGAGTGTTGCCAAAGGACAGACTATCTAGAAAGTAAAACTGAATAAAGTTACAGGTTTGCTAAGTTCTTCTGGAAGACTATTAGGGATCATAAATCATGCAACGGATCAGAAATTCATTCCCTTACCCACAGATGCCTGTCAAATGCTATGTACACACACACACACACACACACACAAACAGTTATAGTTAGGACCTAGTTTCCATAGGAAAAGCGGTTTTTATTTTGCCAATATGTTTGGCGCCGTTTGACGAATCTTCGCGACATTTTCAAAACTAATGGCCCACTCCGGTCAGCTCCTGTCTTGATAGGTTCGGGGTGATTCGTCGAGCGGGGGCCAAGAAAAAAAGGGGGGCCCCAAAACACGTTTTCTCCATGTTAATTTCCATAACATTTTTTAGACAAAGCTACAGCCCGAACTGCTGAACGGAATTACACCAAATTTGGCAAAAAGGTAGGTCTTGGTTCAGAAAGTGTTCTTTTTGTTAAATGGTGTAAATCTGTTCAGTAGTTCCTGAGAAATTCAAAAGATAAAAAATATTGATATCTGGCTGCCGCAGAGGATCCCCGAACCCTCCCGAGCACGTCTCTGATTGGCTGCCAACACTTCAAACCAAGAAGTGTTGGCAGCCATCTTGTGACTCTGTAAAACCGAGTCACAAGAAAAAGGGAAGAAAGGGATAAAAAAAAAAAAAAAAGGGGGCAGGGTAGAAACACCTTGACCCCGTAGGCCTGGTCAGGGGGTCCCACAGGGACCCCCAGGGCCAAAAAAAGCATTTTTAGAAAATATTTTCGGCGGGATTCGCGAATCCCGCAGAATTGTTTTAAAAATAAAAACTAAGCACGGTCTTCCACGCTACGTTTCTTTTAAGCCCCAGTGTGGGCCAGATCCCGGGGGCAATGTATGGTTGTGATACGGGGGCCCCGCAGACCCGGGGATTGCCACCTCCCTGGGGCTTTGTAATTAATGTGCAGGGGGGGGCCGCGTGCCTGTCGAGCGCTTGGCACGGTCCTCGTGCACACACTAGTGCGCACAGTCTGTGCATCTCTGCGTGCGTAGGTGGTGCTGCCACTGGCTGGCCGTAGGAGGATCTCTTGGACAATGAGTTGAAATGCTGCTAGGGGATCTGGTTGTTCCCCCGCTTGCTTTCCTTCCCCTGGAGCTGCGTGAGTCAGCCTCCACCCCCTCCCCAGCTCGCAGGCAGAGAGCTGTTCAAGCGGTGGCTACTTTGGAGAGAGCCCCAAGTCTCGCGATTTCAAGATCAATCCCAGGGGTAAATCTGATATGACGCTCTACTTAATCGTTTCTTTAGAGGCCATGAGTGTGCTGGCACTGCTGACCTTCATAGCCCTGTCGGCCAAGTGCATCTTGAAGGACCACACTGTGGCCTCTGGCTGCTGCCCTGAGAAGCCGCAGCCAGCAGACTTCCAGAAGCAGTACCACCCCACCCTTACCCTGAACCCCGATGGCACCTTGAGGTTTGTGGATGTCAATGTGAGGCCGAGTGACCCCCATGATCAGCGTCGGATTGGTAACACGGGCACTCGGGCAATGCCCGAGGGGCCGGTATCCTGGTTCCAGCTGTGGGCTGCTTTTTTTTAGCAGCCTGGGGGTCCGATTTTGGCGGTTTTTGCGTTGTTCGATGCCGCCAGCGGCCCAGTGGGTGCCTGAGTGGCCTTTCTGGGGGGCAGATGGGCGTCCATTACCTCCCTTTTATTAACGGCAGAGGTGTCACTCCCTTTCTCTCGTTGAGCAGGCCCATTAATGTGTGCATACTGAGCGGGGCAGGGGGCCTGAGCAAAAGTGGCCTCACTTATTTTCAGGTGTGTTTCACCAGTGTAAACTAATCCGTGCATTTTTTATACCCCCACCCCCTTTTTTTAAATAAAATTTCGCCGGAGCAGTGTCTTGCGGAAAGGCAATATGCAAATGTGGGCCACTTTTTAGGTCTCGCCTAGCGTCGCAGGGCATTCGCTGCTCGCTCTGCGAGATCTATTGTCGTCGGGTTGCTTTCAGAAGTGGGGTGGAAGCTCCACCCATGCTTTTGATTGGCGCGCGTCACAATTTATGCTGAACGCTCGCTTTTCATTGCAAGTGAGGCTTGTTTGTACCCTCCCTGTCTCCTTTAGGCCCCGCCCATCCGGACTCGTACATGAGCACGCTCTCCACTCTGCTGACGAGCTGCGGCGCGGCACCGCAGGCCCGGGCCGCCGTCAAGCAGGAGCCCGAGTGGAGCGACGGCGACCTCTCCTCGTTCTCTTCTATGTTTTTTTAATTACTTTAATGAGCGCGGCGCCCGCTAGGGACACCGCGCTCACTTTTTTACTTTATTTGCCACAACACCTCTCCCCCCCCCCAGCACTCGCGGGACAATGGCGTGCGTGTTATTTGTATACACAGTCCGTGATTGGATGTGTCCATGTCCTTGAATTCAGCGGTGCGACTTCTATCGACCTTCAAAGAATGAGAGGCTAATTTGTCGCGCCGGGATTCCATCATTTTAGGCGAGGACACCGTAATCACCCACATTTTTTACTTGTAAGCGAGGCCAGGAGATGGACTTGTGATGTCTGTGCGCTCACTCAGTCACTGTAGGCAAGGAGTGAGCACACACAGGCACGCATCGGGCACGGGAACTGGGCCAGGGCAGCCAGCCTTCGCCCTGGCAGCCGCTCTGTTGGTGCGAGGAGGGTGGGGCAGTCAGCGGCGGAAGTCTGGGGTAGGGCCAGCCGACCTAGGGTGGTGAGAGTGAGTGACGGATTGTCCAGTCACGAGTTCCTAGTGGCGGCGGGGCCAGCCCAGGTAGTTCTTCCGGCTGCTGCATGCAGCGGTGTCCGTGGCTTTGATTCTCAGGCCGGTCTGTGACGGGCTTACTAGGTGCATGGGTGGCCCGTGAGGTTTGTGATGCGCGGACTACAAATACCCACAGCAACGACTTCTCTCTCTCTCTCTCTCCAAGATCTGTGGCTTCCGGTCACCCGGTGCGTCAGTTCAGAGTGAGCGGCCTATGTCTGCTGGGTGAGCCTTGTGCAAGTGCAAGCAAGCGGCGCAGGAGTGTGCAGATTGAGTGTTGCAGTGCAAGGTGAGCAATGTGTATGCAGGGTGGGTGCTGTGGGTGTACGGATGAGTGGTGAATGTGCAAGGGGAGTGAGGTGAGTGCAAGGTGATCAATCAGCATGAGAGGTGTGTGGGTTTGTCCAAGGTGAGAGGTGGGTGAATGCAGGATAAGCAGTGTCTAGGTTAGCATTGATTGGAGCTGGCTGCGGGGCGAGTGGAGGGTGTTTGCAGAGTGACAGGAGGATGAGTGTGCAGGGTTTTGTTGTATTCCTCTTAGGGTGTCCATACACGGGCTTTCCTGTATCATGTCCTTATATAGGCACAATTTGCCCTGCCCTTATATAGGCATAAAATCCCAGTCCTTATTTAGGCATTAGACCATGCACTCCAAATACAGGCATGGTCTCCGACATCCGTCCACCCTAACGTCACAACGAGTTCTTGAAGAACAGACCCTTAGGCTTCGGGAGTTTCCCTAGCACAGGACTATTGATTTCTTCAAGGACTCATATATTATGCATGAACCATTATTCCTTAGGGGTTCATTCATGACGTCTTCCGCTGTCCGATTCACGTCAATGCTAACATTCTGAGCTACCTCTCAGGTATAAATATACCTTCCCTAGCCCTTGTAAACTAGAGGAGACCTCGACTTCAGAGGAGCCAGTATCCCGGCCTGACGCACTGAGAAGACGCTGTCATCCCTGCACGCAGAGAGTCCAGCTTCCAGTGATCTGACTTCCCTTGCGGGGTGTTGGAGTTCGAATCTGGCAAGAGATTCCTACCTCTCATTCTTAAGGTATGGAGCTGACTAGAACCTAGAGGGACTCTTGGCATACTGGACTCTTGGCATACTTGGCATACTAGGCATACTAGACTTAACATACTCTTAGTATACCGTAGTAAGGAATACTTCACCTACTTCATACCTCTCCCTACACCTAGGTTAGGTTAGGTACATTGGGGTAGAACTAGCTTAGCAACGCATCGTATGAGTACTCGCATTTTTAGTATGTTATTTATGTAAATGAATATCTACTAAAAGATCATGCTAACGCAGTACTATTTATTTCTACTGCTTACGCTGTACATTATTTATCTTGCATACTGTCTTGTGATCGTAACAGCACATATTACTTACACGAGAAACAAGACTGTTCAATAAATCTTTTATTGAAACGCCCGTCTATTCTTTCTGTGTAACTTTGAGGAAAACTAAGTATGCACGATTGAGCTGAGTGAAATAGTTATCTATTGTTTCCACGACTCTGGGACACGTTCTGATTCTAAAGGGAAACAAAGTTGTCATGTTTTGCGGCTGCCAGAAACTACTCCCTTCTTGTTATCCAAGGAGTTTCTAGTGGCCTCTGAGCTAGCTGGCACAAGTAATTAAGTTTAATATACTCGATAGGGACATACTGACCTTAGTCCTATGTCAAACCTATAGGGGATATTATTCCAATGCGCAGAGCCTATTAGGGAAATAGGAGCTACACTACATGGCGCCCAACGTTTGGTAAGGTGGTAATTTAACGCTAGATACTGAGTAACTCAGCCGTGCCTTTTTCTCTCAGAGACCCCTACCCATATACTCCAAAAGACGTCTGGAGTGGGCAGGGTTAAGTATCCACCACGGCTACATAGGGAAACACCCTATATATTAGCTGTTTGGTTTGCTCAACGTTGAAGGATACAGTGTTCCAAAATATTGTGCACCTTATCTTTTGTTTCCTTGAAACTTGTTCTACATTTTTCAAAAAACAAAATGCCTGGCTCCGACACTGAGACCGGAAACGGTGGTGCTGCGGATCAGCCAGCTGCAACAGCTTATAATATCACAGGTTTTATTGAAACCGAGGAGGGTGTTATAGACATCCCTCAAAACTTAAGAAAAGCCATCACTCTAAAACTTATAAAACACGGTCTGCCACCAAGAGGTGGTAGAGCAGTTTTCGTGATAGAGGCACACAAATCTTTTCAGACAGAGGTATTCTATTCATGGGTAATATTTCCTGAATCAAATACAGTAACACACACGTTTCACTTCTACAAAGAAGATGATCCACCAGAGGAATATATTCCTTTCGAGGATATTGAAATTCCATTAACATACCAGAGCATCAGCTCTGGTTTAAAGGCGCCCTAAAACATCACAGAAACATTACCAGGCTCGGTCCACTAGGTAGACCAGGAGCAACATGGCCGATTCTAGCCGGCTATACACCTCATCCCGACATTGAAGAAATGTCAGACGAGGAGTTACTTACTCAACTCACAGAGTTAATAAAAATCTACAGACAATTGGTCCAATATGTCATGCGGACGTTCACAGTTCAACAACCATTGACACTTCCAAATCAAACTCCTCAACAGGGGAATACACTAAAAATTACACCACAGACTCTATACGCAGTCATGGGTAAAATGCCCACAAAACGTGAGCAGATTCCATTCTGGATAGCTCAAAAAATTACTCAAATCGAAGCAGTATTTCCAAATACTAGCCCGTATGAGAAACACAGAATCCTAACAATCAGTTTACCAATGGGGATCACACCACAACTGGAAGACTGTACCACTTGGGGCTCAGTCTTTGCTGCCATCTATACTAAAACACATGGTATTCTATCAATTGCGGTAATACCTGATGTCCTGAAACAAATTCAAAACGAATACGGGGCAGAGCCTGCTCTGAATTTAGGTATGAAATTACTGAAAAATTTCGACCAGGTCTCAACAATAATATTATCTAATATTAAAGGGGAGGCAGCAGCAGTGGCGATCCGCCAAAAATTAAGGGAATTCGATGTTACAGACCATCAAGCTGAACTACCCAGAATAATTGAACAATCTTATGCAGAATTAGGCAGAGATAGTTTGGGTGGAAGACCAGTGAAGCCGAAACTATCTGAAAGTCCTGAGAAGGACTCAATTAAACAAACTCCTACATCTTCTAAAAAGAAGTGGGAGACTAATAAACAAAATTCAAACGAGAAACGTTCTCAATCCCGAGGTAGGTCTCCTCAAAAGGAGCCCTCTGAAAGGAGGTATAACCTCAGGAATAGGGATAATTTGAGAAAACCTGACAGGTATCAAGATACTGATACACGTTCCTCTCGTCCCTTTCAGATCTCATCACAGACTTCGGAAAGAAGAGGACGGTCAGAACATAGAGAAGAACGCGTGAAATCCAAAGAAGAAAAACACGCTCCAAAAAATAAAACAAAACCTCAATTCTCCAAAAAGAAAGTAGCAGGTCTGAAGATCAGACATGCCGAGAATACTGAGAACACAACTCAAGAACGGAGAATGGGCCCAGACAATGCTGGACAGTGCAGCAGAAGTCACAATAGCTTGCCAGAACCTGAAGGAACTTCTGGAGATAGTGGACTTGAATGAGTACATTACAGTTGAGACTGTAGACACCAGGGTTAGTACTCCACAAAAGTTATATGAAATAACACTCCGGATGGAGGGAGACAAACCTAGACAGGTGAAAGCACTCTTTTGGGAAAAACTTTCAAGGGGCTATGACATACTTCTAGCAGAAAAAGACTGGCCACCACAATTTGCCAGGGAGTGCCCACACGGCGAGGACATTATTATGCCTGCCTTCTCCAACCGTATTCCAATTCACCTAAAATATACATATGCCAGGAAATGGGCAGTAGCCCAGGCCCCAGCATTATATAAAAACCATGTAGGATGGGATGAGGACTCACCTCACCATAAAATACATCTGAAACATGAACCGACTGCACAAAGGCAGTATCCAATAAAGCAAGAAGCTAAAAAAACAGGTCAGGGAGATCTTAGATCAACTTGAATACCAAGGGGTGATTGAAACATGCACCTCCTCAATGAACAATCCTTTGTTTCCTGTCTCCAAACCAGACAACACCTATCGTCTAGTTTTGGATTACAGACACTTAAACACTTGTTGTAAAACATTTGCAGTGCAAAATGCACATAGCACAGCATTAATGAATAACATTGTGCGTAAAAATATAAAACCACATTAGATATCTCAAATGGTTTCTTTTGTCAAAACATAGCACCTGAAAGCAGGTACTTAACAGCATTCTCCATAATGGGGACCCAGCGTCACTTTTGTCGACTCCCACAAGGGTTCAAGAACAGCCCGGGGTTATTCTCAGCGAGAGTAACAGAGTTACTACAAATTTATGACAATGAGGCATTGTCCTATGTCGATGACATTTATCTGACAGACGATGACCTGGACAAACACTTGAACAGGGTAAGCACCATTATATTGGGCTTCGCCTCTGAGGGCTACAAGTTCAACTTTAAAAAGTCCAGAATTGCCCATCTCAATGTCCTTTTCCTAGGATATGAGCTTTCAAGTGAAGGCAAGAGCTTGGCAGCTAACTTTTTAGAAAAGTGTGCGCTGCTCCAACCTCCAAAAACTCTAAAAAACTTACAATCCATCCTGGGTTTCCTAAACTTTGGTAGAACTTACATTCTAAACTACGCAGAAAGGGTTAAACCTCTATATGCATTAATCAAACCTGATTTTTCAATCAAGAATTGGACACAAGACCACACAGAAATCTTGCGTTCAATACAGGCTAACATGTTAGCTACAAATCACTTACAAACACGCGTAAGTCAACGCAATTTAGTGATCCAAATAATTTCGGGTCAATACGGATTCACCTACTTAACATTTAATGAGGGTGAAAAAATACCAAATTGCATACAAATCTCATTTGTACACACAAGCGGAAATGCGCTTCAGTTCAGTTCAACTGAAAAAATTCTAACAGCAGTTCAAACCGCTGTAGCAAAAGAAAGAGCCTTAGCCCAAGGGAAACGCATTATTGTCGTAACCCCAGTACCAGCTTTAGAAGCGGTCACAAAAGCTAGCATTCCAAATGCTAAAGCATTACATCCAAGATGGATACAATGGGTTAATTCTCTTGCTGCAACAGATGTTGAATATGTTTTTGATCCAGATTTAAAAACACAAGCATTCCTGCAATAATTTACACTGACGGATCCGCACAACCCGCAACAGGGGGTAAGCAAGCTTACAGTGCAGCGTGTGCAATCGTTAAAGGTCGCATGCGAGATGGCATCTTCAGACCTATGGTCACAAAAACTCAATCTCTAGGAGATTGTACAGCTCAGCGAGCTGAACTACAAGCATTCAAACTGGCACTTGAAAGTACAGATCGAGAATTCCCCACACTAATAGTGTGCGATTCTTTTTACTGTGTTCAGTCGTATAATGACTATATACAAAATTGGCTTGAAAATGGTTTCAAAGATGCGAAAGGTGGCACAATAAAGCATAAAACGCTTTGGGAACAAGTAGTTCAGTTAAAAAACGAACTACCAAAGGCTCACGTGATCCACACACTGAGTCATCAATGTGATGGCGTTCACGTTGCAGGGAATTCATTGGCTGACGAAGCCGCAAAGGGGCTGTTCAGACGGCTTCCGTAGCTGCGATCACTCGTTCAAAAACAAAAATAGACGGTGAGATAATGTTGGCTGTCAATGCTTCAAGCAAGGGCAGCAGTGCAGCATTACCAAAAAAGTTTCCACTCAAGTACTCTTATGTAATTGATGCGAACAACGTTCCTTTTGCTCGAATACCTGGAGTGGGAGATAGGGTAATTCCAAACAAGGAACGTAGATTAGGACTAATCCTAGCAGCACACGAAGGGATAGCTTCTGCCCATGCAGGTGTTTCTGCAACAGTATCTTTACTCAAGCAAAGATATTGGTGGCCTGGCATTAGAAAACAAACAAAGAACTATATTTTAGAATGTGATATATGCCAACAGATGAAAGTCTCCACAGTGAAACACCCTGCGCAGACACCCCTGTTAATTTCAGACAAACCATTAGCTTGTGTTTACCTGGACCACTGCGGTCCCTTGCAAAGGGACGGTAACTATAAATATATCATAGTTGCAGTGGATTCATGCTCTAGGTTCCTATGGATATGGCCTCAGCGCTCGGCTGACGCTCGAACTGTTATAAAAGATTTACGAGTCTTTATCGGCACATACGCAATAGGCATGCTACATTCTGACCAGGGCCCTGCATTCAGCTCTCGGGCTTACAAAGAAGCCATGGCCAGTCTGGGCGTTGCATTGCGGTACTCCTCTCCATTCCATCCTGAGGGAAATTCGGTTGTGGAAAGGAAAAACCGGGACATAAAGCAGTCTATAACAGCTAGGGTATTAGGTTCGGGTGATGGGTGGGTCAAACATCTTTATGGGGTCCAACGCTCATTGAACAACCTGCCAAGAAGTTCTCTAGGGGGGGTCACTCCATATGAGGTCCTATTTGGGACAAGAATGTGGGTACCAGATCTCGATGACGTAGGCACAGTGGTGGAAAATAAAACGTTTGATATCAAAGATCGTTTGGCTGTTTTACAGGAACTGAATGAGTTAAGAACGAAACAAAGCAACGTATTCCTACAGCCAACCACCACTGGGGAAAAACCGGTGGTCCCAGCAAGGCCTGTCTGGATTCCAAAAGTTGGGGATCTAGTCAGAGAAAAAATTGCGGACAAGAAGGAATTTGGACCTTCTTACAGACAACCAGTACCTGTCCTAGCAGTTCAAGGAACGAGAACAGTACTTCTGCCACCCCTTGCTGGAAGAAAGGAGAAAAGATTTGTGTCCATCGACCTCATCAAACCACAGTATGTGGCCAATACTAAATAGTAGGCCTCGTGGACTCTGACCTAGTAGCAGACGCACTCTTCTCGCTACTATCCAAGAGGTTCAGACTGAAAGACTGATAACAATCAAGAATTCAGCTGTAACAGATGAAGGACTGAGCAACAATGCTATGGAACTCATCCCTCTTGAAACCCAAGTAACAGTTCGTCCAAATACACCTGTCTACACCAACGTAGCAAGTGATTAACTGGTTCCAGCGATTTCTACAAATCCTGATGCAATTTCAACAATTGACAGAACTGCTTCTGGCTATTTCATTAACTTTGATACGTTCTCAGAAGATCCGAGTGAACCTGAAACGACGGCATCATTATTGAAATTCAAGCAGCAAGTACAAGACTTTCTTCACTTTCTGAAAAAGACTTATTTGGTTTCTCCATGGATTGAACTCTGGATTACATCTGGACTTTTTGTTTTCCTGCTCTGGCTAGCTTTGGTTACAACTGTGAGCGTGCTTATAAGTGGCAGATACATCCATGTGAATACTGAAGGAAAAGACGTGAACGTACTTTTGAAACCTCATAAATCTTCCCATCGTGAAGCAAGAGACTTGTCAACAGTGAACATCACAGCCGTTCCTATACAGGATGGTATAGTGTGGGACAAAACAGATTTTGATATCTTCGGTCCGACGGAACAATTGAACATTCCACATTTGTTTAAAATTTCACTAAGTGATCTCACTTCGTCCAGTACCTATTCTGATGATTGGGACTTTGAGACTGTTAACGACATAATGTTTGGCCTAGAAAAATCTGCTGCATTTTCTAAAAATGAATATTTAGAGGGTTCATCAGACTATGAAAAGCTGTATTGCTATAACCACTATGGTCATCATTATTTGCATAAATCTGCATACCCTAGAAATGTGTATGTTTAACCAATGGGAGCATTGTCCTACACCACCAAAAGGTAGTTCAAAAACATTTGCTAATAAGTTTCCATATTTTTCAGGTTACAATACATCTGATCCAGAAACGTTTTACTATAAAAATGTAAACAACACAGGACTGAAAATTATGTTAACAAATACAAAACAGATTTATTCTGCAGCATTTATTACCCAACTGTCTAGACAGGGTTTTGACTTTTGGAAAGACACAATTGACACAAAAACTGTCTGGGGTACTAAAGATTGGCAAGTGCAGGGGATAGAAGCTTTATTTAGAGCCTGCATCATCCCTGAACAAATAATGTTTTTGAATGAAACTATCCAACAAACATCTGGTCTTGGACTAGCCAAGATCAAAGAGATGAAAACACCTTCTGTACCAACACCTGCAAGTGATAACAATACACAGGCAGCGGTTACAGTTGACAAAATACTACAACTCAACAGATCTAATCCTGATTGGAGAAAATGGTTGATCTGGCCCACAGACACGAACAACTGTCAGGAAAGATTCCTGAATAAAACTCAGGGCTTTACTATTCATAGGCCAGACCCAAGATACGTCCAAAGACAGCAACCGGGGGTAGTAACAACATACAGTGTAGGAAAATTATGCCTCGATTGGCTGCAGAAATCTACACTACAGGATGTGAAAAAACACTTATCCTTACTTAAAGAAGACGCAGACCTTAGGGATTTCTTGCTTGGACCAAGAAAACCGCGTCAAAAACGTTTCATATATGCCGGCATCTATGCTGCTTATAATGAAGCATGGAAAGTGTCACAGATAGAGGCCGCAGAACGAATACGTGAACTTGATCGTATTAATTTAGAGAAAACCCTCTCTGTGGTCGACAATGTGTTAACAACTTTGTCCTCCAGAATATATTCATTGGATGGCATTGTATCCTCTGCTATCGACATACTAGAACAAGATCTTGCAATGTTACAACAAGGCCAATCTCAATTACGTTCTATTGTGTTATTAAGCTGGACGCTGCAATCTTTGCGAGCGGGCTATGTGCCTTGGCGTTTCATCAACACATCGGCTCTGTTTACAGAATACAATCTAACTGATAAACAGATCGAACTGGCACAAAGAGGAGCAAAGTATACAGTGCTGAGCATTGAAAAACTGGAAAAGTTACCATTCACAGTGGCAGAAAAACCAGCTACAGAATGGCTTATTCATGGCAAAATCACACTACCTGTGACTACTTTTCAGTTTCATGATTGCCTCAAACAGATGCAAGCAGGCAAATATGAAAGGTTGGGTAAGGAATACATTAAGACATCTTGGAATTTACCATACACATATAGATGTTGGAGTGGGGATCGTGAAGTGTTTCTGAGCGGTACACACTGTAAAAATGCACTGAGCGGTTCAATAATATGTCAGGACATTTCTTTACACGGGGCTTGTAATGGTTCTGTGGCAAATTTGTCTTGCCACAAGCAGGGTACACCAGCTGCTGTGATTAATCCAACGTTTGGATAACTTTCTAATGGGAGTTACCTCATGTTGAATGATCAGAGTTGCTGCGGCATGCTGCCAGGCATCCCATATCTAGTAACGGTCAACTCCAGGGTCACTTGCTGTATGCAAGTATTGTTTGCCCCAATAGACACAGTCAGGGAGTTGCCTCTAAGGCCTTCGCTGAACGTCTCTTTTATAAGATTTGATACTTTAAGCAGAATGAAAGCCATGCTTTTACAACAAACAGTGCCTTTGACCTCGGCCAAAGAAACCTATGATCTACAAATTGCAAGGACTTCGGCTGAGATACAAACTTTAATACGTACAAACTGCCCTATACATTTCGTAGAAATGATAGGACGTATCTTTAACATGTCAGATACAAGCGGAATTGTACATGTATTTAAGACCATCTGTTCCGGACTGTTACACCTTTCCAGGCAGTCCTCGGAATCATCCCAAACTTTGCACATTCGGTGTTTGGTGGCATACCGTTAATTCTAGCATTTGTTGCCGGAATTCTATTTCTCTTCCTGCTATTACGCTATGGCCAGCCTATTCGCAGACATCACTCCGAGCGAAATGGAGAAAGCTCTCCTTGAACGAAAGTGCCGTGAGCGAATAGTACAGCTTTTTGGCATGACTCGTCTACGGGACCTTAATACCACGTGGTTCCTGTCATTCAGACCAATCTGGCAATATTCCATCTTACCTGTTCTACGATGCCTGCTATGCGGTAAAGAATGCGTGTTGGCACCTGTCTAACATTTCCATCAGCTATGCCAACGGATATCGATACTCTGCTGGACCCGATAACGGCCCATGCTCTGTGTTGTCCCCAGAAGGCTACCAATCCTGATGATGGCATTCATTGAGATCTCACAGACGCTTCCGGCTGCTGCTGAGGTACGAGATGGATCTACAGGCACACAGGTAACAACGGACGCGAACATTGCTGCGGCAACCTATGCTGAAAGCGATGCTTCACATCTCTGTGCAATTAATCTACTACACGGGGTGTTCCAACTGACACCAACTTCAGTGGACGATGTTTTGTCTACAGAAATAGATGATCTCATGTTTACTCCAGACCCGTAAACTGACTGTGATTCAGCCCACAGTGTTCCAGAGATGCAGTAACAATTTGGCCTTCATACTTCAAGAACTTGGAACTCTTCCCAAAATTGATCTTTTTTCCATTTTTCGAACTAAAATGGCACTTCAATCTGCTTAAAGTAGAACTAGCCTTATAGTACAGACTTCGCGGTACTTCCACAGACCTTTAGTCATCTTGTTTGTCTAAAAAGTTCATTCATTTTCATGACATGAAATGACTTTGATTTTTGAACAACTTATCGATCATTTTCTATCAAATGTAAATATTACTGCTAAATTTCATTCATTTTGTATTTTATTTTAAATATATGCCTGAAATGAAAAGCAATGCTTCAAAATGTACAGTACCTTTTGCATTCTAATAGGTTTTTTAAATGCCTTTTAAATGGTTTTATGAAATATTTTAGAAATATGCTGTACTCCATTTAATGTTTAGCATTTTAAATGTTTAGCATTTTAGTATTATCGTACACACGAAAGTGGAGTGGGTGTTGTATTCCTCTTAGGGTGTCCATACACGGGCTTTCCTGTATCATGTCCTTATATAGGCACAATTCGCCCTGCCCTTATATAGGCATAAAATCCCAGTCCTTATTTAGGCATTAGACCGTGAACTCCAAATACAGGCATGGTCTCCGACATCCGTCCACCCTAACGTCACAACGAGTTCTTGAAGAACAGACCCTTAGGCTTCGGGAGTTTCCCTAGCACAGGACTATTGATTTCTTCAAGGACTCATCTATTTTGCATGAACCATTATACCTTAGGGGTTCATTCATGACGTCTTCCGCTGTACGATTCACGTCAATGCTAACATCCTGAGGTACCTCTCAGGTATAAATATACCTTCCCTAGCCCTTGTAAACTAGAGGAGACCTCGACTTCAGAGGAGCCCGTATCCCGGCCTGACGCACTGAGAAGACGCTGTCATCCCTGCACGCAGAGAGTCCAGCTTCCAGTGATCTGACTTCCCTTGCGGGGTGTTGGAGTTCAAATCTGGCAAGAGATTCCTACCTCTCTCATTCTTAAGGTATGGCTGACTAGAACCTAGAGGGACTCTTGGCATACTGGACTCTTGGCATACTAGGCATACTAGACTTAACATACTCTTAGTATACCATAGTAAGGAATACTTCACCTACTTCATACCTCTCCCTACACCTAGGTTAGGTTAGGTACATTGGGGTAGAACTAGCTTAGCAACGCATCGTATGAGTACTCGCATTTTTAGTATGTGTTATTTATGTAAATGAATATCTACTAAAAGATCATGCTAACGCAGTACTATTTATTTCTACTGCTTACGCTTTACATTATTTATCTCGCATACTGTCTTGTGATCGTAACAGCACATATTACTTACACGAGAAACAAGACTGTTCAATAAATCTTTTATTGAAACGCCCGTCTATTCTTTCTGTGTAACTTTGAGGAAAACTAAGCATGCACGATTGAGCTGAGTGAAATAGTTATCTATTGTTTCCACGACTCTGGGACACGTTCTGATTCTAAAGGGAAACAAAGTTGTCATGTTTTGCGGCTGCCAGAAACTACTCCCTTCTTGTTATCCAAGGAGTTTCTAGTGGCCTCTGAGCTAGCTGGCACAAGTAATTAAGTTTAATATACTCGATAGGGACATACTGACCTTAGTCCTATGTCAAACCTATAGGGGATATTATTCCAATGCGCAGAGCCTATTAGGGAAATAGGAGCTACACTACAGTTTGAGGTGGATGAGTAAGCGGGGTGAGCTGTATATGTAGAGTTAGTGGTGTAAGATTGTACAAGCTAAGCTGTGTGTGTAGGATAAGCTGAATTTAGGTGCATGATTAGCAGTCTGTGTGTAAAGTAAGTAGTTGTCTGTGCAGGAGAGTGATGTGTGACTAGTCTAGGAGTGCAAGGTGAGTTTGTGTGTGCAGGATGAGTGCTGAGTATGCAGTGTGAGCGCCGGTAAGAGACGTGTGCACGCCGGTGAGAGACGTGTGCACAGGTAAAAGACGTCTGCCAGCAAGGTAAACTGTCAGCATGAGTGGTGTGTGAGTTCAGAGTGAGAAGTGTATTGTGGAGTATGAGTTCAGGGCTAAAGATGAATTGTGCAGGGTGTTAGGCGTGTCAGTGCTGGGAGAAAAGTCTGTGAGCAGTGTCTGAGTTCAGGGTGAGCGGTCTCTGACGTGCAGGGTTAGCAATGTTAGTGCAGGGTGAGTGTCCAGGTGGGTGAGGGCAGGGTGATTGTATAGTGTGCTGTATAAAATGCCTGTGGTGGGTGAGAGATGTAGGAGTGCGGCATAAGAGGTCTGTCAGTGCAGGGTGAGTGGTGTGCCTGGGTGATTGCAGAGCGAACACTTTGTATAAATGCTGGGTGAGAGGAGTGCTCTTGTGAATTCAGAGTGAGTTGCATGGTTTTTTGAGTGCAGCACATTGCCAATGCTTGTTTCAAGCAGGTGGTGCCTCAGTTGACAGCGTAGTATTACTTTCATTATCAGAAGTGAGGCAGGAGAGGGGCTCCCTGATTCACGGCTGCTAGGTAGGAGTACATCTCGTGTCCATTTGTTAGAAACAATACACCGGTTGAGTCCATCGCTGCCTCACCACGGCTGTTGTAATGAGGCCCATTGTGTCATGCAACTTTTTTCAAAGGACCGTCGTCTTCAGGTTATTTGTGTTGTACATGTACCTGGGAATTCTTGCTTTGTATTTGATAACTTATTCATGCCTTAGGACTTGTATCTGATTGGTCAAATGAGTTAGTTTTTTTTAACTAATGCATTCATGTGCAACACATACTTTGAAGGGATTTGCTTGGCATCATCAAGCGCAGGTTGGCGAGAAATTAATACAGCTGTTTTATCCCCCCTCCCCCTGCCCCCCGTGCAGCTATGTTTCGATCGTTTGCCATGTGCTGCTTCATATCGATAAATGTATAGATCAAGTAGTCATTTTCCAGTTGTCAGTGTCATTAGTTTCTTTGTCTTCTTGGTTTGTTTCGACACTTCGAGAGCTCATGATGCTGTGGGAGGCACCGCACGCACTTAATTCAATAAACTGTTGAGCTAAAGAGCATTTTGTGTAAGGGCAGTGTACAAAAGTAAACTGTTTCAGTTTCATGTATCATTGTCCTGTTTACGTGAATTTATAAAGCAAATTAAATGGTTTCCTAGATCACGTCGAGTACAGTAGACTGCAAGGTCATGCAATGTAGGTACTCATATATAGAACTAGAATAGAAGGCCATCACAACAGTCAGATGTGTTTGGTATACGTTGATGACATGAGTGACGTAACGCCCTTGTTGTGGTTGATGGGGAAGCGCAGGGGTTGTCCCTCACCCCACCGTAGGAATCTTGCCCTGCAACTGTAATGGATCATTTACATCCACCAATGCCCCTACTTGTTTGTTTTTTATTTTTTTTTATTTTATTACATTGTTTGGTATATGAATAGAAAATATAATTTGGGGAAGTGCTCCTTTACAGTTGGGACGAATACAGAGAAATGATTAAGTAAAGGTAGAACGAGATAAAAGAAGACAAAAAGAAACATTTAAATATGTATGTCCAAATTTTGTCACTCCTTAGGGCTGAGGTTTATTTTAGGTAATTTCTAGCTGCTGCACTGTGCTACGTGAAGAAATGGTAAATCTTCCCTTCAGTGCGCTATTACAGTGCGGTATTTCTTCCCCTACTCATGCCATCCTGAGTTTTGCAGCTGGGATACGGAATAACATGCAGGAATCAGTGCTTTCGAGCCTAATCAGGCACGTTATTTGCTAATTTTAACCAGAATATCACTCGGACATTTTGTTTGCTTTTTATTTTTAACTTTGTCTTTTTATAACATGCATGATAAGATTAACTTCAGAAACACATGTGAATGCTGCAACACAGCATTTTAATAATCTAGACAGCCGTCCGTCTTGTTTTTCTGTCACTGGAGTTGTTTTACTAAAACTACAAGCACAAAGTGCATTGTTTCTTTCTGGCTTTGCCAGTGCTTCATGTTACGGAACAGCAAGGTAAAATGCTTAGAAACCAAAAACATAACTAAAAAACGTTGTCATTTACAGCACCAATAGCTCTAACTTTCACAAAAGCGAGACCTATTGCATTGCAAATGCTTGTTTCTAGTGTGCCCGGGCCGATTTTTAATCCCAATCCAACCCTGCCCATGATCTGCCCCCCGAATCGGACACCAGTGAGTTCACATTTATGCGACCCCTGAACTTTCCTGAGCTCCGAGAATTAGTGAATGAAATGGAGTCTTATGTCTCTGATCTAGATGGGTCAAACGAGCCCAGCCAGGTGGGATGGTAACCTGCCATTATTGTCTCAAACATGATTGTAGCCCTCTGGTTCAAAGCGTGCCCCCTGTTCTAGGCCGTAGAGTGTCACTGGACCAACTAAAATCGCACGATGGTATAGTGCGTGAGCGACCAGTGCCAGAAGAAAGTGTTGGTAATAACTAGTTTACACTCGGAGCTGCACGTTCTTGCATGCTGATGCATAATGTCGTGTGTGCTTTGGTGTGTCCACTAAAACAATACCAGACACCTGCAATATACACAGACGTTGCAACACACTGGTCAATAGAATGTGCAGTTGTTGTATTGCACTTTCATTTACACCAGCACTTTATCAAAAATATCACCTTATTAGATGTGAAGGAGTGCCTTAGTGTTTTTAATTGACAACGTTATTGTTGTTACCAGAAATAGTAATATACATGATAACCGGCTAACAATTGTTTTTTAGGTCTCGGCTAGGCAGCGCTTGCGCTGTCTCGTTGAGACATGCAGTATATACTATAGTGGGGAAGCTTCGTTTAAGCTCCGCCCACTCTCCGCCCATCTTTTGGATTGGCTTACATCCTAAATGCTGCATTCTGGTTGGTTTTTGGCTTGTTAGTCCCTCCCCATGACGGCCATGTCGTCATTTGTGTCCTTCCATGGCTATCAGCCCCTTTACTGCACAGACTACTTTCTTCCCGTCCCTCCCCCTCCCGCAGTCCGTGACTTCTTGGCAGCACCCCCCGCTCCTCTCCAGGCACTCCCGGTGGTGATGACGTCACGGCTCACCCCAGCCAGCCATGACGTCAGAACGTCTTCACCTGTGGCAGGTGAGAGCCTGAGAGCAGTCACTGTAATGCCAGGGCCTGAGCAGAGAAAGGGGGCCCCGGGCCCCTCGTGGCGCTGTGACTGAGCAAAGCAGGCAAAGGGACTTAAGGGATTTTATTAATGAAATAATCTATTACAGGAGCAGCACATATCCAAGAGGAGCGAGAGCGACCCTGGATTAGGCGGCCGCCTCGTCGCAGACGAGAAGAATCACCGGGGTTTTCCCAGGTATGCGTATGCAGGCGCGCGCGGGGGGGGGAGGGAGGGGGGGTTAAAGAGGGCAAGCACCTACACCGGAACACCATACAGGGAGGGCGGGATGGCTCGGCGGGAGAGAACGAGCAGGGAGTTAGCAACCCTGTTAGACCAACGCAGAGTGGCTGCACATGAGCAGGGATACAGTCGCTAATGTGTTCTTTCCATCTTCGCATTCAGATTAATCATCGATCTTTCGGTAGAGCGAACACCAGCATCAGGTTACGACAAAGTCAATACACGGAATAAGTAAGTACAGGAAAGCGGGGCATGAGAGAGACATGGGTCGCACTTTGGGTCAGTCTGTATCAGCCGTGCAGGTGTGAGTTTTGTCTTACATGCAGTTTTTTCTCCCTCAGATTTGCCGTTTGCCTTCGTCCCAAAGAGTGGTATGGATAGCCAGGGTTCCTCTCCCCTATTTTCCCAGATGTACCCGGTGGAGGAGTCACTGCCAGGCACGTCACAGGATGCTCAATGGGCTGCTTTCATGCAGTTTGCTAAGACCAAGGGGTTGGCGTGGGCTAAAGGAATCTTGAACTCGCACAAGCAGGAAGATTCGGGGATCGTCGTAGACGGTCCTGTCCCTGAGCAGCAGACGAACACAGACTCTGGTCCTTCTAGGCCGAAATGGGCACGCAGACCCACCAACAAAGACTTCCCCGTCGAACCACCGGCACCCAGAGCACAGTCGACCTCTCAGGAAGTCACCCCATCAACGTCAACCCCCCCATCCTCATGGCCGCGGTCAGGGGCCAGGACGGATAGTGTTACAGCTTCAGCGAATACTGATAGTATGGATAAAATGGGTAAGCTCATGGACACGATCAGTTTCATGTCAGAATTTAAATCCAGTATGGCAGGACACGGCCCTTCGCCGTCCCCCTGCAGCCCTATCAGCAGTGGGGAGGTGGGACAAGCAATTGTTAAAGTGTGGGGGACACAGTCAAGCGAAACTCAAACACCCAGCTTGGGCCCTGCAGCGGCCACATCAACAACTCCTGCTGAGGTGGGGAAGCAAACGGGGCCTGAGCTGACAACAGTAGTTACAGCACCAATAAGTAGTGCGCCAGCGTCTATTTCCTCCCCCGCACCTAGGCCCACCCCTGATGAGCCAGCGGCAATTGCGGGTACTCCAGCCCCTCATCTCGCAGCGGTGCCCGTGATGCCCACCCATGCCCCTGTCACCAGCGCTGATGCCCAGGTGGTATCACCGTTGGCATCAGTCCCCCCACCTCCCATTACTGTTGCCCCCCTGCTGTCTGGTAGTCGCTCCCTTGCGTGGCAGGTCCCCCTGGCGGCCAAGGAGGGGATATGGCGTCGAGAGTTCATTGACATCTTCACACTCCTGGTGCATGGTTTGGACGGGAGCAAGATGGGCGGGAAGGAGGAGGAGAAAAAGGTTAAATGCCAAGTCTGGTCGGAGAAGACAATCGAAAACTGGCTCGACGCTTTTTCCATACTATTTGCAGTAATAATTGAAAAACACCCTGAGTTGGGCCCAGGTTTATTCCAATACTCCTGGACCATACACAAAGAGGCTCTCAAGTGGGGAGGCATTGGTTGGTATAATTACGATAGGGAGTTTAGGCAAAAGATGGCCATGTGCCCCCAGATGGGATGGGACCAGAGGATGTGCTATTATGGATGGAACATATGGGGAAGCACACTCCGCAGAACAGGGAATACCAACCCAAATATCAGGGAGGGCACTCAGCAGGAAGGGGTTCTTTTAATGCTGGGAGGCGCAACTTTAGACATCCCTTTCGGGGCGCGCAGGGCGGAGGGAGCCAGAGGGGAGGTTTCAAGCGCACGTTCTCAGGGACTTGTAGGCTGTTCAATGCCGGAGTCTGCTCCTGGGGCAAGTCGTGTAAATTTGTGCACACGTGCGGGGCTTCTTCAGGAGCACAACAAGGGTGCAAATGCCAAACAACCCCAGGAAGTCCTTAGGGCAGGACCCTGGAGGAACGACGGCGCTCCGAAAGTCCGTCGGGCGGTTGTAAACCTAAGCAATCCGGGGGCTTGCCTGGATACGCTCCACCCCCTCAAGGGGCGTGAGTAAAGGGGTGAGCCCCCAAAATGGTGAGTACCGATTGGGTAGGCCAAGGTGCAATTTGACTCTTCAGGTGGGCTGGGCAGCTTAGGGGTGTCACTGCTGCCTGCCCTTGGATCGCCCGTATGTTGACCCACCATGTTGGCTTTCCTGCGCAAATAAACCTGCAGCAATGTTTTCTCCAACAAACGTGTCTTGTGTGTTCTTTGTGAGGAGATTGCTGTGTTGTGTGTTGCCGATATTGGCACTAAGAAACACCTTGGAACAAGGCTGCTAATTGAGGGCTGTGGCCACCCCTTTGTCTTTGCGTCTGAACAAGAGCACTTTGATGTGTGTGCTCTGCCCACGGTCTGTTTACTGGTTGATTCCACTCTGGGGATATTTGCATGCATGGAGCTGTGAAATTAAATAATTTCATGACAGCCACTGTCGTGTAGTTCTTATAGTACCCATGCAGGACCTGCGCGTTTGGATAACAAACTGTGGGATTGGTGGCAGACTGGTTCCGTGCACCCCCACTGAGAAATGTTAGCCTGTTTTCATTTAGCTAGCTCACAGTGCCACTAGTGTCTCCTCTTATCGGGGAGAGAATAGTTTCTGGCAACCTTTAGAACATGACAACCCTGATCCCCCAGGATCGTGGAAACAATGTACTACTTTTCGCTCAGTCACTCGTGCTCACTTAGTTTGTCTCAGAGATACACAGAATAAACAGTCTGGGCGTTTCAATAAGGATTTATTGAACAGTTGCTATTCTCGTGTAAAATATGAGCTGAAACAACCATTAGACAGTAGCAGAGATATATGATGAGCAGTACTATGAATATAAAAGGATAGTGCGGTTCTACCATCTTGCAATATTCATGAATAAATACATGAATATAAAATGCATTATTAAAGTGCACGTACTCCTACGATGCCTATCTAGATGTACCCAAGTGTACCTAGCATGTGAGTAGGTGTAAAGCCAAGAATCCCTCTAGGATTTAGTCAAACCCCATTACCTGAAGTATGAGAATGTAGGAGCCCTTGGTTTCGAGTTGGACACCCCGCGAGGGATGTTCAGACCACTGTCAGCTGGAGCGTCTGCATGCAGGAACCTCAGCGTCTCTGGTCAGTGTGTCGGCCTGGAAGTCTCAGTTCCCTCAGACTAACACTAGCAAGAGGTGCTATATTTATACAGAAAGTATCTAGGGCTCCTTTGTCCCTTGTTGCTTGTATTCGCCATTGTTGGATTTGGGGATAACGTTTGGGATGAACGGTGTACGTAGATATGGGGGAGGAAGGTGGTGTAGCCCCAGCCTGGTTTCTAAGAACCCTTATGAATATTCATTCATAATGTAGGTGAAGGGGTATGATGTTACCCAGGCCTATATTAGGGTACCTATATGAAACATAACACAACGTCGAGGGACATTCTACAGATAGGACGGGCACTGGCTTGTGGTGCATCTTGGAGATAGTTTTGAAGCTGCTCAAGGGTTCACATTGCATCATCGCCAGCAGCAGTTCCCAGTAGACTCCCCACAGTAATGTATGCAGGGCTGGATGTGCGTCTTGCAGCTTCTCGGAGCCAGTGCTATGCGGCCCAAGCCCCCCCCCCCCCCCATTTCCACAATGCAGGTGAAGAGCTTGTCTAGCGTTTGATTTCAGAAATGCAGTTATGTGGCACAGCCTAGTTAACGGTGGTGCTTCCCACAGGTGTCTCTTTCTAGTAGCATGGGGCAAGTATACAGCCAGTGCACAGGCTGTAGTGGTTTCTTAATGTATCAAAGAGGGCAGCTGCGGAGATGTGAATCACTTGTCCACAGTGACCTTCACCTTATAGTGCTTCTCATACTTGTGTGATATATCACGATGCATACATAGGCTTCCAGATCTCATTTAAAATGTGACTATGAAGGTGTGTGTCTGTGTACTGGCAATAGCCAGTAGGTAGTTAGGACCTATTTTCCATAGATGAAGCATTTTTTGTTCTGCTAATAACTCTGGTGCCTTTTGATGAAACTTCACAATTTTCAAAACTAGTTTGCCACTCACTTCAGCTGCTGTCTTGAAAGTTTTAAGTTGAGTTGTGAGGCGAGAGCCAAGAAAAGGGGGGGGGTTCCCAAATCGTGTTTACCCCATAGGGATTTTAGACAACTACAGCCCGAACCGCTGGGCGGATTTACCCCAAATTTGTCAGAAAGCTAGATCTTGGTCCAGAAAGATCTTTTTGTAATTTGTTGGTAGTCTATTCAGTAGTTTTGGAGTCCATTAAGAAAAAGGTTTCTAGATATCTAGGGACGCTGGGTCCACCACGGCTCCACTAGTAATGCCGTGATTGGCTGGCTGCAACATGAGGAAAGTTGCAGCCGCCGTTCTGTCCCCATGGGTGTGATAGAGAGGGTCAGTGAATTGCTAAAAAACTTGTATTTTTACACGCAGGAGGATCTGCGTATCCAGGGGCCAATGAAAAAATACACCCACTCGCAGACAGACTCACACCCCCATACTATTTCTCGCACACCCATTCATAGTCATGCAGCCACTCACACACCCACAAAACCACTGATACAACCACTCACACACCCATACAGACACACAATCTTAGCTCTCACTAGATTGTAAGCCAAGATGGAGAGAGCAGGTTATATCTTTGGCTTTTACAACATTTAGTACCCTTTTTTTACTGACCCAAACTGGTCTTAAGCGGCCAGGGTGAAAAGTGGTAGGAGGTGGGTGGGGGGTCATAGGACTCTCGGCCGTCTGACTGGCAGGTGGGCTAAGCAGTGCGCTGCTAGGAGACAGCACTTTGAGTCCATGAGTGCTGGTGGAGGAGTCCTTGTCCAGGCACCAGTTTAATTCTGACCGCTGTAAACTTGATAATCTCCCCCTTTCTCCAGCTGCACCACCAAATGAAAGCCACAGCTCCCATCTGAAGAGCTCACTGGTGCCCTCTAATGAACCCAGAGACTTTGTATGGAATAAAAAGGGGGCAGATCCCCATGTAGCTCCACATGGTAAGGGAACTTCACTGGATAGTGTCTGATTTTAGACCAAATCAATACAACTCTCAGCTGTCAACAGAATAAGAATAAGTGCCCAAGTTTTGGAAACCCCTTCTAATAACCCTGTTTGGGGAGACGAGAAGACTGGTTGGGTAACTGTCAAACAGGGCAGGTTCACATCCCAGTGTGATGATGAAATATGTTTATTGTTACAAGGTAAGTTCTTCATTTCTGGCTGACAGACCACATCCTGACACATACCGAATGCCTTTAGCAGACACACTCGCCACATTCAAGCAGGTACCTCAGAAAGTACCGACAGGAACCATAACCTCCATATTAGACTTTATGAAACTTGAAGCTTTAAGAAGGAATTAGGCCGACAAACCGTTCAGTTCAAATCAAGTTTATTTAGACCGATGGTCCTTAAACATTTTTAAAACTTACATTAATACAAAAATTTTAAATCACAATTCTTAAACATCATAAAATTTCATGTAATACACTCAATTGTCCTATCCACAGTTCATAAACACAGAGCACCTAAAACTATAAAACAGCCTTTCAATTACATTCACATTTGAGGAATACTTTAACTTTTTGAATGAACTTCCCCATGGCACAAGCTATGTCCAAAGTACTCATTTCAGTTAAAAGGTTTACTGCCTGAACCCCATTTTTGATATCATACTTTTTGAAAATCGGGCGTATAAACTCTTTTCGTATATCTACAATCTTCTGACAGTCAAATAATATATGTAAAATGTCACAAGTTGTTCCCAAGGTGCAGACAGTTTCCCTTATTATCAATCATAGATCTTTTTACCCCATTATTAACATAACCGGGGTTAACCCCAATTCTTAGCCTTAGTAATTCCCTTCTTAACCAACGGCAGGGCAACTTATCAATGTAAGGGAAATGTAGTTCGTTTTGCCATGCGGTGACCATAAAACGTACAGAACTTTTCTGCAGGAGGTAATCTTGGTCCTGTGCTCGAGAGATTTCTTTTCCCAGGGCCCTGAGTTCTCTCATCTACCTCAATTTGATGGGTCTGAGGACACAGCTTAACCCTCAACGTGCAACACGCTTTACTAGTGGTAACTTTTATGCCTTTTGCCCATATTAGCTCACTCTTTAAAATCTCGTTTCTGCACCATTGCAAAATCTTGAAGTCTTCTCCCGTTCCCTGGCGCTGCCAGAATCGTAATAGGGCCATGCAAGCTGTTATACTCCATGAGGTAATTCCCAATTCCAATCTCACCGCCTGAACCATTGAAGATTTAGGCAATGAGAATGTTTTTCAGGGTTTTTCCCTCCTCAACGTCCCACCTGTTTTTGCCACTCAAATATAACAATTCAGCACCATATAAAAATTGTGGTGGTACCATTGCTGCGTAGGCTTTTAGGACCGGCCTATCGGACATTTCACCATAATTACCATTGAATTTTTTTCAATCCACTAACCGATGCTGATGCCCTGAGCTTTAAAGCGTCAAGGTGGGTGTGCCAATGCAAACTTTACTCGAACCACATCCCCAGGTACCTATATTCGGCTACCTTTTCCAACTTCTCAGAACCCAGGAACCATGCAAACCCTATTTTCTTCCGACCAAAGCATAGAATCTTTGTCTTGTCCATATTGACGAGTTTTTTTGCACCACAATATTCATTAAACCTATTTAGCTTTCTTTGTAGGCCGATCTCTGTTTGATCAATTATAACAAGATCATCCGCATATAATAGACATGAAATGTGTTTCCCATCTAACTTCGGACTTACCCCCTTTCATTACCTCGAATTAGGGGTAAGTCTGCAATAAATAAGGAGAAAAGTTAGGGGGCCAATACACACCCCTGCCTCAACCCATTGCCAATCTGTATTTTTTGAGATAGACTCCCCTCTACATCTAAAATTATCTGGGCCCAGTTATCAGAATGAAGTGCTTGGATCAGCCCTAGCAAATCCATTGGAATGTCATACCCAATCAACGTCTCCCACAGCTGCTCCTGGTCCACTAGATCGAATGCTGCGCGGAAGTCCACAAAGCAGCAGAACAACCCTCCATCGACTTCCGCGCGATGGACCAGAGCGCAAAACAGTGGTCAATCGTTGAGTGTCCCTCTTTAAAACCCCCCCCCCTGTTCTGGGGGCACAATCCGATTAGCTTCTACCCAGACCTTAAGCCTTTCCAGAATTAATTTGGCGAAGACTTTTTCGCCTATATCGAGCAGGTTTATTAATCTGTAGTTCTTCGGGGCTTTTAAGTCACCTTTTTTATGGATTGGTCTTATTATTGCTCCTTTCCAGTTACCTGGTATAATGCCTGTATTAAGGATCCCCTGATACATTTTTGCAAAGAACTCAGCCCACCACTCCGGCCTTGATTTTATAATCACTGCAGGCAAGTTGTCAGGGCCTGCGGCGCGGGTAAGGTTTAGACTAGATATAACTTTTCTACTATGACGGAGTAAAATACTCCTTTATTTCCTCCCTCACTCCTGGCCAAGGTATTATACTCCCTCTCTCTACCAAAGGCCACTTTCCATAGATTTCACCCAGATAATTCACCCACTCATCTTCCGGGACAACACAGAGCAGAGACCCTAATGTTTTACCAGAACTTTCTTGGACCAATTTCCAAAATCCTTTCACATCTTTAGACTATCACAGCTAGCAAACTTGCCCAACAACTATCTTTATAAGTTCTTTTTTTATTCCTAATAATCGTTTTATATTTTCTCCTTAATTTCAAGGGGGTTGCGGGACATTTCAGCATTAAACCTTACTCTTCTTCTTTCTCTTTGCCGAATACTTGCTTTTACTTTGACATTCATCGTCAAACCAGGGTTGTTCTTTACTATGGGTTCTATTTTTACTTTCTACCCCATGCTTGCCACATTTAATTTCCACCCTTAAACATTCCACCAGTTGTCTTATTGTGTTTTCAAACCAGACATTGCCCTTGTTAGTCTGAATGCTTTCTGGTGGAAGGGTCTGCTGTACCGCAATTAATTTTCCAATAAATTCCTCCGATATATGGGTTGTAAGCCGCCTTGGGTAGTCCACATGTACCTGAAGAGCTAGATCTCTTTGTTTACCCCTTATACCATATAATTCTAACTTAAGCGGGTAGTGATCACTACCTTCCACACTACCACCTCAAAGCACTTAATTCAAAATTCCAGGCATGTATTAACACAATCAATGGGACAAGGTTGCTGGCCTATCCTAAATGTACGCTTTGCCGGTTGATCAGCCTCCATTCACACATACCAAGCCCATAGAGCTCAGTAGTTGTCCTAAAGCCATATCTTGGGCCGAAATAACCCCCCTAGGGAATATGGCCTCCTCTATATTATAGGAGATCAACAGTTCCTCACACCATGGATCTATTCTACGGGGTTCTAGTTTATGGTTAAAATCACCCAACACATTTTTCTGGTAGTTGTCAGATACAGTCATCAAATCTTCTTTTAAATTTCCCATTTCCACCTTATATTCATTCTCCTTCTGTATGTATACGTTAACGACTATACCTTCATAGCGTGGGGCGGGGGCAAACAACATTCTACACCCTAATGCCCATTTACATTTTAATTCCCAAAATTCCACCCTCCCGGCAGTTTTTGTGGAAATCGTCAATTGACCCCCAGAAGGTCTACCAAGGGGTTGCTTCTTTGCTACTTTTGACTGGTGGGCAAACCCTTCGATTACGGGGGTTTCGTCGCACAGCCACGTCTCCTGTAAGCACACTATCGTTACACTCAATCTTTTTAAAACTTTCCTGGTTCAATATCCTCTTATAACCATTTATATTCCAGGATGATATTGACAGGCTGTGCGACGACCCATGCTCCTAGTCGTTCTCACTCAAGCACCCTTCTTCCTCGTAATCTAAAGATGCTAAGGCTCTGTATCTATTTCCAGCTAATGTAACTGCCTCGCCTCTTACTACCTCTTATTGTAATTTCGAGTTCTTCCTTGTTGTTCCAGCAGGTATCTATCAATCTTACCTGTCGGACTCCCCGCCCTGCATGATTCGTGAGGAATGGCTTCCCCTGCCAATTATGATCCCACATATTATAATCCAGCAATTCTTCCTTTTTAGGTCTCGCCTGGCGTTCTGCGAGAGCTATAGTAAACAAGTCCGTTTCGAGAAGGGGACTCGAGCCCCGCCCCTCATTTCCATTGGGTAGCGTCAGCGTTTATGGTAAACGCTGGCTTCCCATTGGAAAGGAGGGTTTTTCGTTGCCTCCCTTTGGCTTTTTGGTGGACTGGCTCGCTTGCTTCACGGCTGATAAGAAATGTCTTCACGACAGCCGTGAAGGAGCATGCACCAGGAGTCCTGCAACCACGCTGGAGCATGCGCCAGTCAGCTCTCTCATTGGTCTGTCGGTGTCCAGCTGCCAGAGGGCCCCACACAAGGAAGTGGCTACGTGTCTTAAAGGAGGATGCTCTGAGAAGGCGGGGCAGAGAACGCCGTGGAGTGGAGCTGCGGGTCTGTGCTGAGAGACCCACTGTGTGAGACCCAGCTGCTCTGCAGGCAAAGACGGACAACACCGGCTTGTTCTTTTTTCTGCTAGTTTCCTTCCTTTTGTTTTTGCTCCGTCTCCCCTTCTTCCCTCGCTCCTTCTCTTCCTTCAGCCCTTTCCTCTTGATTTTCTTTCTTTTTACCACTTCCTTTGTGCGCGCCTAGCTTTTATGGACACCACATGTTATTTTGTGATTGGGCTATAGTGACAGTGCTATATGCTCCAAGCATGACCAAGGCACCGACCAGATCGTACACGCTGCGCAAGGGGGGCACAGGATGGCTGCTATGGCAACTCCCAGGAGCATTTGTCTTTCACGAACACAACTTTCAAATTCTGCAGGGACAACCCCGGCGTAATGGCAGGAAACGCGTCAGGAAGCTTGCGCGCGTCAGAAAGCTTGCGCCTTTGACAGGGTCATAGGAGGGAGCATGACGCGGCGGCCAGACACTAGAACCTGTAAAACCACGTGGGCTGTAAGTAAACCATGGACACAAAGCACCACGGAATGGAAATCAAGAGGGGGGAGAAGAGGGGGGGGGGGGAGAGAGAAGGAAAGTGAGGGCGGAGACAGTCAGGAGAAGCGACAAACCCTGAGCGAGGAGGAGCGCTCCTAGTGGACGGTGCAGTCCACAAGCCATGGCAACAGACCATATATTAAAATAAAAAGAAGCGACTCAAGGAAAGAGAGCGGCAGTGCTTAATTTGAGCTGGTGGTTCGGGCTGGTTGGTGGGCTAGATTAAGGTGAGAAGGGACAGAGTGTGATCAAACCCTGCCAAGCCTGGTCCTGATCGCCTACAAATGTCCCCTCGCTCGTCGCAGTGTGCCAGCACCCTGTTGTCCGAGGCTACCCACGGCTTCATAAACTGCCCCCATGCCAATGCTTCCGTGCTCTCTATGATGCCAGGATAGTACCAATCTCTTCCACGAACGGCTGTTCACCTCTGGAGCCTTCAGGGTGAACCGGAAGCGCAAAGCTTAGCGAGGAGCGGTGTGCCCTACGGGCCCAGCCCGCGCCTCATGCCTGGCACCCTGCCAGCCTCCCTCCTCCACCGCAGCCCGGGGCCTTGTTTTATTGCAGCTTCACGGTGCATAGTTCTGCCTGAACAGACCCACGCTGCACAGGGCGCACAGAGCCCTCTCCATACGACGCTGTCTGCATAAGGGTCATCACGGTGGGGCCGCAGACCGCCAACCTATAACCAACCCAGGCATCTGGGCGGGACAGGCCTTTTATTCCACCGGCATTTCCCCAGCCCTTGGGGCTGGCCGGTTTTACAAGCACAGTGCCGCTCCTGGTGCCTCCGTCACTCTCCCCCGCTGCACGGGAAGGCTTCAGGAGAGAGAGGGGCGGAAGGGAAGGTAGAGAGAAAGCTATCAGATGTAGAAGAAAGACAGATGGGGAGAGAGTGGATGGATGGAGGAAAGAGCGAGATGGCGCGAGGAGGGGAAGGGAGCGGGGCTGGCTTCAGCATGTTTGCCAGGGTTGTTTTTGGTTTCCCCAGCCCTGCCAGGCATCCATTTTTGCCAACTCCGCGGATTTGGGCAGCAGAGTGGTAAATTTTCAGCAACACTCCTGTCTACAGGTTTCCAAGGCTTGTGGGGGCGTGGTGTGTTTTACCTGCTGACCAGCGCTGCACATTCAAGTATACAAAAGTGCAGGTACTCACTGTCCCAGAGAGACAGTTTACTAACCAGAAGGGTCTGTACTCCCCGCTCTAAACACTGAGCTCCCTTTGAGGAGTGCAGGTGCACTCCCTTTCACACGGAAGAAGCGCAGACACTCAGTACCTGCCCATTTAAAGCCCGGCTCCCTAAGCAGTGAAGGTTTGCCAACACCCTTGTAGGCTAGCAGCGCCCAGAAGCACACGCCTTGCGGCGCTGCTGCGGTCACAGACACTGATCGCAGGAGACGTCTGCCCGCAGTGGTCACAATTCACTTCATCCCGCGATGTCACACACGTTCACTCCTCTGATCTGGGTCACATTTAACGTCACGTGACTGTCGAGCCAAAGGCGGTGAGATGTTACTTCCAGCGAAGTCACTGGGATGTTAATTAACAGGTTTCAAACCTCCAAGTCCTACTTGTGGTTGGCGACAAAACGTCTTTCCACCACACTTCAGAATTACTACAAAAAAAAAATGCTTCATTTGTGCTTCCCATGCTCTGAGATATCGGCACAGTTCGTTTACAGACATTTAAATTTTGTTTTGTGTTAGAAAAAAAAATAACATTGGACAGCACACCCTGAGTAGCTAGCTAGAAAAAAAAAAGCATTTGCAATGCAATAGGTCTCACATTTACACGAGTTTAAGCTATTGGCATTGTAAATGACAATGCCTTATTTGTTTTAAAAACGAAAACAAAAGGCGTTATTTGCAATGTCAATAGCTCAAACTCGCGTAAATGCGAGACCTATTGCATTGCAAATGCTTGTTTACTAATCGAATACCTTCCTTTTGTAACTCACATTCTGCATTTACTAATGCTGTTTTTACAAGTGCTGAATAAAGGAGGACCGTAGTCACTTCACTCACTTTACTGTTTGCCAGGAACCCCACTTCTCTAAGATCCTCTGTGCCGATATTCCATAAACTTGCACATTTAGATAGGGAAAAAAGGAGTTGAGATCTATTTAATGGGATTAATTTCCTCACTTTTTTCCCACCTTTACCCTGACTTAATGGCTCTAAGAAAACCCACAGGTCCCGACTACGTTCTGCCACTAGACCCAGTGGGTCCCCAGATGGAACAATCTCTCTTCTTCTTAAAAAATCTACACCCTTTCCTTTATTCATTTGGCCTCTGTAACTGCAGTGGGTCCTGGGTCCCGCTTGTAGGATCTTTTCCATCCTCCCTACCGTATCGCCCCCTCCTTCTTTCTCCCCCGGGGTTTTCTTGATTATTATTTTTGGTACTCCACGTTTTTCCTATACCTTTTACCCCCCTCTTCTTTTCTTCAGGTTTGCTATTAAATATTCCTTTTCCCTGGGTGTTTTTCTTTATCGGGGCTGGGACCACGTTCTTTACTAAGCTCACAGGTTCTTTTTCTACCCCCTTACCACTTCCCTGCCGCCTTGGGGATTGGTCATTTCTAGGGATATTCTCCCACCTCCTAGGGCGAGGGATGCGCTGCTTAAAACTCCTCCTTTCACCCCGTCGTTTTATGATCATTGGGTAATGAGATGTGTATACACTAGGCTCCTCCTTCTGATTTAGGGAATCCTTCGTCACGCCTTCCTCCCTGGTAACTACCCCTTCCTGACTATAGACGGCATTAGCCCTTTTATTTGTATCAGTTCCCCTACCATGGTTTTAAACTGTTCCCTTTGTGTTTTTAAAATCTCATTATTCAGCATCGAGACCTCTAGCAGGCCTTGCAATGTTTTTGAAGAATTAACATCGCTTCAAGCATTGAGGCACCCGTAACCTCCAAACTGTGTATAGATGGTCCGGAGTGTTCACTTCCTATACCTTGGGGGCTATCAGCCCCTTCCTTCACATCAGGATGGTCCGTTGTGTGGTTATTGTCCTTTTTACTCTGAGCCTCGCTACTTGAGACTTCCTCTACATCCTCCCTCTCAAATTCTTGATCAATAGAAGGCAGGAAGAGTCTTGGTGATGAGGACAACCTTGGTTCCGGGGGTATCCCTGAAATATTAAAGTTGGTATAGATTGGAGAGTCAAATTCCAGGGCTGCCATATTATCCGGGGTTGGATTAATCTCGACAATGCTCAGTTCTTTATCGATCGGTTCTTTCCCCCCTGAAGTGTTTCCCCAGAAAGTCTTTTATCGAATTTGAAACTGAGGCTCCTCCTTTAGCCGCCCCTGATCTCAATATCTCTGGGGTTATGATCATTGATTAGCTAGTCCTCTGTGCGGTTTTCTTTTTACAACCTGTGGGGCCTCCTTGGTCGCCTTTTTATATTTCCTTTTTCTTTCTGGTTTACCTCCATAACCTCTATCCCCAATTCGATATTATCAGTCTTTTTAGAGTTTGAGGCTTTCCTAACTCTTGCTTTCCCCAATGCCATCCTTTTTAGGTCTCGCATGAGCCAGCGTGCATGCGCTGCTCTGCGAGGCTTCTAGTAAGGACTTTCAACTGGGACCACACGCTCGTGCGCTTTTTTTTTTTTTGCTCACACGCTATTGGCCTTTGCGTGCGTCTTTCTAAGAAAGACAGCACGCAATTGGCCAATAGCTGGTGCATGTCCCGCCTTCTCTCTCCCCTGGCCTAGGGAGCGAGCAGCAGCGCGGCCGGGTGCCAGCTGCATACCTCACATTCCTTGCAGTGCGCGCGCACCGCGCTTGTTAGTGATCCGATGTGTAATTATGCCCGCCAGGCAGAAACCAGGTTGTTTATCAGCAAGTAAGGGATTTTGCATTGGATTTGCCGTTTCAGAAAAGCGACGCAGTGCGATGTGTTTTGTTTTCCTTTTCTTCGCTGTTAATCCGTGTAGTGAGGTATCAACTGCTCCGTCATCTGGTTTGTTTAACTAAGGTGGAGTCTCTCACGCGGATATTTCTGCATAATGCAGCGAACAAAGATAAAAAAAAGAGAGCGCGCAAACCACTCTCTTAGGCAAGAGCTCCGCACGCAGAGGTTAGCGCTCTGTCGTGCCCCCTGAGCGAGGTATCCTATCCCACGCGCAGATAAAGGCGCCCCCGGCCCCCTATTATTGCCGGCTGTTATCGGGACACGTCTGTAAGCAGAAGACAAAGGCGAGGAATGCGGCTGGGCTAGCGCTGCCGCTAGATCAGATTACGGCAGGTCAGAGATGGGTCCGGGGGACAAGTAGCGGAAGCGCTCGTTATAAAAACAGACAGTGATGTTTCTTCCTCTGAATGTATGAGTGAAACGCCGTTTGCTCTTCTTTAACAACATTTGCGGGTTTGGAGAGCGCTGCACAGGGACCATGGACCCCTGAGTGAACGGACACTTTTCGAGCAGTTAGGTGAGAGACCTCCTTTCTATTAGGTACAAGGGAGTGCGAGGCCGTGCACACGAGAGGCACCTTTTCCTGATTAAGTACGGACCCATAAGCCTGAAAGAAACAAAGACTGGGTAGCGCTTAGCTTATTATGTATGCCCAGAAGGTACACTTTTGAATAAACTTGTTACTTCTATCTCCCATGGGTTTCATGGATGAGCAAACTAATGCGTCTACAAACTGCAGGGATATGTGTTAGACTTAATGGTCATAGGCGCAAATCCGTGCAATTTCGCTCGTTTAATCAGCCTCCCAATGTCGATAAGTTTGTCATTAATCAAACACAACCCTTAAACATTCACTGCCCAACACACATATATCACTGTATTCAAATCCGTTTCTTCCTATAAAATGATGTATTAGTGGAAATATTTGCTTTGTCTCAAGTTAACTCATGGTCGAGTTCTGCCTCGTGTTTTTTCCCACACCTATCTATAAACAGCGTCCTGAAACCCCGCACTAATTTAATGCTATAGTATATATAAATGCTGGACCAGACAGGGGGAAACAACCAGAGGACATATCTGCCCAATCTTTCCCGATCGCTTCTTATCTATGCTCCGTTTTGCCCTTATTTAAAACAAAAATAAACATGCAGCTTATCTACCAATTGGTGCAATGTGGAAAGGTATGTATTTGTGTCCGCAATATGCTATGGAACATCTCTGCGTACGCGGGAGAAAACAGCTAAATAGCAGGGGAGCGCATGTGCACCCATTGCAATGTTTCAGAGGCAGGGGTGTTGGTTTTCCCTGTGGCAAAAAGTGCGGGGAGTAGTTCATGGCTGTGCTCATTTACAATGGAGCACTGAAAGAATAACATGCTTCCTTGGTTTCGAGAGGCTTGCCAAGAAAGGGTTGCGGCATCTATAGTCTCCCTGTACAGAGAGAGAGAGACCGAGCCCGAAGGCCTTTCTCACATTTCACCTCCGGCCGAAGGGTGGTCTGGTGTTACTTAATTACCAGACGCCGTACCGCAGCGTTAACATTAAAAGTACTGATGTTTATAGCATTGCAGGGAAACTAGTTACATGTAAATCTACGTATATGTAATTGTATATATTGCAGCCCTCTCATGTTTACTAATAAAAATGGACATTGCTCTATGTTACAAACGCCTATAGATGCTACAATGATTATTTAATATGGGATTGACAAAAGCCCCCGAACTTTAGCGTATATAAAACACTTCTGTAAAACGCCAAACCAGTTGGCCTATGGGCACTCCATACAATTTTGTAATAAACAGCCAATTCACTAGTTTCATTCAAATCCTTACAATATCTATCCCACAGTGCAACCAAATTATTGTTATTTTACAAAAAGAAAACTACAACGGGCAAAATACATTCTTATCAACGTCACCTATTTAACACTACATTTTCAGTTCTGGACATAACTCACACATACCTTCTAACACCTCATGCAACTGACTCCTAGACATCCCTTTCATCCTCACAACAAAACTTTCACAGGTCATTTGCATACAGCTACACATCACCACACCATCTCCACGCATTTCCGAAACCCACGTGTCGTACTCCTTTATTATTCCAAGAGATAGCTACCTTTTATTACCTACTCGTCTACTTAAACAACAAGCATTTGCAATGCAATAGGTCTCGCATTTGCGAGAGTTTGAGCTACTGGCATTGTAAATGACACTGCCTTTTATTTATGTGCTTTTAAAACCTGCAAGCGGTGCGTAGAACACGCACTTTGTACTTATAGTCGTTGCTTAGGAGAAGCAAGGCTGGAAGTAACTGCGCCTCTTTACTGCCAGCCTTGCTACTTGTAAGCAACGACTATAGTACAAAGTGTGTTTTCAAAACACATAAATAAAAGGCATTGTCATTAACAATGCCAATAGCTCAAACTCTCGCAAATGCGAGACCTATTGCATTGCAAATGCTTGTTATATTCTTCTCCTTTTGCCACAGGTGTGCTCCCTGCTACTCCTTAGATCTTCCTTATCTCTAACACGGAACACTTCCGGATGTCCTTAATTTCCCTTTTTTTTTTTTTTACTAGGACCTGCACCCACTCTCTCAGCTGCAGTCGCCAGCTAGCGCGCACTCTGCCGCACCTACTTGTTTTACTGCTTCCCTGTGCCCCGGGGTAGTTGGTGGTGCTGCTTCTGTGGAGGGGAGACATCCGCTGCTTACTGGTCCTTGTTGTCTTCCTGAAGCGCTTCGCAAAGTTCCTTGCAGCAGCCACCGCGCTAGCCTTGCGCCCTCACATTTTTAGGGCCACATTCACACAAACCACGGGCTGCCCCTAGCTCGGGCAGAGGTACCGCCGCCTTACTGCAAACTACAGATCGTGCTGCAGGATACAGGAACAAAAAGCAGCGGGGGCACTGTGGGGAGGCTGAGACTGTGTCGCGCTCAATCCCGCTTGGCCATAACCAGATGGTGTTTCGTTGGGGCCCCCACCGTGAGAACAAAACTCAGCGGGAGCCGCGAGGACACGAAGCAGCAACTCTGTGTCCTCCTCGGACGCTCACTTGCTAGCGGTTGGTGTGAAAACGTGGACTGGATTTCACTGACTTCACACTCTTTCCATTCTGTGCGTCAAGCCTGGTCAGGTGAACATACATGCAACATTCCACCCTATGCATCTTACTAGTTTTTCCAAATATCAAAGACACATGCTTTGTTCTGAATGAAGAACATATTTATTATTCAGCTGCCATTGTTCCAGTCAAAGCAGATACGAAACATTCACTGAACCACCTACATACCCCATCGACTCCTCAAGTGGAGGGTGTGCACTCCAGTACGAAAGCATAGTTAGTATAAATGTAACCTCTAAACCAGAATGAACACAGTTATCGTCAATGAGTTGAAGAGAATCTTAGTATAGTGCCACAATCTAAAGGCAGTGCGTGAGCCTAAATTTGAGGTGAAACACCTAGAAAAATGTCTGATCGTGTGCAATATATAGATTATCACAGGATGTTTATTCACTACCACTTATCACACAGAATATTTTCTTTCATATTTTTAGCCACGCGAGCAGGTAGATGGTGTGAAAGTCCAGAGAAGATCCTTCAGTCATCGCTCCCGACATCCCACTAATACCAGGTCATGGGTAAGGGTCACATATTGATACAAAGATGTCTGTATTTTCAAGAGCGAGAATACACCAGGCTGTGCCAGAATTGTTCATTAAAAACTTCCAGTAGATGAACAGGAGCTTTTAGAAAAGTTCAAGGGTGTGGAGAAGGACAGTCCAACTACTGCCTACATAGGGGGCTAATGCAGAGTCCCCAGCGATGTTAGGAAACACATTCCGCACGAAGGGCTGTGATCTTATCCAGACATCACATGGAAATAAAGTTCTAGCAGCTGATCCCATGTCTCAACCACAGTGAGTTGGAGTACCACAGTTTTTTTTTTCCCTCCACCTAAGAGGTGCAGCTGGTCTGCATGAGACCACCACGGATAAATGAGTGACACTGAGGATGCTCCGCTGAAACACATCCTTCAAGGAGAAGCAGTGAAAAGAGACCTTTCATACAAAATGAACAGTGCGAGTTAGCTAGTAAATGCTGCACTCTGTGGGAAGCACGGGTGAAGTTTGGAGAGTCATTATTTTGAAGGTAACAGATGAAAGGATCATGCATTCTGGTAAATTAGGTGGACACTGAGAAGCCAAGGGCCGATGTGACGGACAGATGGCAGAATGTACAGGCAGCAGCAAGGACCTGAGTGAGCCCTTAGGCTTTGGCTGAGACTGAGGGCAAGTTGACATAACTCTTCATTGGCGGCAATGGCCTGATCTTGCGTCCTGCCCATCCGCCTTTTCTTTGCCATAGTCCGCTTGATGGGCGCTTTCCCAGCCACCGGTTCCTTCCTGCCTTTCCAATAATTCGCTTATTGTGGTCAATGTTAGAGACCCTTCCAACGGTAACCATGCAAGTCTCCAGAACCTGCAGAGGAGAAGATGAAATGTGTAATTGATGGGGTGACCAGCTACCACTAATGTGCAGAGTAAACACAGATGAGACCGGATTCACAAGGGATACATAGCGAGGGCTGATTGCCCCAGCATTCTGTCTGACAATACTTGACATATGGAATAAAGACTTATCTTCAATTAAATGAGGATAGCACAAGCCAGTCTCATCTCTTACCTGGACCTGTCGTTTGGATGGTAGCTGCACAATGGCCGTTCCATTCACCTTCCTCAATAGAATGCCACATGTCCCTGCAAAACAGAAGAGGTCAAATACTTCAGCTGGTGAGCTACGGCAGTATAATACTGACAAGGGACACATAGGTAACACCTAGTTTACAGAGCTAGGAACTGCCACTTTAAGGCACTAAACCTACCAGACCAGAGTCATGGTATTCACTCCAGCCACTAACGCGGCAAAATAAAAGCCAGGGAACGCTCAAATACAAGAACGGCTTAATGGGAGGAGAGGGAACCTTTCTCATGCGTTATTCTAAGATTGAAGAGTTTCTAGTTCACCTAACCTTGGTACAGGCTGATGGACAGATGAGCCACCATGAGAAAGCAAGCATGTTGGCCAACTACGTCTTCAAATGTATGTAGCTTTATTTAATGGAAATGTCACAAGTGGATATTGTGAAAACCTGGTGTGATTGTGACCGGGACTAGTGCTGGGCTCCGCCGACACTCATGGGTGCAGTGATCAATAAAAGTAAACCTTCAAGAAAAAGTAAAACATGCTCTACTTCCTGTTGAGATCTAGACAATCCCCTGAACATTGGCAAGAGGAGTGTGAGCATAATTCAACAGCTCTGCCCCAGGAAATGTAAATATATGTGCTATGTCCTGACCTAAAAATGAAAGTTCAAGCTTAACCTGGAAAGGCTACATACTAAGCAGTGCATGCATTGTCGAGGGATTAGGGGCAGGGAGAGGTTTTAACTACTATTTTCTGACATTTAGTTACATTCTGGGGCAGAAACAGAAGCAATGCTGTTCCTTGCTTTCACTTCCACTCGGCCCTCGGAATGAGTCAGAGAATGCATGACTCTGTCCTCAAAGCGGAACTGGCTTAGTCAATGGAGATCTGTCCTTATGCCAGCATGCCCTCCAAGGCCCTTCCTCCTGTGTCAGACCAATGCTCCCCCATGTACCTGCCAGAATACCCTCCCTCCTGTGTGGGACCAGTGCTCCCCGTGTACCTGCCAGCATGCCCTCCAAGGCCCTCCCTCCTGTCGGACCAGTCCTCCCCGTGTACCTGCCAGGATGCCCTCCAAGGCCCTTCCTCCTGTGTCGGACCAATGCTCCCCCATGTACCTGCCAGCAAGCCCTCCAAGGCCCTTCCTCCTCTTTGGGACCAGTGCTCCATGTACCTGCCAGCATGCCCTCCCTCCTTGGTCAGACCAGTCCTCCCCGTGTACCTGCCAGCATGCCCTCCAAGGCCCTTCCTCCTGTGTCGGACCAGTCCTCCCCGTGTACCTGCCAGCATGCCCTCCAAGGCCCTTCCTCCTGTGTCGGACCAGTGCTCCCCCATGTACCTGCCAGCATGCCCTCCAAGCGCTTCCTCCTGTGTCGGACCAATGCTCCCCATGTACCTGCCAGCATGCCCTCCAAGGCCCTTCCTCCTGTGTGGGACCAATGCTCCCCATGTACCTGCCAGAATACCCTCCCTCCTGTGTGGGACCAGTGCTCCCTGTGTACCTGCCAGCATGCCCTCCAAGGCCCTCCCTCCTGTCGGACCAGTCCTCCCCGTGTACCTGCCAGCATGCCCTCCAAGGCCCTTCCTCCTGTGTCGGACCAATGCTCCCCCATGTACCTGCCAGCATGCCCTCCAAGGCCCTTCCTCCTGTATGGGACCAGTGCTCCCCATGTATCTCCCAGCATGCCCACCAAGACCCTCCTCCTGTGTGGGATCAATGCTGCTCCATGTACCTGCCAGCATGCCCTCCAAGGCCCTTCCTCCTGTGTGGAACCAATGCTGCTCCATGTACCTGCCAGCATGCCCTCCAAGGCCCTTCCTCCTGTGTGGGACCAATGCTGCTCCATGTACCTGCCAGCAGGCCCTCCAAGGCCCTTGCTCCTGTGTGGGACCAGTGCTCCATGTACCTGCCAGGGTGCACTCCAAGCCCGTTCCTCCTGTGTCGGACCAATGCTCCCCCATGTACCTGCCAGCATGCACTCAAGGCCCTTCCTCCTCTTTGGGACCAGTGCTCCATGTACCTGCCAGCGTGCCCTCCAAGGCCCTTCCTCCTGTGTCGGACCAATGCTCCCCCATGTACCTGCCAGAATACCCTCCCTCCTGTGTCGGACCAGTGCTCCCTGTGTACCTGCCAGCATGCCCTCCAAGGCCCTTCCTCCTGTGTCGGACCAGTGCTCCCCCATGTACCTGCCAGCATGCCCTCCAAGCGCTTCCTCCTGTGTCGGACCAATGCTCCCCATGTACCTGCCAGCATGCCCTCCAAGGCCCTTCCTTCTGTGTGGGACCAATGCTCCCCATGTACCTGCCAGCATGCCCTCCAAGGCCCTTCCTCCTGTGTGGGACCAATGCGCCCCATGTACCTGCCAGCATGTCCTCCAAGGCCCTTCCTCCTGTGTCGGACCAATGCTCCCCATGTACCTGCCAGCATGCCCTCCCTCCTGTGTGGGACCAGTGCTCCCCAGTCTACCTGCCAGCATGCCCTCCAAGGCCCTTCCTCCTGTGTGGGATCAATGCTCCCCATGTACCTGCCAGCATGCTCTCCTCAAGGCCCTTCCTCCTGTGTGGGACCAATGCTCCCCATGATCCTGCCAGCATGCCCTCCAAGGCCCTTCCTCCTGTGTGGGACCAATGCTCCCCGTGTACCTGCCAGCATGCCCTCCAAGGCCCTTCCTCCTGTGTTGGACCAATGCTCCCCCATGTACCTGCCAGCATGCTCTCCCAGGCCCTTCCTCCTGTGTTGGACCAGTGCTCCCCGTGTACCTGCCAACGTGCCCTCCAAGGCCCTCTTCCTGTGTGGGACCAATGCTCCCCGTGTACCTGCCAGCATGCCCTCCAAGGCCCTTCCTCCTGTGTCGGACCAATGCTCCCCATGTACCTGCCAGCATACACTCCAAGGCCCTTCATCCTGTGTGGGATCAATGCTGCTCCATGTACCTGCCAGCATGCACTCAAGGTCCTTCCTCCTCTTTGGGACCAATGCTCCCCCTGTACCTGCTGCTCGGATGTACTGGGCTCCTTTGCCAGGTGCCAGCTCCAGGTTGTTGATTAAGGTGCCAACAGGCAGAGCTCCAAGAGGATGAGAATCTCCTTCGTTGGCGGATACTGCAAAGAAAGGGTTAGAGAATCAGCCGTGAGCAAACTGCTCTTTCCTTACTATTGGTTTTCTAAAGTGAAGACCTCTGCCCAGGAACTTCCTCTGCACACACCCTCACGCCTCGCGCTCTCTGCGCACACACCCTCACGCCTCGCGCTCTCTGCGCACACACCCTCACGCCTCGAGCTCTCTGCGCACACCCTCACGCCTCGAGCTCTCTGCACACACCCTCACGCCTCAAGCTCTCTGCGCACACCCTCAAACCTTCTGCGCACATCCTCAAACCCTCTGCGCACACCGAGCTTTCTGCACGCAACCTCACACCTCGAGCTCCCTGCGCACGCCCTTACACGTAGAGCTCTCTGCGCACGCCCCGAGGTCTCTGCACACGCCCCCACACCTCAAGCTCTCTGCGCGAGGTCTGCATACGCCCCCACACCTTGAAGTCTGTGCACGCCCCCCCCCCTCGAGCTCCCTGCACACGCCCCCACTCCTCGAGCTCCCTGCGCACGCCCCCACTCCTCGAGCTCCCTGCGCACGCCCCCACACCTCGAGCTCCATGCGCACGCCCCCACACCTCGAGCTCCATGCGCACGCCCCCACACCTCGAGCTCCCTGCGCACGCCCCACACCTCGAGCTCCCTGCGCACGCCCCCACACCTCGACCTTGAGCTCCCTGCGCACGCCCCCACACCTCGAGGTCCCTGCGCACCCCCCAACACCTCGAGGTCCCTGCGCACCCCCCCACACCTCGACCTCGAGGTCCCTGCGCACCCCCCCACACCTCGACCTCGAGGTCCCTGCGCACCCCCCCACACCTCGAGGTCCCTGCGCACCCCCCCACACCTCGAGGTCCCTGCGCACGCCCCCACACCTCGAGGTCCCTGCGCACGCCCCCACACCTCGAGGTCCCTGCGCACGCCCCCACACCTCGAGGTCCCTGCGCACGCCCCCACACCTCGGTCTCTGCACACGCCCCCACACCTCGGTCTCTGCACACGCCCCCACACCTCGGTCTCTGCACACGCCCCCACACCTCGAGCTCCCTGTGCACGCCCCCATACCTCGAGCTCCGTGCGCACGCCCCCATACCTCGAGCCCCGTGCGCACGCCCCATACCTCGAGCCCCGTGCGCACGCCCCCATACCTCGAGCCCCGTGCGCACAACCCCCCACCTCGAGGTCCCTGCACACACCCTCACACCTCAAGCTCTCTGCACACCCCCCTGAGCTCTCGCCACACTCCCTCACCTCAAGCTCTCAGTACACACCCTTGCACCTCGTACATGTTAACAATTCCTCGATGGGCCTGGCTCCCTGAAATCTCTGGGTAGAACACGCGCCTTGATTTTACTGAGGATTCATTCCTAGTAAGAAGTTTACATCCTATGCGGGAACACTTATTGGTAACTGATGTGTGGTTTCCCCATTCACGAGCTTAAAATGTTATTTTTCTGGGTGTCCTTTGTGTGGTATCTTGCCTTGATTTTAAACACTGACCGACAAAAAAACCCCAGTGTCAGCAGGACTTCTAGGCCAGCAGTTCAAACATCATCCTGGGTGTAAAGTCCTGAGCGGTGATAGATAGGTCATCAGCTGCTTCCTGGGGGAGTTAGAGGCACCCTACGGATCCTTACTGGCGCCACCTCAGGATCCAAGGAGGAGAAGGTCAATAAAAAGCCATCTCTGGAGTGGTGAGGCAGTCAGGCACTTCAGAGATCCCACCCAGGTTGTGTTTAAATTCCAGCCGCACATCCTCCAAGGTTGAGAGTAAGAGCTTTACACCTCTGTGTTCAAGGCGGATGGAGTTCAGATTTGTGACTCACCCTGTACAAACAGCCCAGAATTATTACAATGATGGATCCAGAATGTTCTCCTAATTATTGACTCAACAACCCCCTTTTGCTAACCGTGATGGTGTTAAAAAGTGGAATTAATCCCCATACTGTGATGAGCCGTTCTATCCTGCCCATCCTCCCTGAAGGTAGTATTCAATAAGGAATCATCCACCGCAGCTTCTGCCTTCCGGTTTCCAAGTGTATTAAATATTCATGCCCTGGACAACTCTACCTTAATGGACTGGCCTTGTTATCAGCCCCCTTCACAGCAATATACTGGCCTGGTTATCAGCTCCTTCACAGCAATGGACTGGCCTGGGTACCAGACCCCTTCACAGCAATGGACTGGCCTGGTTATCAGCTCCTTCACAGCAATGGGCTGGCCTGGTTATCAGCTCCTTCGCAGCAATGGACTGGCCTGGACAACTCGCCCTTCACAGCAATGGACTGACCTGGACAACTCCCCCTTTCACAGTAATGGACCGACCTAGAAAACTCCACCTTCACAGCAATAGACTGGCCTGGGTACCAGCCCCCTACACAGCAATGGACTGACCTGGACAACTCCCCCTTCACAGCAATGGACTGGCCTGGACAACTCCCCCCTTCACAGCAATGGGCTGGCCTGGACAACTCCCCCCTTCACAGCAATGGGCTGGCCTGGACAACTCCCCCCTCACAGCAATGGGCTGGCCTGGGTACCAGCCCCGTTCACAGCAATGGACTGACCTGGACAACTCCCCCTTCACAGCAATGGACTGGCCTGGACAACTCCCCCTTCACAGCAATGGGCTGGCCTGGACAACTCCCCCCTTCACAGCAATGGGCTGGCCTGGGTACCAGCCCCGTTCACAGCAATGGACTGGCCTGGACAACTCCCCCTTCACAGCAATGGACTGACCTGGTCAACCCCCCTTCACAGCAGTGGACTGACCTGGACAACTCCCCCTTCACAGCAGTGGACTGGCCTGGACAACTCCCCCTTCACAGCAATGGACTGACCTGGACAACTCCCCCTTCACAGCAATGGACTGACCTGGACAACTCCCCCTTCACAGCAATGGACTGGCCTGGACAACTCCCCCTTCACAGCAATGGACTGGCCTGGACAACTCCCCCCTTCACAGCAATGGACTGGCCTGGACAACTCCCCCCTTCACAGCAATGGGTTGGCCTGGACAACTCCCCCCTTAACAGCAATGGGCTGGCCTGGGTACCAGCCCCGTTCACAGCAATGGACTGACCTGGACAACTCCCCCTTCACAGCAATGGACTGGCCTGGACAACTCCCCCCTTCACAGCAATGGGCTGGCCTGGACAACTCCCCCCTTCACAGCAATGGGCTGGCCTGTACAACTCCCCCCTTCACAGCAATGGGCTGGCCTGGACAACTCCCCCCTTCAAAGCAATGGACCGACCTAGAAAACTCCACCTTCACAGCAATGGACTGGTCTGGACAACTCCCCCTTCACAGCAATGGACTGGCGTGGACAACTCCCCCTTCACAGCAATGGACTGGCGTGGACAACTCCCCCTTCACAGCAATGGACTGACCACCTGGACAACTCCCCCTTCACAGCAATGGACCGACCTAAAAAACTCCACCTTCACAGCAATGGACCGACCTAGAAAACTCCACCTTCACAGCAATGCACTGGCCTGGACAACTCCCCCTTCACAGCAATGGACTGACCTGGACAACTCCCCCTTTCACAGTAATGGACCGACCTAGAAAACTCCACCTTCACAGCAATAGACTGGCCTGGGTACCAGCCCCCTACACTGCAATGGACTGACCTGGACAACTCCCCCTTCACAGCAATGGACTGGCCTGGACAACTCCCCCCTTCACAGCAATGGACTGGCCTGGACAACTCCCCCCTTCACAGCAATGGGCTGGCCTGGGTACCAGCCCCGTTCACAGCAATGGACTGACCTGGACAACTCCCCCTTCACAGCAATGGACTGGCCTGGACAACTCCCCCCTTCACAGCAATGGGCTGGCCTGGACAACTCCCCCCTTCACAGCAATGGGCTGGCCTGGGTACCAGCCCCGTTCACAGCAATGGACTGGCCTGGACAACTCCCCCTTCACAGCAATGGACTGACCTGGACAACTCCCCCCTTCACAGCAGTGGACTGGCCTGGACAACTCCCCCTTCACAGCAGTGGACTGGCCTGGACAACTCCCCCTTCACAGCAGTGGACTGGCCTGGACAACTCCCCCTTTCACAGTAATGGACCGACCTAGAAAACTCCACCTTCACAGCAATGGACCGACCTAGAAAACTCCACCTTCACAGCAATGGACAGACCTAGAAAACTCCACCTTCACAGCAATGGACTGGCCTGGACAACTCCCCCTTCACAGCAATGGACTGGCGTGGACAACTCCCCCTTCACAACAATGGACTGACCACCTGGACAACTCCCCCTTCACAGCAATGGACTGACCACCTGGACAACTCTCCCTTCACAGCAATGGACTACAACCCCCACTTCACAGCAATGGACTGACCTAGACAACTCCCCCTTCACAGCAGTGGACTGGCCTGGACAACTTCCCCTTCAAAGCAATGGACTAACTGTGTCACCAGCCCCTTCACAGCAATGGACTGGCCTTGTCACCAGCCCCTTCACAGTAATGGACTGGCCTTGTTATCAGCCACCTGCACAGCAATGGACTGGCCTTGTTATCAGCCCCCTACACAGCAATGGACTGGCCTGGACAACTCCCCCTTCACAGCAGTGGACTGGCCTGGACCCCCCCTCCCCTTCACAGCAGTGGACTGACCTGGACAACCCCCCCTTCACAGCAGTGGACTGACCTGGACAACTCCCCCTTCACAGCAGTGGACTGACCTGGACAACTCCCCCTTCACAGCAGTGGACTGACCTAGACAACTCCCCCTTCACAGCAATGGACTGACCTAGACAACTCCCCCCTTCACAGCAATGGACTGACCTTGTCACCAGCCCCTTCGCAGCAACGAACTGGCCTGGGTACCAGCCCCCTACACAGCAACAGACTGGCCTGGGTACCAGACCCCTTCACAGCAATGGACTGACCTGGACAACTCCCCCTTGACTGACCTGGACAACTCCCCTTCACAGCAATGGACTGGCCTGGACAACTCCTCCATCACAGTAATGGACTGGCCTTATCAGCCCCCTTCACAGCAATGGACTGGCCTTATCAGCCCCCTTCATAGCAATGGACTGGCCTGGACAACTCCCCCTTCACAGCAATGGACTGGCCTGGACAACTCCCCCCTTCACAGCAATGGACTGGCCTGGACAACTCCCCCCTTCACAAAAATGGACTGACCACCTGGACAACTCCCCCTTCACAGCAATGGACTGACCACCTGGACAACTCTCCCTTCACAGCAATGGACTACAACCCCCCCTTCACAGCAATGGACTGACCTAGACAACTCCCCCTTCACAGCAGTGGACTGACAGACAGCTCCCCCTTCACAGCAATGGACTGGCCTGGACAACTTCCCCTTCACAGCAATGGACTAACCGTGTCACCAGCCCCTTCACAGCAATGGACTAACCGTGTCACCAGCCCCTTCACAGTAATGGACTGGCCTTGTCACCAGCCCCCTGCACAGCAATGGACTGGCCTTGTTATCAGCCCCCTACAAAGCAATGGACTGGCCTTATCAGCCCCCTACAAAGCAATGGACTGGCCTTATCAGCCCCCTACACAGCAATGGACTGGCCTTATCAGCCCCCTACACAGCAATGGACTGACCTAGACAACTCTCCCTTCTCAGCATGGACTGACCTAGACAACTCCCCCCTTCACAGCAATGGACTGACCTGGACAACTCCCCCTTCACAGCAATGGACTGGCTACCAGCCCCCTTCACAGCAATGGACTGGCCTGGTTACCAGCCCCCTTCACAGCAATGGACTGGCCTTGTTATCAGCCCCCTTCACAGCAATGGACTGGCCTTATCAGCCCCCTTCACAGCAATGGACTGGCCTTGTTACCAGCCCCCTTCACAGCAATGGACTGGCCTGGGTACCAGCCCTGCCCTCAAACACCATAATCTGAATTCGGACATTAAGACAAACCCCCTTTTCCTTCATCCAGCAGTACGTATGGTTCAAGCGTGGTTTGAAGCCGCTCTAGCTCCATCGCCTTCTCCAACTCAGGTGGGTGCTGCCTCAGATAAGCAGCACCAGGTGGCACATACCTATGACATACACAAGCGCTTCTGTCACCGGCACAGGGGCATGGTCGAGAGCTGCTGGCTAGGGTTCAAACCAAGGAATGATCCTCTCCAAGCTGTTCCACCCAGTGGATCTCTCCATCCACCCTGGCAGCCGGTTGGACAGGACGTGCTTTAATGTCAGAGCAGGACTGAAGGACATCCTAGTCTAGGGAAAGGAGATGATCTCCAGTGTTTGCTGTTGTACTTTCTGCATCTCTACCCTTGAACAGGAATCAGAAACAGAAGGCGCTTCATCCTGCGGGTCTGTCATCAGAAGATGCAGCAATTTCCAAGCACCTTTCGGCCCGTAGAACGAGCAGGTGAAAACAGCGCTGAGACCTCTAGTTCAGGTATACTCAAAGGCCCAGGTTACCTGCCCGTCTCCGGCGTAGTTTACCAGTCCCGCACATAATGACGCCGTGCTTCCACCGAGGCGCAAGGGTTACAAATCAGAGGTCATTTAACAAAATTGCCTGCAGGTGTTCCAACAGTAGGATTTTGCCTAAATGCAAAAAACTGAATACCTTTTTAGGTCTCGCCTAGTGTTGCTGCGCACATGCGCAGTTCGCTCGGCGAGATTTATTGCTTACAAGTACTTTCAGAAGAGGGCTTTAAGCCCCGCCCCTCATTTCCATTGGCTGGCGTCACCGTTTATGCTAAACGGTGGCCTGCCATTGGAAATGAGGGTTTTCTGTATACGCCCTTTCCCCTGCGAGCCGGACTGGCTCGCCTGCTTTGCTACTGTCGCAAAGCACTTTCTTATCTTTATGGGGCCATGTGTTTCTAATTGGAAACACATGGCCCCATAAAGACAAGAGATCGATGCTTGTTCATGTTTCCTGTCCGTTTCCCGTACGTTTTTCATGTTTCCGGTCACTTTCCCGTATGTGTGCACGTTTAATTTTCCTTGCTTTCCCGGTGCTCAGATAAAGCCAAAAATATTTGCTACATCGCCTGACCCTGGGCAATTTACATAAACTGTCGCGTGTTATTTTAACGGCGAGGGACGCAGTTCCTGTGGTGCACCGTCACTGCGAGGGAGGGGTGTCATCTCGAGCGATGGGAAAGGCCGTGGCGCACAGGCGGTGTTTGTGAGCGCACCTTGCCCACACCCGCCCGTCCCGGTGCAGGTTGCGACATGTTGGGTGGGTGCTCCGAACAGTGAGGTCAGCCGGGAGCGTCGGCAGGGCGGCGATGGAGGCCTCGGGCCGCATCGTGTCTCCCCGCCGCTCATCTGGATACAAATCTCCCCGAACTCACCACAGACGCAGGCTCTGACAGAAATTGCACCAGCTCAAGAAACGTTTATACGTCTTTGTTTTACCTACTTAGGAAGATGTTTTGTAGTAATCCAACAACTTAAAGCGCCATGAAGCATCAGAGCGTGCGTGTGCTTCGCCTGCATGGCCAGCTACCTCTGTGGGCCACTTTTTTTTTAGCGTGCCCGGGCCGATTTTGAATCGCAATCCAACCCTGTGAGAGATCTCAGTAGTGTGGGAGCATGCATTTCAGGGCAGAAGCAGGCGGATTCTGCACACACCCCCTGGCCCTTAATTTGTCTCTGCGGGAGAGCTGCTGGGCTTTTTGTAAATAAATAAGAAGCTGACACCAACCACTGAGCCCAGAAGCTGCTCTGCTGCAAACCAGAGCGGCCCAACAATGGCACATCCCGGGACTGAAACGAGCACTGTGCTCCCATCCCGTACTTTGTTTTAATTTAGGGTCTAGGCATAAAGGTCTCTCTTTAGGTTTTTGCTTTGAAGTTTGAGAACATGCAAATGAGAAACAATTAAAGTTCCACTCCTGAATGGATATTGCACTAGACAAATTGTAAATTCCTTCTGTTGGTTCGCTTTGCAAGAAATGGCCTTTTGTGGGTTACCAAGGAGTGCTGACGTGAGTGGCCCGTAGTCCTCACTGTAGCATCGCTATCAATCGTCCAGCAGGTGCAGTGGCTTCGGGGCTCAAGGCGGAACAATAGCCTTAAAATCCAAATATATTGCCTTATGGTTAAACAAATCAAGAGTGGCATTTCACATGCCTTGCTCGAGATATAAAAGTGTGCGTGTGATTCATTTGTGAATTTACTCTAGAATGATTCCGTTTTTTGTTCTGTGTATTCCCAATGTGCTTCGTCTGCACATTTACTTCACACTTTAGCAAGGGTTGATTACAGACCATTAAATAAGGTTTACACCCCGATAGACCGTGCATGTTTATGTTTAATGACATGCTGCTGGTAAGGAGTTAAATGCTTTGCATATCAGAATCTTTTAATCAGTTTATTTGCAAGAGTGATGCTGTATTTTAAAACGTGTGCTGTTTTATGTGAAAATTCCCTCTGCTGCACCTTGAAAGATACTTCGTTATAAAGACAGTGTGGTTTAGACCGAGGAGTTGTAGCTCACCGAGTGGTTCCTTACAACCACTTATTGACGGCGCCTAGAAGTGGCAAAAAGCACTTCGAAACAGAAAGAAGAACCCGAAAGGTGGGCTTGGCTTATACTTATAGTGCCGTTTCATGCAGTGCGTTAAATATAAGCAAACAGAAATTGTAAATATTGTTAACAGTGCATTTAGTAGAGCTGGTAAAATGTGAAATGTGTTATCCCCGAGACCCAAATAAAACCTCTGTTTGGGCGAGAGAAGCGTTAATCACATCTAGAGAGAGAATGTATCGCCGCAGGTCCTTGAAATGTGATCAGGAACACAAATCGTCCTGCAGCCAAAGCGATTTTACTTGAAGGATACACTCGTTCACGGAGAATGAAGTCTAAACATATGTTCGAATACATTATCTAAAGCTGGCGCAGAGATAACCAAATGTTCTTTTTAGAATGAATTGCAGATTTCATGGACAGAAGCTCTCCGGATGCAGCTCTTAATAAATGGAAGCCTTGTGTGGCACTATTTCCTGGGAAGACACGGGATGCTGTTGAGATCGGAAAGGCGCATGCCTTGAATTCAATGATTGGCATCATGTAGGAAAGCAGATATCGGCATCCCGGAAGGACCACAGGCGCCATGTACAGAGTCCACTGTGTCACCTAGACTCTGACACTCTCATATCTTTTACTGCCCTTCTTCATCACAGTTGTCCTTGGCCCTTACGTGTAGTGCATACATCCCCTCAGAACCTGAGGATTCTACCTTCTGCTCTGCATCAAAGAGAGCGAGGCCTTGCCCCCTTACTGGCCCCGACTGCGCCCAAGTGCCTCTCTTTTGAAGCTTACCTATGGCCATGCCCCAAGTGAGTGCCAGCCTCCTGGTGGCAGCGAGGTTAAAGGGAATTCATATGCCCCCTTTGCTTTAGGAACAGACTGGCAAGGTAAGTTGCTGCCCAGCACGGAGTCCCTCCAATCTCCTTACTCACCTTGCAATGGAGGCGACTAGGAATGGGGGTGGCATGGGTGGTGGGCATCCTGCCCGCCCCCTCCCCCCGATCTCCCTTCCACGCTGCCCTGCCAGTGTCGCTTCTGGACATAGGGTGGTATTTATTGAAAGCAGATCATGCTGTGTTTAGTTCGCTTTGATCAGTGCCCGGGGGTGGGGGCTCTTTAGCTCCTGCTGCTCCTGGGTGGATAACTACGCAGCATGACGTAAAAGGCATGGGGGAACTTTATACTTTTTCAACATAAGCCCTTGTGCTGCATAATTAAATACTTATTAGGTCCCAAAGGCGAGACCTATTGGCTATGCCAATGCTTGTTTTTGTTGCATTAAGAGAGAACTCAAAGGGTCAGGATGGGAACAGCTGCCCCGCCCTCTATGTCTGGCACCTGAGGCTTAGATACCATCTTGGCCAGACCTGCACTAATGTATCTCCAATTGTTGAAGGATGATTGTATCATTTTTATTGTAGGGTTTTTAAAGGCATCTATGAAATCTAGGCACTTTATGGACATGTAGAGTCTATTGATTTAGACATGTTTTTAGATGATTTATTGTGTGGTAATGGAGTCTGTTATGTTATAATTTCTTGTTTGTATGTATTGTATTTGTGTAACTTTTATGGTTATATAAACAAAAACCGAATAAAGTTTATTGACTTGACTACCATCTTGCTGGCAGCTGTGGGGCGCTTAGGAACAGAAGACTAGGTTAGCTTAACTACCCTTCCTGAACATTAGTCAAAAAGATGCAAGAACCTGGGAGAATAAAAAGATCTACCATTAGCAGGGAAACACGGTGCACCAATCACAAACAGCTTCACCGGTGACACACACACGAGATTCGTGTACTGTGCTCTGTGTGTACATGAGTAATATGTATGTAACACACCTTAAAACTGGCACACGGTTCATTTCCAGAATAAGTGAACGTCAGTGCTGAGAGCGGCATGCTTTATGGAAGCCCAAGACAAGCACAGGTGCACTCAACGCAGGTAAGAGGCTCAATCAAGTCCCACACAATGACGCCAACTTAGAGCGCTGAGCAGGCAGGGTTTCTAAAGGAAAATACTGATTTCTTCTGTTATCGTAGTTTTTGCTAAAGTTTTTCTGCGGTAATCTTACAATTTGATTCTCAGGGTTCCACACAAAATGTTTTTCCTTCGACAGAACTTTTTCTCTAAGAATGGTCGGTGTATGAATAGGGAATGTCTCTCTGCCGCACCCCCAGCAAAGAATATCGCCCCAGGGATTATTCCAATACCCTCGACAATAAAACCTAACTTGCTACAGATATTGAGGTCTTTTCGTACCATCACTGGTGCCCAGCCTGAGAGCCCTCAATGGATCAATCTTGGCGCAGTTTGAGCGCATGACTGAAGGTTACGCACGGAGCTCAGCAGCAAGGACTAACCTAGCTGGGCTATCACAGTGGCTAGTGATGGCCCTCCCCTCTGCACCGGCAATGGCGGCAGGCTGCAAAAAGAAGGAACTGAAAAGGCTGCAGGACAAGTGAGTTACCTGCCCAGATTCAGACACGCAAAGGGGTTTCAGACGGTGTTCGTGTCCACGCGTCAGTGCGACTGGCACCCCTCCCAAGGATTGGCCTCTTGTGCAGCATCAGTCATATGGGGTCTTACGTTTGGCATTAAGCCAAGACAGTGCACATCACCATACTCACCTGCCATTCTCCCAATCTGCCCTGACGTGGAGAGGAGGTCTCCTTCCTTCATGTTTTCTGTGGCAATGATCCATCGCTTCCGTTTCCCTCCGGCCACCAGAGCAATGTCCGCTGACCTGGAAGAGAGCAGACATGTGTTGACAGAAGCGGACTATAGCATCACTTCAAGCCTCCCGCCCCAAAAGAACTTTGTATGGGGGGCATCTTAAAGCCTGTGCTCTGGAGAAGTCTGAACCTCGGGGGCATCTTAATGCCTGTGCTCTGGACAAGTCTGAACCTCGGGGGCATCTTAAAGCCTGTGCTCTGGACAAGTCTGAACCTCGGGGGCATCTTAATGCCTGTGCTCTGGACAAGTCTGAACCTCGGGGGCATCTTAAAGCCTGTGCTCTGGACAAGTCTGAACCTCGGGGGCATCTTAAAGCCTGTGCTCTGGACAAGTCTGAACCTCGGGGGCATCTTAATGCCTGTGCTCTGGACAAGTCTGAACCTCGGGGGCATCTTAAAGCCTGTGCTCTGGAGAAGTCTGAACCTCGGGGGCATCTTAATGCCTGTGCTCTGGAGAAGTCTGAACCTCGGGGGCATCTTAATGCCTGTGCTCTGGAGGAGTCTGAACCTCGGGGGCATCTTAATGCCTGTGCTCTGGAGAAGTCTGAACCTCGGGGGCATCTTAAAGCCTGTGCTCTGGAGAAGTCTGAACCTCGGGGCATCTTAAAGCCTGTGCTCTGGAGAAGTCTGAACCTCGGGGGCATCTTAAAGCCTGTGCTCTGGAGAAGTCTGAACCTCGGGGGCATCTTAAAGCCTGTGCTCTGGAGAAGTCTGAACCTCGGGGGCATCTTAAAGCCTGTGATCTGGAGAAGTCTGAACCTCGGGGGCATCTTAAAGCCTGTGCTCTGGAGAAGTCTGAACCTCGGGGGCATCTTAATGCCTGTGCTCTGGAGAAGTCTGAACCTCGGGGGCATCTTAATGCCTGTGCTCTGGAGAAGTCTGAACCTCGGGGGCATCTTGATGCCTGTGCTCTGGAGAAGTCTGAACCTCGGGGGCATCTTAAAGCCTGTGCTCTGGAGAAGTCTGCACCACAGAAGTGTAATGCAAGCCACAAGCTTGAGGGGAATTCTCCTGGCTGAAGACCCCATGCCACACACAGCACAATCCGAGTTGAATATCTGTTTGCTGGTTTTATTCTGGAGAGCAATGCTTGTTCTAAGAGCGGTGAAGACCTGTTTGGAGCACCACCCTGCCTTCACTGAACTAACAACTGATGCTCAAGTCTGTGTACCCAGAGCAGGTACGTTTCTTTCAAATGGGCCGTCTTTACCTTCTGGGCGATAACCCAGGCCTGTTTTGGAAACTTGAGACCAAGAAAGGTTTGGTTCAGAGTTTTCACCGTCACAACTATCCATCGTTCAATTCTTTTTCTGCCAGTGACCCTATTCAGATTTCCAACTCGCTGGTAATCCTTGCAGAGCGAGTCATTAAAATATCGACAAAAAATCAGCTCTCAGACAAAGAATTGGGGCTGAATAAGATATTTACCTGTAACACTGCAGCCCTACGATTCGTGTACACGTATTTTCTGTACTCTGCAGTCATGAACCAGGACATTATCTTACTCTACTGTCTTAATTAGGAAAAAGTACTCAAGAAATGTCAACAGGAAGCCCAGAACCCCGGGTTGCGATGACATCAAATCTACTATCTAGCAATTCGATCTTGTGTAAACCCCACCAGCCCTAGACTTCACGACATCACCGCCAACATCCCGCGTATCCTGCAGACAAGCTCGGCATCTCTGGCGGTTCTCTGCACCCCCGCAGCCAGGACACCATCAGGCGGAAGACTGAGAAGTGGATGAATGAACCTGGATTTATACCGCGCACAGCTACTCGGAAGAGTGTCCCGGCACTAGCCACAGTAATAGGGGAGGGAAAAAGTGCCAGGCTTACTTATGAACCTTTTTAAACCGATGCTCAGAGTCAATTTGTCAAAGGTCAAGAGGGAGTTTATTCAATGCCAAAGGATCCAAGTAGGGAAATGAACGGCCGCCAGTTTTAGAAAGGCAGAACCTGGGGACTGTAGCCAGGTATCTATTCGAGCAGGGTTCTCCAATGGTGGTCCTGGAGGGACGGATCCATGCCAGATTTTAAAAATATGTACATTTATCTAAATGTGGATATCCTAAAAATCTGGCATGGATCCAGCCCTCCAAGACCGACATTGGAGAACCCTGTATTAGAGGAACGCAAATTCCCATTTGGGCAGTATCGATGTATCCTAGCAGATACGTATCTTGGGCCGGTGTGATGCAGCGCCCTGAACATTAAAAGCAAGATTCTAAACAAAATTGGTTTATTCACTGGGAGCCAATGCAAGGCCTGCAAGTGAGAGGAAATGAGCCCTCATCGGAAGACTGAGTGATAAGCGAGCCGCAGCATTTTGTATTACCTGCAGTTTTTAAACTAGCTAATGCGGGAAACCGGAGTAGAATGCATTTGCATAATCCAGCCTTGCCATAATCAATGCCAGAATCACAGTTTTCCTGACTGGAAGGAAAACAAAGTATAAAAAGGCCCAAGCACGTTCCTACCCCCGTATTTATTGGTTTTTCAAAGGCGACTGCTTGTGGACCTCGACACCCAAGTTTTTGACCACCTCAACTTGCAGACTTGAAGGGAAAGCTCTCTCTGGCCAATACATTTGCCAATCCAAGGTGAAGTTTTGCCCAAAACAGAGACCTTCTGGAAGTGTCTGAGCTTGTTAGAAATACACTGGATGCTGGGGAAGGGCTGTACTGATCCTGCTAGACTTATCGGCAACCTTTGATATGGCGCCCAGGCTGCTTTCTCACCTACATGATCTAGGGATCGGGTGCGGCACTGAAGTAGCTGAAGTCCTTTCTAGATCATGGGGGCCAGGAAGTATCGATGCCTCCAAATTCCTCAGGCACAAGAAAAGTCAGTTGGAGTTTCTCCGGGCTCAGCCCTTAGCTCTACGGTGTTCAATATCTATATGGAACCGCTGGCCTCCTTGGGGGAGACTATTGGGGTCAAAATGATCTTCTATGCTGCGGATACTCTGCTTTTCTTTTTATTTAACAGAGGTGAAGCTCTTACCCCCAGATCCCATCAAACCATGTCTTACTTCAGTTTATCAATGGATGCGCTTGAAGCAGCTCACTAGATAAACTATAGACATACAAAGCAGAAATGATGAGCAAAATGTTAATTTTTCTACATTGGCAAGGACATGGCTGTGACACTGCTAAGGACAGGATGAAAAAGTTATCGAAACTGGCAACCTTAGAAAGAGCAACATAAACTGAAAGAAACAGACTCAATTTTTAAAGGAATTTGGAAACAATGCCTTCGTTATCTTAACTGTGATGCGCGTGGCAGGGCTTTCCTGATAGTATGTGCATGTTAGATAGAATCGAGGCCTAACTGCATGTCGAACACGAAAGGCACTAACTCTTTAGAATGTGTATGTACAAGGCCTATGAAGAAAAGGTGATGCTAGCTGACAGAGTGTGAGAGATCGCCATGTTACTTTAGCAGCAGATTGGCATTAGTCGTGCAAAACAAATGAAAAGAAAAGCTGCAGAAAAGAATATTTTATTCTGCTGCAAGGAGAACTGTGTGTAGGGATTAACACTACAAGGCCATCCGGCTTTGCACAGGATACACTTAGAAGGAAGAAGCAAACTGGTCACAGTTGCTTGCTTTTCGTGCGGGTCTCTAACAGACATTGTTAGAGAATCATTGGGGAGAAGGATAGAACGAATTCTGGGCATTTGGGAGGGGCAAACACGAACACTGGCTGTTCGAAAGGCACATGTCAGAGTGCCAATATCATATTACACACCTCAAAGCTTTCTTTCTGAGTCCTGTGGGGACAGTTACATGGTTTGACATAAAACAGTCGGGGAGATTACTAATCATTCAACTGATACAATACCCGTGAGGCCGATAACATATATGAGTAGGTGTTAATAAGGACTAGCCTCATTTATTATAGGTAGTAGGGATGCATGATGACAAATGCTTTGGGTTTTTCTAATTTTTATTTTATATATTACCTTCTGAAATTCCCACAATAATTAGTACAATTCTGATACAGAAGATATATGTTCTCATTGCACATAATAAATAATGACCTCATATTGTGTGTGTGTGTGTATAGCTGAAGGTTCACGCATAGAATAGAGTTTCTCTGGCAGGGGGGTCTGACTCAACACTCTGAATCTAGATGAGCCGAACATGTCACGGATTAGAGTGAGACACCCCTGCCCGCTGAGGGGGTGACACGCATTATCCTCTTTTGGCCAAGGAGATCTAAGCGGGTGCGTCCCCGTCCCCAGATTGGGGGGTTCTTGACGACTGACTAAGGTTTTACTGTGTTGTATTCCGCTTTAGGTGTCCGTATATAGGTTTTCCTGAAACATGTCCTTATATAGGCACAATTCGCATTGCCCTTATATAGGCATAGAATTCCAGTCCTTATTTAGGCATTAGCCGTGCACTCCAAATACAGGCATGGTCACCGACATACGTCCACCCTAACGTCACAACGAGTTCTTAGAAACCAGACCCTTAAGCTTTTAGGAGTTCCCCTAGCACAGGATTATTGATTTCTCCAAGAACTCATCTAATATGCATGAACCGCTATACCTTAAGGGTTCATTCCTGACGTCTTCCTCTGTCCGACTTCACGTCAATGCTAACATTCCAAAGTACCTACCAGGTATAAATATACCTTCCCTTGCCCAAGCAAGTGAGAGGAGACCTCGACTTCAGAGGAACCCGTATCCCGGCCTGACTCACTGAGAAGACGCTGTCATCCCTGCTCGCAGAGAATCCAGCTTCCAATGATCTGACTCCCTTCGCGGGGTGTTGTTCGAGTCCGGAAAGAGATTCCCACCTCTCTCATTCTCAAGGTATGGAGCTGACTAGAACCTAGAGGGACTCTTGGCATACTAGACTTAACATACTCTTAGTATACCATACTAGAGAATACTTCGCCTACTTCTTACCTTGCCCTACACCTAGACTAGGTTAGGTACATTGGGGTAGAACTAGCTTAGAGACGCATCGTACGAGTACTCGCAATTTTAGCTCATGTTATTTATGTATGTGAATATATGCTAAAAGATAATGCTAGCGCAGTATTATTTATTTCTACTGCTTACGCTGTACATAATATATCTTGCATACTGTCTTGTGATCATAACAGCACATATCTCTTACACGAGAAACAAGACTGTTCGATAAATCTTTTATTGAAACGCCCGTCTATTCTTTCTGTGTAACTCTGAGAAACTAAGCATGCACGATTGAGCTGAGTGAAACTGTTATCTATTGTTTCCACGATTCTGAGAAGTGTTCCGATTCTAAAGGGAAACAAAGTTGTCATGTTTTTTCGGTTGCCAGAAACTACTCCCTTCTTGTTATCCAAGGAGTTTCTAGTGGCCTCTGAGCTAGCTGGCAGAAAGTAATTAAGTTTAAAATACTCGATAGGGACATACCGACCTCAGCCCTATGTCAAGCCTATAGGGTATATTATTCCAATGCGCAGAGCCTATTAGGGAAATAGGAACTACACTACATGGCGCCCAAACGTTTGGTTAGGCGGTAATTTAACGCTAGATACTGAGTAACTCAGTCGTGCTGTTCTCTCAGAGACCCCTACTCACATACTCCATAAGACGTCTGGAGTGGGTAGGGTTAAATATCCACCAAAGCTAAATAGGACAAAAACCCTATATATTAGTTATTTTGGTTTATTCAACGTTGAAGGATACAGTGTCCCAAAATATTGTACACCTTATCTTTTGTTTCCTTGAAACTTGTTCTACATTTTTCAAAAAACAAATGTCCGAACACGGGGACAATGCCACCGGGAACGGTGTAGCTGCGGCTGAACCAGTCGTAACAGCTTTTAACTTGCAGGTTTAAATGAAACCGAGGAGGGTGTTATAGACATCCATCCAAACTTAAGAAGAGCCATCACTCTAAAACTTATAAAACACGGCCTACCACCAAGAGGGGGTAGAGCAGTTTTCGTGATAGAGGCACACAAATCCTTTCAGACAGAGGTATTCTATTCATGGATAGTATTCCCAGAATCAAATCCAGTAACAAAACTGTTTCACTTCTACAAAGAAGATGAACCACCAGAGGAATATATTCCTTTCGAGGATATTGAAATTCCACTAACATACCAGGAGCATCAGCTCTGGTTTAAAGGCGCCCTAAAACATCACAAAAACATTACGAGGCTCGGTCCACTAGGTAGACCAGGAGCAACATGGCGATTCTAGCCGGCTACACTCCTCATCCTGACCTCGATATAATGTCAGACGAGGAATTACTTACTCAACTTACGGAGTTAATAAAAATTTACAGACAATTGGTCCAATATGTGATGCGGACTTTCACAGTCCAACCACCATTGACCATTCCAAATCAAACCCCTCAACAGGGGAATACACTATAAATTACACCACAGACTTTATACGCAGTCATGGGTAAAATGCCCACAAAACGGGAGTAAATTCCATTCTGGATAGCTAAAAAAATTACTCAAATCGAAGCAGTATTCCCAAATACTAGCCCTTATGAGAGAAACAGAATTCTAACAATCTGTTTACCAATGGGGATCACACCACAACTGGAAGACTGCACCACTTGGGGCTCAGTCTTTGCTGCCATCTATACTAAAACACATGGTATTCCATCAATTGCAGTAATACCTGATGTCCTGAAACAAATTCAAAACGAATACGGGGCAGAGCCTGCTCTAAATTTAGGTATGAAACTACTGAAAGATTTCGACCAGGTCTCAACAATAATATTATAGGGGAGGCAGTAGGCGATCCGCCAACGATTAAGGGAATTTGATGTAACAGAACATCAAACAGAACTACCCAGAATAATAGAACAATCATATGCAGAATTAGGCAGAGATAGTTTGGGTGGAAGACCATTGAAGCCAAAACTATCTGAGAATCCTGAAAAGGACTCTATTAAACAAACTCCTACATCTTCTAAAAGAAGTGGGAAACTAATAAACAAAACTCAAACGAGAAACGTTCTCAATCCCGAGGTAGGTCTCCTCAAAAGGAGCCCTCTGAAAGGAGGTATAACCTCAGGAATAGGGATAATTTAAGAAAACCTGACAGGTATCAAGATACTGATACACGTTCCTCTCGTACCTTTCAGATATCGTCACAGACATCGGAAAGAAGAGGACTGTCAGAACATAGAGAAGAACGCGTGAAATCCAAAGACGATAAACACGTTCAGAAAAATAAATCAAAACCTCAATTCTCAAAAAGAAGGTAGCAGGTCTGAAGATCAGACATGCCGAGAATACTGAGAACACAACTCAAGAACGGAGAATGGGCTCAGACAATGCTGGACAGTGCAGCAGAAGTCACAATAGCTCGCCAGAACCTGAAGGAACTTCTGGAGCTAGTGGACTTGAATGAGTACATCACAGTAGAAACTGTAGACACCAGGGTTAGTACTCCACAAAAGTTATATGAAATAACACTCCGGATGGAGGGAGACAAACCTAGACAGGTGAAAGCACTCTTTTGGGAAAAACTTTCAAGGGGTTATGATATACTTCTAGCAGAAAAAGACTGGCCACCACAATTTGTCAGGGAGTGCCCACATGGCGAGGACATTATTATGCCTGCCTTCTCAAACCATATTCCAATCCACCTAAAATATACTTATGCCAGGAAATGGGCAGTAGCCCAGGCTCCAGCATTATATAAAAATCATGTAGGATGGGATGAGGACTCACCTCACCATAAAATACATCTAAAAATGAACCAACTGCACAAAGGCAGTACCCAATAAAGCAAGAAGCTAAAAAACAGGTCAGGGAGATCTTAGATCAACTTGAATACCAAGGGGTGATTGAAACATGCATCTCCTCAATGAACAATCCTTTGTTTCCTGTATCCAAACCAGACCATTCATATCGTCTAGTTTTGGATTGCAGACACCTAAACACTTGTTCTAAAACATTTGCAGTGCAAAATGCACATAGTACAGCATTAATGAATAACATTGTGCGTAAAAATATAAAACCACATTAGATATCTCAAATGGTTTCTTTTGTCAAAACATAGCACCTGGAAGCAGGTACTTAACAGCTTTCTCAATAATGGGAACCCAGCGTAAATTTTGTCGACTCCCACAAGGGTTCAAGAACAGCCCGGGGTTATTCTCAGCGAGGGTAACAGAGTTACTACAAATTTATGATAATGAGGCATTGTCATATGTCGATGACATCTGACAGACGATGACCTGGATAGGCACTTGAACAGGGTGAGTACCATTATATTGGGCTTTGCCTCGGAGGGCTATAAGTTCAACTTTAAAAAATCCAGAATTGCCCATCTCAATGTCCTTTTTCTGGGACATGAGCTTTCAAGTGAAGGAAAGAGCTTGGCAGCTAACTTTTTAGAAAAGTGTGCGCTGCTCCAACCTCCAAAAACGCTGAAAAATTTACAATCCTAAATTTTGGAAGAACATACATTCTAAATTACGCAGAAAGGGTTAAACCTCTCTACGCATTAATCAAACCTGATTTTTCAATCAAAAATTGGACACAAGAACACACAGAAATCTTGCGCTCACTCCAAGCTAACATGTTACGCTACAAATCACTTACAAACACGCGTAAGTCAACGCAACTTAGTGATCCGAATAATTTCGGGTCAATGCGGATTCACCTACTTAACATTTAATGAGGGTGAAAAAGTACCAATAGCATACAAATCTCATTTGTATACACAAGCAGAAATGCGCTTCACTTCAACAGAAAAAATACTGACAGCAGTTCAAACCGCTGTAGCAAAAGAAAGAGACCTAGCCCAAGGAAACGCATTATTGTCGTAACCCCAGTACCTGCCTTAGAAGCGGTCACAAAAGCGAGCATCCCGAATGCAAAAGCTTTACATCCTAGATGGATACAATGGGTTAATTCTCTTGCTGCAACAGATGTTGAATATGTTTTTGATCCTGATCTAAAAACACAAGCATTCCTGCAATATGAACAAGAATGTCCTCTGCCCACTGAAATTCTGCCTCTCGATCAGTACGAATTCATAATTTACACTGACGGATCAGCACAACCCGCTACAGGGGGTAAGCAAGCTTACAGTGCAGCGTGCGCAATCATTAAAGGTCGCATGCAAGATGGCAACTTCAGACCTATGGTCACAAAAACTCAATCTCTAGGAGATTGTACAGCTCAGCGAGCTGAACTACAAGCATTCAAACTGGCACTTGAAAGTACAGATCGCGAATTCCCCACACTAATAGTGTGCGATTCTTTTTACTGTGTTCAGTCGTATAATGAATATATACAAAATTGGCTTGAAAATGGGTTCAAAGATGCAAAAGGTGGCACAATAAAGCATAAAACGCTTTGGGAACAAGTAGTTCAGTTAAAAAACGAACTACCAAAGGCTCACGTGATACACACGCTGAGTCATCAACGTGATGGCGTTCACGTTGCAGGGAATTCATTGGCTGACGAAGCCGCAAAGGGGGCTGTTCAGACGGCTTCCGTAGCTGCGATCACTCGTTCAACAAGCATTTGCAATGCAATAGGTCTCGCATTTGCGAGAGTTTAAGCTATTTGCATTGTAAATTACAATGCCTTTTATTTATCCGTTTTGATAATTAACACATTAATAAAAGGCATTGTCATTTACAATGCCAATAGCTGAAACTCTTGTAAATGAGAGACCTATTTCATTTCAAAAAAGCGGCCGCCATTGTCCACGGCTGCTCGGAAAGTGAAAGCGTGCATGGTGCGCTGAATGTATCAGGAAAGCATGTCCTGCCTGCAGTAGGAGAAACTCATTAAAGAAAATAGTGCGTACAGACTAAATAAGACATACCGTGTAACAACAGAAGTAAAGGGCCAGTCCCAATGGGAGGTTACAACTGAAGACAAGGTGGTACTAAGGAGGGACTAACAAGCCTATTAATGAATCAGAAGTCAGCATTTACGAAAGACAATGACACAAGACAATGACAAATATGGGAGGAGAGTGGGCAGGGCTTCAAGTACATACTCGAATACAGCATGCCTCGCAGAGTAGCGCATGCACTGCCCAGGCTCGACCTAAAAGGGAAGGCAACCATGCCATGAGCAGCAGGGCCATTTTAGAGCTCATGGAACATAACATGTTCACTGACTGGATGGCGTGATTGCAGCCCATAGTACAAGGCGTACTGGACCACTGAGCATAATGTGCTTTAAGAGGTACACTTGAGAATGTCACCGAATGTACTTGCTACCTCATATTATGTTTCATACAATTAGAATTAAGGCTATCTTAGAGCTTGCGAACATGAGACCATGAACGTGTTTTATTTTCAAAAGAAATTTGCACAAACAGTTATGATAAAACAACTGCTGGGATATTTTAAGGTAGAATATTTCAGAATCATGCTTTTTCGAAAACTGGTAAAGCATCAAAAAGGAGGTAAGTAGGAATGCCGGTCATCAGAATTAAAACATGCTCCAACTTTTATGAAACAATAATGCACTACTGCTGCTTGATTCACTGCACTTAATGGGATTATCCCATTGAGGATGCCACAAAAGATCTTAAAACCCATGCTGACATCATCAAACAAAGACACATTCTGGAATGTTGCTGACTGTTCAAGATGCAGGACTGGATATATCAACTGGTCCGAGTTAAATGCCGGAATCCTACACCTTGAGTGAGACCTACTGAAGTCCTCATCTTTGGTTTCTGTGCCGTTAGTTCATGTTTCCAATACCTCAAATACGTTAGCTCACTGTGAAGCCTAAATCACACCTGGAAATCACAGAAAAATCCCAAACTACAATGCTGTAATGGACCTTCGGTTTAATGAGTGATCTCTGGAAGCCAACGGCGCTCTATGCTAGGCTGGGTGAGCTTGTGACCGCTCCTGATGGTTGTGTTTGCAGAGTCTCCCTGCGAGCACAGAGCTAACCAAAATGGCACGAACACTGTTGAGCACCGCAAAGCAAAGCCAGACTCCTGCTAGACACATCAAAGCCCTATGAATCTACTATGACTTCACTTGTGAGTCTCCCAACAGCATTTCTAGCTTCGTTTTTGCAACCTCTGCTTATGCATGGCACCCGTGGGCTAAACATGCAGGAGGATCGGATACTCTGCGCGGAGACGAATCACTGTGTGACAGTCTCACAGTGACTTACTGCAGCGCTTTGCCTGATATTTGGCAGAGATCTGGCGCAAAATTCGCACAGCAGATCCAAACTCGTCTAAGGTGAATATCTGGGGTCTTACATAGCTTACCTACCATTGCTTCACCGCATGGCAGCCATTTTAGCTCTGCCCCATATAGCTCTAACTCTTTTGATGGACAATACAGCCCTATCATATGAGGCAAGAAACCAGAGCTGCCTCTAAAAAGTATATGCTTAATACCTCCTGAGTTGACGAGAAACACATACCTCCATTTCAATACAGGGCTGAATAGTCATCACAACTTACTTTCATTAAGGTGTCAAATCTAGTGTGCCTGATTACTACTATTTTTGTCACTACTACCCTCTCTTAGACTCGATACTGCCTCTTCACATACTTGCGCCTAGTGCTAAACAACCTACATGATGGTAGACTCCAAAGAAAAAGACTTGCGAAACTGCTTTGCATAATGCAACTATGAAACCTGGACTCTGCATATTATTTCAAGTTGCCATCAATTCATACAAAGTAATCGTGAGTGTCTTCAAGAGGGAAAATTTCCAAGTCAGCATATGGAAATTAAGTGGATATTGAAGCAATCGATACTTCGGAAATATACATACTGTGTGCATTCATTACAAAGACTGCATGAAATCCTGGTTCCCATTACATGATCTGAGTAAAACATCTGACCTTGTTTCTATTACATGATCAAAGTAAAACATCTGACATCAGAACTATAAGGAATGCTGCCTGACCTAGAGAAGGAGACGGAGACATGACAGTCACCTAGGAAGTCTGCAGTGCCAGTGCATTCGATCCCAAATAAAACAAGCTGAACAACGGAGGCGACATCGCGGGCGCACTCCCTGCCTCCGGTGCAGATGGCGGCGAACCGGAAGTCAGGCAGCCTTCGTTGGGACGTGGGCGGGGCCTGCCAAAGAAACAGGAAGGATTCGCCGGAGAGGACGTCCGGAACCCTGCAGGCTCCATGCTGAAGTCCCGGCCCCATCAGAGGGACAGGGCGAAGAGCGAGGCAGACTGCAAGGCACCAGAGGCAAGACGGGGCTCCCGAGTGGTGAGGAGAGCCCCGGCGTGCCGAGGAGACAGCCAGGGAACCTGCAGACCGAGGAGAGACGCCGGAGTCCTGAACCAGCTGGTGAGTGAGGGCTTGGCTGGGTGCATTGCCGGCTGAAGGACACGCCATGAGCGTGCACATGGCCTGTCCGGGTGCCGTGAGATGTGCACGCGTATGGTGCAGGAGTTGTGAGAACGCCGCGAGCCGTACGCGTGCACATCTCCTGTCTTGCCATACGCGTGCACATCTCCTGTCCCGCTTCCGACCCAAGTCGGCAACAATAGATCTCGCATAGCGAGCAGCGCTTTGCGCTGCATCGCTAGGCGAGACCTAAAAACGAGAATAGACAGTGAGATATTGTTGGCTGTCAATGCTACGAGCAAAGGCAGTGGTGCAGCGTTACCAAAAAAGTTTCCACTCAAGTACTCTTATGTAATTGATGCGAACAACGTTCCTTTTGCTCGAATCCCTGGAGTGGGGGATAGGGTGATTCCAAACATGGAACGTAGAGCAACTTTGATTTATGAAGCACATCTGGGGGAGGGTCTGTCACATCAAGGGATCTCTAAAACAATTTTGACGTTAAAAGAGATGTACTGGTGGCCTGGAATGAATACACAGATTTACATCTTCATCAATGACTGCATAGACTGTAAGGTACAGCGTGATGCAGAACGCCACCAGACACCATGCTACGAAGTAGCCTGCCAGGGACAAGACACCATTGTTAGACAGCATTAGACTATCTATGCGCGGGCGTCCTTTTGGACAAATGCAATCCCACGAATACTAAGTCAAGGTTCCTATGGATATGGCCTCAGCACTCGGCTGACGCTCGAACTGTTCTAAAAGATTTGCGAGTCTTTATCGGCACATATGCAATAGGCACGCTACATTCTGACCAGGGCCCTGCGTTTAGCTCTCGGGCTTACAAAGAAGCCATGGCCAGTTTGGGCGTTGCATTGCGGTACTCCTCTCCGTTTCATCCGGAGGGAAATTCTGTTGTGGAAAGGAAAAACCGGGACATAAAGCAGTCTATAACAGCTAGAGTATTAGGTTCGGGTGAGTCAAACATCTTTATGGGGTCCAACGCTCATTAAATATTTTGCCAAGAAGTTCTCTAGGGGGGAGGGGGGGGTCACTCCATATGAGGTTCTATTTGGGGCAAGAATGAGGGTTCCTGATCTCGAATGTAAAGGCACAGTGGTGGAAAATAAACCCTTTGATATCAAAGATCGTTTGGCTGTTTTACAGGATCTAAATGAACTAAGATCGAAACAAAGCAACGTGTTCCTGAAGCCAACCACCACTGGGGAAAAACCGGCAGTCCCAGCAAGGCTTGTCTGGATCCCAAAAGTTGGGGGATCTAGTCAGAGAGAAGATTGCGGACAAGAAGGAATTTGGACCTTCTTACAGACAACCAGTACCTGTCCTAGCCGTTCACGGAACAAGAACAGTACTTCTGCCGCCCCTTGCTGGAAAAAAGGAGAAAAGATTTGTGTCCATCGACCTGATCAAACCACAGTATGTGGCCAATACTAAATAGTAGGCCTCGTGGACTCTGACCTAGTAGCAGACGCACTCCTCTCGCTACTATCCAAGAGGTTCAGACTGAAAGACTGATAACAATTGAGAATTCAGCAGTAACAGATGAAGGACTAAGCAACAATGCTATGGAACTCATCCCTCTTGAAACTCAAGTAACAGTTCGTCCAGATACACCTGTCTACACCAACGTAACAAGTGATCAACTGGTTCCAGCGATTTCAACAAATCCTGATGCAATTCCAACAATTGACAAAACTGCTTCTGGCTATTTCATTAACTTTGATACGTTTTCTGAGGATCCGAATGAGCCTGAAACGACGCCAGCATTAACTTTCAAACAGCAAGTACAAGACTTTTTTCATTTTCTGAAAAGGACTTATCTGGTTTCACCATGGATTGAACTCTGGATTATTTCTGGAATATTTTTCTTTCTGCTTTGGCTAGCTTTGGTTATGACCATCAGCGTGCTTATAAATGGCAGATACATCCGTTTGGACATTGAAAGTAAACATGTGAACTTACTTTTGAAACCACACAAATCTTCCCATCGTGAAGCAAGAGACTTGTCTGCAGTAAACATCACAGCCGTTCCTATTCAGGATGGTATAGTGTGGGACAAAACTGATTTCGATATATTCGGCCCTACGGAACAATTGAACATTCCACTTTTATTTAAAATTTCACTAAGTGATTTTATTTCGTCCAGTACCTATTCTGATGTTTGGGACTTTGAGACTGTAAATGACATGATGTTTGATCTAGAAATGTCTGCTGCATTTTCTAACAATGAATATTAAGAGGGTTCATCAGACTATGAACAGCTGTATTGCTATAACCACTATGGTCATCATTTTTTGCATAAATCTGCAACACCTAGAAATGTGTTTATGTTTAACCAATGGGAGCATTGTCCTACACCACCAAAAGGTAGTTCAAAAACGTTTGCTAAAAAGTTTCCCTATTTTTCAGGGTACAATACATCTGATCCGGAAACATTTTACTATAAAAATGTAAACAAAACGGGCCAGAAAATTATTTTAACAAATACAAAACAGATTTACTCTGCAGCATTTATTGCCCAACTGTCTAGACATGGATTCGACTTGTGGAAAGACACAATAGACACAAAATCTGTCTGGGGTTCTAAAGATTGGCAAGTGCAGGGGATAGAAGCTTTATTTAGAGCATGTATCATCCCTCAGCAAATAATGTTTTTGAATGACACTGTGCAACAAAAGTCTTGCCTTGGGTTAGCCAAGATCAAAGACATGAAAACACCTTCTGTACCAACACCTGCAAGTGATAACAATACACGGGCAGCGGTTACAGTTGACACAATACTACAAATCAACAGAACAAATCCTGATTGGATAAAATGGTTGATCTGGCCCACAGACACAAACACCTGTCAAAAGAGATTCATGAATAAATCTCAGGACTTTACTATTCATAGGCCAGACCCACGATACGTCCAAAGACAACATCCGGGGGTAGTAACAACATACAGTGTAGGAAAATTGTGCCTCGACTGGCTACAAAAATCTACACTTAAGGATGTGAAACAACACTTATCTTTACTTAAAGAAGACGCAGACCTTAGGGAATTCTTGCTAGGACCGAGAAAACCGCGTCAAAAACGTTTCATATATGCCGGCATCTATGCCGCTTATAATGAAGCATGGAAGGTTTCACAGGTAGAGGCCGCAGAACGAATACGTGAACTTGATCGTATTAATTTGGAGAAAACTCTCTCTGTGGTCGACAATGGGTTAACAACTTTGTCATCCAGAATTTATTCACTGGACAACATTGTATCCTCTGCTATTGACATACTGGAACAAGATTTAGCCATGTTACAACAAGGCCAATCTCAGTTACGTTCTATTATGTTATTAGGCTGGACGCTGCAACATTTGCGTGAGGGCTATGTGCCTTGGCGTTTTATCAACATGTCGGCTCTGTTTGTAGAATACAATCTGACTGATAAACAGATCGAACTGGCACAAAGGGGAGCAAAGTATACAGTGCTGAGCATTGAAAAACTGGAGAAATTACCATTCACTGTGGCAGAAAAAACAGCTACAGAATGGCTTATTCATGGCAAAATCACTCTGCCTGTCACTACTTTCCAGTTTCAGTATTGCCTCAACAAATGCAAGCAGGCAAATATGAAAGGTTGGGTAAAGAATACATTAAGACATCCTGGGATTTACCTTACAGTTACAGATGTTGGAGTGGGGATCGTGAAGTGTTTCTTAGCGGTACACACTGTGAAAATGCACTAAGCGGTTCACTCATATGTCAGGACATTTCTTTACACGGGGCTTGTAATGGTTCTGTGGCAAATTTGTCCTGCCACCAGCTAGGTACACCAGCTGCTGTGATTAATCCAACGTTTGTCCAACTTTCTAATGGGAGTTACCTCATGTTGAATGATCAGAGTTGTTGTGGCATGTTGCCAGGCATCCCATATCTGGTAATAGTAGACTCCAGGGTCACTTGCTGTATGCAAGTATTGTTTGCCCCAATAGACAGTCAGGGAGTCGCCTTTGTGGCCTTCGTTGAATGACTCTTTTATACGATTTGATACTTTAAGCAGAATGAAAGCCAAGCTTATACAACAAACAGTGCCTTTGACCTCGGCCAAAGAAACCTATGATCTTCAAGTAGCAAGGACTTCGGCTGAGATGCAGGCTTTAATACGTACAAACTGCCCTATACATTTCGTAGAAATGATGGGACGTATCTTTAACATATCTGATACGAGCGGAATTCTAGCACTTGTTGCAGGAATCCTATTTCTATTTCTACTGTTACGCTATGGCAAACCTGTCCACCGACATCACTCCGAGCGATGTGGAGAAGGCTCTCCTAGAACGGAAGTGCCGGGAGCGCATAGTACAGCTTTTGGGCATACCTCGTCTACGGGAACTTAATACAACATGGTTCCTGTCATTCAGACCAATCTGGCAAGATTGCATCTTACCTGTTCTACGCTGCCTGCTTTGCGGTGAAGAATGCGTGCTAGACACCTGTCTAACACTCCCATCAGTCATGCCAACGGAAATCGATGCTCTGCTGGACCCGATAACGGCCCATGCTCTGTGTTGTCCCCAGAGGCTACCAATCCTGATGACGGCATTCATTGAGATCTCACAGACGCTTCCGGCTGCTGCTGAGGTACGAGATGGATCAACAGGCACACAGGTAACAACGGACGCGAACATTGCTGCGGCATCTTATGCCGAGGGCGATGCTTCTCATCTCTGTGCAGTTAATCTCCTACACGAGGTGTTCCAAATGTCACCAACATCAGTTGACGATATTTTGTCTACGGAAATAGATGATTTCATGTTTACACCAGACCTGTACACTGACTTTGATTCGGCTCACAGTGTACCAGGGACGCAATGAATTTGGCCTTCATATTTTCAAAAACTTGGAACTCTTCCCAAAATTGATTTTTTTTTTTTTTTTGAAACTACATGGCAAATCAATCTGCTTACAGTAGAACTATTCTTATAAAACGGACTTCTTTGAATACTTCCAGGGACACATTGTCACCTTATCGGTCTAAAATTTCATTTACTTCCATGATATGAAATGGCTTTGATTTTTGAAAAACTTATCAATCATTTCGTCATATGTATATATTACTGTTTATTCATTCATGTTGCATTTTATTTCCAATATATGCTTGGAATGAAACCAATGCTTTAAAATGTACAGTACCTATTGCATTTCAACAGTTTAAACTTCTTTTAATATGCTTTTAGAAATGTTTTTAGCAATATGTGGTACTCAATTTCATGTTTAGCATTTAGTATTATCGTTCATACGAAAGTGGAGTGGGTGTTGTATTCCGCTTTAGGTGTCCGTATATAGGTTTTCCTGAAACATGTCCTTATATAGGCACAATTCGCATTGCCCTTATATAGGCATAGAATCCCAGTCCTTATTTAGGCATTAGCCGTGCACTCCAAATACAGGCATGGTCACCGACATCCGTCCACCCTAACGTCACAACGAGTTCTTAGAAACCAGACCCTTAAGCTCTTGGGAGTTCCCCTAGCACAGGATTATTGATTTCTCCAAGAACTCATCTAATATGCATGAACCGCTATACCTTAAGGGTTCATTCCTGACGTCTTCCTCTGTCCGACTTCACGTCAATGCTAACATTCCAAAGTACCTACCAGGTATAAATATACCTTCCCTTGCCCAAGCAAGTGAGAGGAGACCTCGACTTCAGAGGAGCTCGTATCCCGGCCTGACGCACTGAGAAGACGCTGTCATCCCTGCTCGCAGAGAATCCAGCGATCTGACTCCCTTCGCGGGGTGTTAGAGTTCGAGTCCGGAAAGAGATTCCCACCTCTCTCATTCTCAAGGTATGGAGCTGACTAGAACCTAGAGGGACTCTTGGCATACTAGACTTAACATACTCTTAGTATACCATACTAGAGAATACTTCGCCTACTTCTTACCTTGCCCTACACCTAGACTAGGTTAGGTACATTGGGGTAGAACTAGCTTAGAGACGCATCGTATGAGTACTCGCATTTTTAGCTCATGTTATTTATGTATGTGAATATATGCTAAAAGATAATGCTAGCGCAGTATTATTTATTTCTACTGCTTACGCTGTACATAATATATCTTGCATACTGTCTTGTGATCATAACAGCACATATCTCTTACACGAGAAACAAGACTGTTCAATAAATCTTTTATTGAAACGCCCGTCTATTCTTTCTGTGTAACTCTGAGAAACTAAGCATGCACGATTGAGCTGAGTGAAACTGTTATCTATTGTTTCCACGATTCTGAGAAGTGTTCCGATTCTAAAGGGAAACAAAGTTGTCATGTTTTTTCGGTTGCCAGAAACTACTCCCTTCTTGTTTTCAAGGAGTTTCAAGTGGCCTCTGAGCTAGCTGGCAGAAAGTAATTAAGTTTAATATACTCGATAGGGACATACCGACCTCAGTCCTATGTCAAGCCTATAGGGTATATTATTCCAATGCGCAGAGCCTATTAGGTAAATAGGAACTACACTACAACTGTGGAAAATTGAACATATTTAGGTTTGTAAATAAAATTTTAAAAAAGTTTTTATTGACATCACATTTATTGCAATACAACAGTTGTTGGTGGAACTCCCAACACATTACTACTGTAGCACAATATGGTGACAAGGTGATCGTAGGGGATTCAAATTGTATTCAGTAGTTAACCGGTTGTGGCGAGAATGTCAGCATCTACTGTGTGGTCTACACCTAAGTGTAGGGATAATGGAGCAAGGAGAAAAAGAAAGAAAGAAACAAATCAACAATTCAAGAGCTCTGAGATTCATTAAAAACAAGCCATAGTGTTTGGAGACACGTCTTGTTTCCTTGCTGTGCGCAATAGGCCCTGGTTTATTATGGAAACATGTATAAATAAAAATACAGGGAGATAGACGATTTGCAAAACTGGTCCTCGTCCTGCACACCACATGCGGAAAAGAAGAAAAGTGACAGGGTTGGTGAAAAGGAGTTGGATGATTAGGTGTGACTGGGGGGTGGGGTAGTGCTAACTTGGGCCATCTGACAGGAGCGGGGCGTGGAGTTGCTGCGTCTGTGGGGGACGATATGTACTTGAGAGTGGTGGTGGGACAACCGTGACACCATGTGGTGAGGTACTGCAGATGCTTGTGGATGACGTGTCACTTACTCATGGTAGGAGTTCGTCAGATTTGGCTTCCACTTTAAGTAAAAAGGTCTCCTAACATTTACCTCAGAGTCACACCTCATACGAAGCAGCCTGTGGGTGAGCGAACATCCAACGGGTCCCTGCCGGGTTTCGGCAGAACCACAATAAGGGCCTCACATCCTTATCCCACCTCCTGTAGCCCCAGCCACCAGCTTGATCAATGGACGGAACTGGGAGGGTGTAGGGCAGTGATACCTAAAGTACGGCCCGGGGGCCGCATGCGGCCCTCCTGACCTTTACATGCGGCCCCCTGGGCAGCAGCAGCACTGGGCTGCTGTTTACTCGACTCAGCACTAACATGGAAAAAAATGTTAAATATACAGCAAACACTTATTTAAAGGTTAATTGCAGTTAGGGAAAGGAAGTAACTAAGCCCTTAACTTTAGGAACACCTTCATTTTTAAAAGACAGCCACTAGATATACATGCTTTGCTTCCCCTACTGCCACTTTACAAGCCACGCTGACATCAGTGCGGCCCTCGGTCACACCATAGACCAAACTTTGTGGCCCCCGGGAAAATGTTTGTGAGTACCCATGGTGTAAGGAATCCCTCCCAAGCCCATCCGAAGTGTGAAACATCACTAGTGAAGTTGTGTGCATATTAATGAGGCAGCCCAGAAGTGCACACTGGGGCCCTTATTAAGGAGTTCACCGGCGCCCAGATATGATCGGGACATCCTTTCATAGTATTGATCAATAAGGCAGTGAAAGGGTTAATGACTGAGAATCGACATGCCATTTTAATAACCGAGTCATAGTGTATCTGAATTTTTCTAAACCCTTCATCTTCTAGGACGCCACTAAGAGTGTGCAAGAAAACGCCCGTTATTCCACCCGAAGCCTCAAAGTTACTTCTAGAAGCTGGAACTCTCCCCTAAGAAAAGGGGAATTACCAGAGAATACTGCACTGCTCTGCTGTATTTCTCGATTTTTCCGAAGCGTTCAAGTTAAAAATAACTGGACCAGAGATCATGCAATCCCGGTGAAGCCAGTAAATCCCACCACTGGGATACTGTGGGACTTCAAAGGAGGCCCCTAAATAAACCCTTAACTGCCCACCCTTGCTGCTCTAAGACCGTCAAGTGTCTAAAGAGAGAAGGAAAATGCTACTTACCAGTATGCATCTGTTCTTGGCATGTAGAGCTGTAGATCCGTATACTTGTGCATAGATCGCCATCTGGTGTTGGGCTCGGATGTTTGCACTTTGTTATTGTAGAAGTCTTTGTAGTCACGAGATAGGTGACTCCTCCTTTGGTTAGTAGTGCGCATGGGCATCGACTCCATCTCCAGATTGTTTTCGCCATAAAGGGTGATGATGGAGTTAGTTAGAAAAGATGTCCATGTGTAATGTATCCAAGTAAGATAGTACTGCAACACATAGGTGTCCGGGGAGGCGGGTGGGCGTATACAGATCTACAGTTCTACATGCCAAGAACAGATGCATACTGGTAAGTAGCATTTTCCGTTCGAGGCATATGAGCTGTAGATCGTATACTTGTGCATAGACTATACAGCAGTTACCCCGTTAGCGGTGGCTACCTGTATGTGTTGCAGTAGTTTGAAAAAGTGTTCTTAGTACAGCCTGGCCCACACTAGCTTGCTGTTTTGCCTGCACATCTACACAGTAGTGTTTTGTGAAAGTGTGCGGTGTAGACCATGTTGCGGCTTTGCAAATGTCATCCATGGGGATGTTTCCTAAGAATGCCATGGATGCCCCTAGCTTGCGTGTGGAATGCGCTCTAGGGGGAATGGATAATGTACGCTTTGATATTTGGTAGCATATTTGGATGCATTTAACGATCCACCTGGCAATTCCAGCTTTTGATATAGGATTGCCCTTATGTGGTGGTGAGAAAGCTATAAAAAGTTGTTTCGTTTTCCAGAAAGTTTGTCCTTTCAATGTAGTAAAGAATAGCTCTTTTGACGTCAAGCGTATGAAGAGCCCGTTCTGCTACTGAGTCTGGGTGAGGAAAAAAGACTGGGAGCTCAACAGACTGGTTAAGGTGAAAAGCCGAAACTACTTTAGGTAAGAATTTAGGGTTTGTCCTAAGAACCACTTTGTTGTGATGTATTTGCAAAAATGGTTCTTGTATGGTTAATGCCTGGAGTTCACTCACTGTTCTGAGAGATGTGATCGCCACAAGGAAAGCTACTTTCCATGTGAGGAACTTTAACTCACATTTATGCAAAGGTTCAAATGGGGGACCCATGAGCCTAGTAAGGACAATGTTTAGATTCCATACTGGAGAGGGTGGAACTCTGGGAGGAATTATCCTTTTAAGGCCTTCCATGAATGCTTTGATGGCAGGTACCCTAAACAATGACAAGTGTTGTCTGTTTTGTAGGTAAGCTGCTATAGCAGCAAGATGTAATCGTATGGATGTGTATGCCAGATTACATCTGTGTAGATGCAGGAGATAACAAATAATGTTTTGAATTGAAGCATCTAGTGGATTGATTGTGTTGTTATTGCAGTAAACTACGAATCTTTTCCATTTAGCTGCATAGCATGCTCTAGTGGTAGGACGTCTAGCCTCTTTAATGACGTTCATGCAGCTGGTGGGAGATTGAGGTAGCCAAACTCTAAGACTTCAGGATCCAGATCGCTAGGTTCAGTTGAGCTGGATCTGGATGTCTTATCTCTCCATGGTTCTGTGTGAGAAGCTTTGGGGGAAAGGTGTAACTTTTGGTGTGGAACTACTGAGAGTTCCAGCAGTGTTGTGAACCATGGTTGTCGGGCCCAGGTTGGAGCAACTAGGATCATTGTGAGAGACTGTTGTTTTAGCTTGCGCACCAGTAACGGAATGAGGGGGAGAGGCGGAAAAGCGTACGCAAATCTGCCTGACCAGTTCATCCATATTGCATTGCCTTTGGACAATGGGTGTGGATACCTGGAGGTGAAGCTGGGGCATTTTGTGTTTAAATGTGTGGCAAACAGATCTATGTGTGGGTGGCCCCACATTTGGAAAAACAGATGAAGAACTTGCGGATGAAGTTCCCATTCGTGAATCTGCTGTTGTTGACGACTGAGCAGATCCGCAATCTGATTGTGTATCCCAGGTAGATGCTCTGATAACAGGTATATTTTTTGAGAAATGGCCCATCTCCATATGCTTTGTGCTAGGCGTGAAAGCTGCAGAGAGTGTGTGTCCCCCCGTTTTTATATATAGTACATTGCTGTCATGTTGTCCGTCCGGACAGCTTTGCCTACGAGGTGTATCTGAAATGATTTTAGAGCGAGAAATACGGCGAGTAACTCCAGATGATTGATGTGGAGGAGTTTCTGTTGAGGGGTCCACATACCCTGAATGGTATGGTTTAAGAGATGAGCTCCCCAACCGGTGAGCGATGCGTCCGCTGTTAGCACTATTTGTGGAACCGGGTCCAAGAACGGCCGCCCTTTGGAAAGATTGTGTGTTTTCCACCATTGCAGAGAGCGATATGTGCGGCTGTCCACCAAACACCAGATCCGTAAGGACCTTGAGCTTGGTTCCACTGTTGTGCTAGACATTCTTGTAATGGACGCATTTGGAGTCTTGCGTAAGGGACAATTAAGATGCAAGAGGCCATCATCCCTATTAGCTGCATGAACACTCGAGCTGGTAGTGAGTGTTGTGGTTGAAATTTGTTAGGAGAGCTTGCATACTGGCTATCCTGGCCGGATTGGGGTATGCAAGTGCTTTGGAAGTATCTATTGTTGCACCTAGATACTGTTGGGTGTGGGACGGTTGGAGATGTGACTTGGCGAGGTTTATTTTGAAACCTAAGTTGTGCAGCAGTTGGATTGTGTTGTGTGTTTGTTGTACACAATTGTTGGGTGACTTGGCTTTTATGAGCCAGTCGTCCAGGTAAGGAAACACATGAATGTGTTGTCTTCTTAAGTGGGCTGCTACCACTGCGAGACATTTTGTGAAGACTCTGGGTGTTGTTGTGACCCCGAATGGAAGGACTTTGAACTGGTAATGTTGACCGTCCACTACGAACCGTAGGTATTTCCTGTGAGCAGGGTGAATAGGAATGTGGAAGTAGGCGTCCTTGAGATCTAGAGTGGCAAGGAAGTCGCCTTGTTGGAGCATTGGGAGGACCTGTTGGAGAGTGACCATGTGGAAGTGGTCGGATTGTATGTACAGGTTTAACGGTCTGAGGTACAATATTGGCCTGAGAGTGCCGTCCTTTTTTGGAATGAGGAAAGAAAAGGGAGTAAACCCCTGTACCTTGATCATGTAGGGGAACCGGTTCTATTGCATGCTTTTGCAAGAGAGAGAGAACCTCCTGTTTTAGAAGCGCGAGATGTTCTGTGGACATTGGACATTGTCTGGGAGGTGTGGGGGAGGGGGTAGAAGTGAGTTCCAGGCAGTAACCATACTGGATAATTTGTCTGACCCACCTGTCTGTGGTGATGGAATTCCAGACAGGTAGGAACTGTGATAGTCTTCCCCCGACCGGAGTGGAATGGTCTGGGGGGAGTGGAGGGAAGTCACTGTTTTGTGGTGGGGGAGTTAGAACCACGCCCTCTCCCTCTGTTGTTATTGCCTCTGTAAGTCCCTCCAAAGTATCCTTTATTAGGGGAAGTTTGAGTGGGGCTTTTGTAAGTGGAGGAGGTGTTTTCTGTGCCAATGGTTTTGGAGGCGCCCCTATAAGAGGAGCGACGAAAGGAACCTCTACTAGTTGTTGCTTGTAGAGCCCCCATAGACTTGGCTGTTTCTGTGTCCTTTTTCATCTTTTCTAAAGATGTGTCCACAGTAGGTCCAAACAAGTGTTCCTGATCCAAAGGTTGATTGAGGATGGTAGACTGCACATCCTGCTTAAAACCAGATATGTGTAACCACGCATGTCTACGTAGTAACACACTTGTATTAATTATGCGAGATGCTGTATCCGCTGCATCCAGGGCACATTTAATAGAGGTATTTGTGATTAACTTTCCCTCTTGGATGAGATCATTTGCCTTGGTTTTATATTGGTCTGGAAGGTGTTGCATGAGCTTTTCAAGCTCATCATAATGGGCCCTGTCATACCTTGCTAGTAAAGCTTGTGAATTAGCAATGCGCCAAAAATTTGCCGCCTCTGACGCAACCCTTTTACCGGATGCGTCCAATAGTTTAGACTCTTTGTCTGGCGGAGGGGCATCGCCTGTGCTTTGGGAATTGGCCCGTTTACGGGCAATTGCCACTACTAGTGAATCCAGAGGGAGTTGACCCTTAATGTAAGCTGGATCGTTTGGAGCTGGTTTATATTTGTTTTCAATTCTAGGATTGAGCACTCTAGCCCTGACAGGATCTTTAAAGACTTCAGGGGCATGTTTAATCATCCCTTTTAGCATAGGGAGAGTATTTGTTGATTTTTGAGGCTGTGAAAAGGTCTCTAATAAAAATCTTCCTCCAAAGGGTCGGAGTGGAGTTGCACCCCATGATATTGTGCAGCTCTATTTATTAGTTGCGTCAAACCCTATGTTGTCATCTGGAGGGGATGGCCTAGAGGGATATACATCTGGCTCAGGTACATCTGGGACATTATAATCATCCCAAGAGTCATGAGGTGGGATACTGTGGGTGTCATCATCAGTATCATCATTATCATGTGGTGGGTCTATGTCCTCATCCCCACCCCCGATATCCTCATCTTCATCTTGTGGTGTAGGTGAAAGAGGAGGCACTGGAGAGTGTGCTGGAGAGTATTATATTTGGTAGCTTTGGAGGTGGAGAGAAAGGTCTTATAGGTGAAGTGGCAGAGTCTTTTTTCTTCAAGGGTACCTCAGGTGTCTATGAGGTGTCCAATTTCCTCTTTTTAGGTGGTATAGAAGTGACCTGACCGGTAACGGGGTCGATATGGAGTGTTTTTGGTTTAGGATCCGGTGGATCTGGATGAAATAGTTCTTTTGATCCACTGTCTTTTTTCGGCACCGAGGACTTAGGTTCAGAGTGATGCTTTGGTCTGTCATCTTTAGGAGGGGTCTTAGTCTCCTTCTGCTTAGGTGGAGTTTTCGACTCCGAAGTTTTCTTCGGCTCCGGAGGTTTCAAATGTTTTTTCGGATCCGAAGCCTTGGGTTGACTATGTTTTGGTGCCGAAGAGTCTGGTGTCGACGGCACCTTGGGTTTCTGTTTCGGTGCCGAAGATGGTTTGTGGGTACCGTGGTGTGGCTGGCTCGATCCCGAGCTGCCTGAAAGCTTTGTGGACTTCGGAGCCGAGCCTGAAGGCGGGGCTTCTGAAGTATTGTCACGGTGTCGACCCAGACCCGAAGGTGAAGGTGTTACCGGAGGCTTGTGTTTTTTCGGGGCAGGGGCGTCGATCTCAGTACTCACGCTCCGTTGACCTGGAGTAATTGTCTGGTCTTCTGAATCCGAATCATCGGCTTCGGAGACGTTGGCTTGTTCATCTCCTGTTTCTGGATCGTCGGGGCCTGCATCGAAGATGTTGTCCGGCGCCGAAACGGTTGATCTAGACATTTCGTGACGTCGAGCCCGGCGATCACGTATGGTCTTCTTGGACCTGAAGGAGGCACAGGCCTGGCAGTGTTGACTCTCGTGTTCTGGAGAGAGGCAAAGGTTGCAGACCTCGTGGAGATCTGTGTGTGGGAATTTAGCACCACACTTGCATTTTTTGAATGGAGTCCTTTCCAAATGCTGGATTTGATGGCGTTGATCGGCCCAACGGCCCTCGTCGACGACCGGACTCGAAGATTTTGTTGGTTCTTGAAATACGCATGGAGGGAGATCGCGATCTAAACAATACCGTCGAACGGTGAGAGCTTTGCGCGTCGAAGGGGGATCGAATAAGACACCGACCCGAAGCACAGCAAATCACATCCGAACCCGATGGCGGAAAAAAACAATCTGGAGATGGAGTCGATGCCCATGCGCACTACTAACCAAAGGAGGAGTAACCAATCTCGTGACTACAAAGACTTCTACAATAACAAAGTGCAAACATCCGAGCCCAACACCAGATGGCGATCTATGCACAAGTATACGATCTACAGCTCATATGCCTCGAACACCTGGTTATCCAATTGGAGCAGACAGTCTTGTGGCCCTGGGTACCCCAGTGGGAAGCCACAGTAACACACTGACAATAACCACTGACTGCCTAGGACCCCAAGAAGAGTTCTTAGTGTTCCAAGGTCTTCAAAGTGCTAAATGTGCACTGCAGATTCAACCTCACTCACAAAAGAGCTGGAAACCCTGAATGGGTGGCCTGAGGGCCATGCAGACAGCTACCGATCCCTCCAAAAAGAGCCCGAGTACCACACAGCTAGAGTTTGTGCACAAGACACTCAGTTCAGTCTCACCTGCAAGGGTCATAGCGCACTTGGATCACCTTCTCTTCGAAAGGGACGTTCTCCTTCCCAGGCTCGTAGTTCAGCCGCTGGAAGTCTATCATGCGGTAGCGCTGCTTGTGTCCCCCACCGATGCCGTGTACACGGATCCGTCCTAGAAAGGGGAGATGATGCTCATTACCAAGCACTGATCAATACCTACAGCGGATGACTAGCTGAAGATTTGGCATTTACTGTTCTTGCTGTTCTTCATTTTAACTACACTGCTGTGGGCCAGCAGTCCCTACTGTTGGTGATTTGTAAACACCCATCTGAGCGAAGCCACAAGGGAGCGAGCTGCGAAGGGACTGGTTATAATTCATGGAGGACTTCATCACTTGCTCCAAAGGCATAAAACACAGTCTCTTATTTCATGAATGCAGCTGTTGGCATTTCGTCACTACAGACTTGCAATGATCGATTAATGGCCCACTACTGAGTAAGGAAGAAAGCATGTATGACTGGGGAGCCACAGATTTCTTGTATTCTGAGGGGCTGCAAGATAGTATGTTACCTGAGCGTGGTTTGCGGTGCTCGACTAGGACACACAAGGCTCGTTTCATATGTTCTATGTTCAGATTAGGTGCACATACAGTGTCATATGGAGGTTTACATGACTGTGTGTGTGTACACAGATGAACGCAAACACCTCAAGGAACCTGCAAGAAAATGTTGCTAAAAATCGTAGCTTTGTAAGTATTCGCCACAACAGTTATTAAACCTCATTTGCATTTCCGTGTCGTTAAGGCTGGAGAAAATGTGGTACCTGGGTGTCAAAACAATTTTAGCACACTATATTTCTAGAGATGTAGAGCAGGGAACTTTCGCTCTTCAAAAAATACTCACAAAAACTAAATAAAAAGCGGAGTGTGCCTTAATCATAACTATAAACTTACAGATTTTTTGCCATTGGACAATTCACTAGAAATATACAATTTCATAACTGTACGTGCATTTAAAGGTTTGGAAATTCCATAAAAAGAACATTGTGGTCTGTTTTTGCTGAATATTTATATCAAGAGGCACCTGGGAGCAAAGTAGTACGCAGCCTCTGTGGCAATCCCAAAGCTCCTATTGCATTGTCATGCCACAGCTGGACTAACCACAATCTTCCTCAATCTCACACACAAAGAGCACTCAGTACCCAACCTTTCCTCACTCACAGTAGAGCAATCACAAGTTTATACAGAAAACACCCACAAAGAAACACAAAAAAAGCTTTCTCCAATCTCTCCTAAGTAAAAACATTCACTACATTACGGTTTCTTCCACTCTGAGACTACTGCTGAAGGTGTTTTTCTGCCCCATAAAGCTTCAAGAAAGTGAATCCTGACATGGGGTGAGGGGCTCATCCTGTATAACTACACCCCACTCCTTCACATCAATACCTACATCAACCACCATGCACACGCACTCATTCAAAGTTTTATTTATTCGCTCTGTTGCTCCATCAGTCTGAGGATGGTGCAAGGACAATGATGTATGCTCATGTTGGCAAGTATGATGGCCTATGCTCAGTACTCCTATCCAACATAAACTTCTTTTTCCTCAGATGTTTAACCTTACTACATTATCCATTCACAAAACATCTAGAAACCAATCTCTTACAGAAATCTCCTCCTTTAACTAACACCTTCTTCAGCATCACGTCTGATGCAATTAACATCTCTGGCCTAAGAAATCATCTTTAAACACAAAAACTATGGAACATCTTTGATAGAATAAGATCTTTCCAAATCTAGCCACAATGACTTACAATAAATCTGGAACGTCAACACATACCACAGACGAGAGAGGTCTTCTTACCACTCTTGGAACACACACCTCATCTAGATCTCTTTACGACTCTGCCCACATTAAGCCACCGATAATCCCCCTCTACATGGTGTTTATTTTGAATCATTAGTTCATGTGCATCATGGACAAAACCAATCAGATTCTCCCTCACTCCCTGAGTTAGAACTACTGCACCACCTCATCCAAAAGTCTCCTTTCACAAATATTTCTTCTCTCACCATGCCGAATCCCATCCGCACTAGGCACATCACTTAAAAACCTTAACCAGCTTGAGTTCCTTGTAAATGCGTTCTCTTACCCCACAGTCCATCCTTCCCTCAAAATTACCCCCTCCCCAAAAACACACTTGTTCCATCAAAAACTCTTTATCCCTAATAGAATTATCTGTAGCTGAAGACATGACTAACAGCCAGCGGCAAAATTCCTTCAGTCTTAACTTACTACATGTTAAATGAATGATCTGCACTGAAGGCACCTACATATAAACCTGTGAAGTTAAACAATGCCGGTCTTTTGGCATTAACCCCTCTCTTCACGGTCTGTGTCTGTCCCCAAATAATCATTCAGAATTTCTTTGATGCCACTGCTAGTGGCTGAGAATATTTTGTTTCAGCCCATGTTAACAACACTAATACAAAACAATTGGCAGGATAACTTCCTTTCCTTCAGAGTCTATGCTGCTCCAGAATCTGTTGCAATGCCAGCAGGTAATTAATAGCCATAGGAGAAAGGGTTGATGCATACATTTTGTTCCTAGTTCTTCAAACTCCTTTACACAATTATTAGCTCACTCACCACTCAAATTCTGCTCATTTACACAGCAATGTCCTTAAAGCAGAATCCACAGAATTCTTTACAAAGAATGCCCTGAGTGAATATGAGCAGATTCCGGACTGCCTCGAAGAGCTACAAAAAGTCCAACGAAATGACAAAGATGTGTAGGACACCTTAAGAGTCTGAGCCTCCCATGGGCCCTGAGCTGTCTGCAGCCCAGCTGGTCCAGATAAAGAGAAAGGCCAAATACTGGCTGGGTTGTGAGTCTGTAAAGGCGCTTTCCTGCTTCATCAGTTTGAGTCCGCACTGTCATGAACCCACCTACTATCCATGGCACCATATGATTATCATCTACTAAATGTTGGAAAAGAAAATACTTTTTTTGTCGGAGACCATTACCTTGTTCTGATGACGATGGCCCTAAAAAGAAATTACAAGGGGACAGAAACTTTGACTTTTCCAAGGACCTTCAGAAAATCAATTTTGTACAGTCAGATTATGTGATTGGATGTCCAGTAGGACATGTCTGGTTGTATATGTTTAGTCTATGTTTCAAAGACTCAAAAAGCATGCAATATAAGTTTAATGTGATTTGTTTCCCTGTAGGACTGTGACTTCCTTTCACAGGGACAACACAAGCTCTCTCTCAGCCATGAACTGCCTAACATTAGTGAACGGTCACTTCAAGTGGGATCTCCTTCTCCAGCTCTGCCCGCTGCTCTCACTAGCTCTTTGTCCTTCATTGGCAGCAGCTCCACAGTGCAGTACAACAGCTTTGTGTGAAGCAGCACTGCATTCACCAGGGTACTACAGGCTGATGCAGGGTTGAACAGCAGTACTAGGGTGCAGTACCACAGGCAGTTAATCAAGGACACCCTATGGCTGAACAGCACCGCTGGGTTTACCTGCAGGCAGCCCCACCAGAGGTTATTAGCAAACATTGTAGTGCAGGACAGCACAGCTGGATTTACCCGCCGACAGTCCCAATGGAGGTTACTCGCAGACATTGGGGTGCTGCACAGCACCGTTGGGTTTTGCAGGCAGTCCTACCAGGGGTTACTATCAGAAGTTGTGCTAGACGTACCATTGGGGTTACCCATAGCCAGTCCCCCTGAGGTTACTAGCAGACACTGCGGTGCTGCACAGCACTGCTGGGTTTACCCACAGGCAGTGCCACTGGAGGTTACTAGCAGACATGGTGGAGCTGCACAGCACCGCTGGGTTTGCCCACAGGCAGTCCCACCAGAGGTTACTAGCAGACATGGTGGTGCTGCACAACACCGCTGGGTTTACCCACACGCAGTCCCACTGGGGGTTACTAGCAGACACTGTGGTGCTGCACAGCACCGCTGGGTTTACCCACACGCAGTCCCACTGGAGGTTACTAGCAGACTCTGCAGTGCTGCACAGCACCGCTGGGTTTACCCACAGGCAGTCCCACCAGAGGTTACTAGCAGAAATGGTGGTGCTGGACAGCACTGCTGGATTTACCCGCAGGCAGTGCCACCGGAGGTTACTAGCAGACATTGTGGTACAGCACAGCACCGCTGCTGTACCAAGGTACATTACTACATATGATTACTAGAGGATACCGTGGGGTGAGGGGGAGGTGGTGCTTCCCGTATCATAGATCGATAAACACTGTACACAGCAGCACCCAATGAACTACAGTACCATCTCACACGCCAACTCTAGAGCCAAGTGGGCAGCAGTACCCAAAGCATCACTGTGCTGTATCATAGGTAATGTGGGCAACCACACTGCCTACACCAAAGTGCTACACCACAAACCATCACTGGATAACGTGTAGGCAGCAGTATCTGATGCACCAAGAGCTGCACCACAGTAACGTGTAGGCAGCAGCATCTGATGCACCCTGGGCTGCACCACAGTAACGTGTAGGCAGCAGCATCTGATGCACCTGTGGCTGTACCACAATAACGTGTAGGCAGCAGCATCTGATGCACCTGGGGCTGTACCACAATAACGTGTAGGCAGCAGCATCTGATGCACCTGGGGCTGCACCACCGTAACGTGTAGGCAGCAGCATCTGATGCACCTGGGGCTGCACCACAGTAACGTGTAGGCAGCATCTGATGCACCCATGACTGCACCACAGTAACGTGTAGGCAGCAGCATCTGATGCACCCATGGCTGCACCACAGTAACGTGTAGGCAGTAGCATCTGATGCACCCGGGGCTGCACCACAGTAACGTGTAGGCAGCAGCATCTGATGCACCCAGGGCAGCACCACAGCAACGTGTAGGCAGCAGCATCTGATGCACCAAGAGCTGCACCACAGTAACATGTAGGCAGCAGCATCTGATGCACCCGGGGCTGCACAACAGCAACGTGTAGGCAGCAGCAGCATCTGCTGCACCACAGTAGCGTGTAGGCAGCAGCATCCGATACACCCGGAGTCTGCACCACAGCAACGTGTAGGCAGCAGCATCTGATGCACCCGTGGCTTCACCACAGTAACGTGTAGGCAGCAGCAGCTGATGCACCCGGGGCTGCACCACAGTAACGTGTAGGCAGCAGCATCTGATGCACCCGGGGCTGCACCACAGTAACGTGTAGGCAGCAGCATCTGATGCACCCGTGGCTGCACCACAGTAACGTGTAGGCAGCAGCATCTGATGCACCCGTGGCTGCACCATAGTAACGTGTAGGCAGCAGCATCTGATGCACCCGTGGCTGCACCACAGTAACGTGTAGGCAGCAGCATCTGATGCACCCGTGGCTGCACCACAGTAACGTGTAGGCAGCAGCATCTGATGCACCCGGGGCTGCACCACAGTAACGTGTAGGCAGCAGCATCTGATGCACACGTGGCTGCACCACAGTAACGTGTAGGCAGCAGCATCTGATGCACCCGGGGCTGCACCACAGTAACATGTAGGCAGCAGCATCTGATGCCCCTGGGGCTGCACCACATTAACGTGTAGGCAGCAGCATCTGATGCACCAAGAGCTGCACCACCGTAACGTTTAGGCAGCAGCATCTGATGCACCCGGGGCTGCACCACAGCAACGTGTAGGCAGCAGCAGCATCTGATGCACACGGGGCTGCACCACAGTAACGTGTAGGCAGCAGCATCTGATGCACCAGGGGCTGCACCACAGTAGCGTGTAGGCAGCAGCATCTGATGCACCCGGGGCTGCACCACAGTAACGTGTAGGCAGCAGCATCTGATGCACCAAGAGCTGTACCACAGTAACGTGTAGGTAGCAGCATCTGATGCACCCGGGTCTGCACCACAGTAACGTGTAGGCAGCAGCATCTGATGCACCAAGAGCTGCACCACAGCAACGTGTAGGCAGCAGCATCTGATGCACCCAGGGCTGCACCACAGTAATGTGTAGGCAGCAGCATCTGATGCACCAAGAGCTGCACCACCGTAATGTGTAGGCAGCAGCATCTGATGCACCAAGAGCTGTACCACAGCAACGTGTAGGCAGCAGCATCTGATGCACCAAGAGCTGTACCACAGCAACGTGTAGGCAGGAGCATCTGATGGGCCTGATTTACATGACCTGATGCAGCAGAGTGAAGTATCAGAGAGCACCACTGGAGACCAGGTGTGTTTGTGCACTGCATTCCCCAGGGTGCAAGTAGCACAGAATGTTACTAGGGAAAGCTGTGGGGCTGAGCAGCTGCACTGATTGTATCTCTGTTCTAGATCACTGGTTGTCACAGGCGGTCTCTGTGCATTGACAGCAGCACGGAATGTATCACTGTGATAGATGTAGGAAGCTGGCTCTGTAAATACTATACTAAAGTAAGGTATAGTGTGCACAGAGTCCAGGGGATCCCCAGAGGTATAGCAGAGGCTAAATTAGATCATTACTAACAGCTCGCTTTGTGGTAGTGTGGTTGAGCAGTTAGGCTTATCAGAAGGTGTGTTAAACATTTATTGTATTGACTCGACAAGGACTGTTTACACACACTCGGAGACAGAATCCAAACCAATTGAGTAAGTATAAAAAGGTATACTTATGTTTTATTTCTAGAACCAAGCACGACTTGGCACAGGTAGGTAAAATATACTTTCAAAGGCAAAACTTAACAAGGAAATGCAGTTGTAAATGGATTTGCAATTGTTACAGGTTTGTATTTGCTTTTAAAACAGTTAAAAATACATAGAAATTACTTTTGCATTACATAGACTACTTGGGGTGATATGCCTAGATATCACACCGCATACAAAAGGTAAGTAAGACACTATTTGGTTTAAAGATAGTTACTTTGGTTTTCATACAAAAAGACAGTTCAACACTTAAAACTTTTTAGGAACAAAACTCGTAACATTGGTTCCTATGGGGAAAAGTAGGTTAGCGATTTGCACATAAGTAAACGACCTGCAAGAATAGTTTTTGGGGGTTAGACCCAAGGTTCCTTATGGTTCAGGTAGGCACTCAAATTGCACCACCAACGGCACTATGGCAGCCGGGTGCAGAGTGCAGGGGCCCAATGTTAACCAATGGTGCTAAGGGGGCCTTTCGTCAAGGGACTGCTTACGGGCGGGCCACTCGGGTGTGGGAGCAAAGCTCCTGGGGTTCAGAATCAGCACGGCAGGGGTCAGCAATCAGCACAGGAGCTGCACCACCAGCGGCACGGGAGCCGTGTGATTTGCAGTGGTGATCTCCGGTTAGAAGAAAAGGCTGCAGGCTCGGGCAAGGAGGATTCCTGAAAGCGACCACTGGCAGGAGAGGTAAGCCGGGTTCTGGGAGGGGGCGGGGTGGGTGGGTGGTGGGATGCCTGGACACAGTCGGTTAGGCCACCCAAAGCCATGGGGCGTCAGGTGCAGGGGTGTCTTTAGGCATCAGATCTGCTTACCAGCTCCGGTCGCAGTCTGGCAGACCCTTCAGGTTGAGGCTGCAGGCGTCGGCTTGAAGCTTGAGGTAGGTCAGGTATCGCCAAATCCAAGTTCAAGATCACTGGGGAGACCTCCTCGTGGTGTTGGGCTACTTGAACTCAGACCGTGGGTGTCGGGTGCAGACTGGTGTAGAACCATGGAGGGCCTGGATCCAGACTCTGAGTTGGAGTCTTTGTTGAGCAAATCGGTGCTCATGGGAGACAGAGTCTTGCAGTTGAGCGCAGGGCAGGTCCTCCGGGTTCTGGGGGGCTGTTGGACACAGTAGGGACAGGCTGGTAGGGCTGGGGACAAAGCAGTTGGTGTCCTCTTCTGCCTGGGTCAGCACGGCTCTTCGGTCCTTCTTTCTTTCTCGAATCTGAGTAGGCAATGTTCAGGGTCGCCCGAAATACTAAATTTAGGGGCGTTTACAGGGTGTGCAGGTTGGTACCAATAGGTCCCTTCGGTGGGGTGGGTACCCCCCTATAATGCCACCCTCCAGTTGGAGGGGGGCATGAGCCTCTCTCTAATTGGCTGGGTCCCCTCATCTTCAAGATGGAGGGGACTGGGATGTGTGCTTCACCTCACCTCCCCCACCCGAGGGGTGGGGTTGGTAAAGGTGGGCACACCTGTCCTCTTAACTTGGTTTTCCCACTGATTCGCCTGCCCAAAGTGGGGGTCAGAACCGGTGGGAGCCAGTTGCTGGGGGCTGCAAAAGGCAGGGACAGCTTACAAAGGTGGCAGGTCTTTGAAGCTTCCCCTTTGTGGACCCAGCCCATCTTGGGAGAGGAGGCATGACACCTCTGCCCAGGATGGGCTTTGTTTCTGGACACAGAGAGCAAAGGCCCTCTACCCAGGGGTCCAGAAACCTGTCTGGTGGTGGCAAATGGCAGGCAGCTATTCAGGAAACACACCAGGGCTGGTTATTTTTCAGGGGGCATCTCTAAGCTGCCCTTTGTGTGCATTTTACATTAAATCCCACACTGGCATCAGTGTGGGTATAATGTGCTGAGACGTTTGCTACCAAACTTCCAAGATTTCAATAAAGCCATTATGGAGCTGTGAAGTTTATGGCTTTACTGCACTTACCATGTCTAAGAATGAACTTAGACACTGTAGGGGTAAGGGGCTCATGCACCTGTACCCTCAACTGGAGGCTAGTGCACCCTGCTAGAGGGGTGGCTTACCTAGGCCCCAGGCAGTGGGTGGTAGGAATGGCACACCGGGATGTGTGCCATGTCGAGTCGTCACGTTTGTCTGCACCAAAAACGCAGCCTGCAATGGCAGTGTGGGTGTTAGGGAGCAGGGCCCCTAAGGGTGGCACAATAGGGGATGCAGCCCTTCGATGTCTTCCTTGGTCACAGTGCCCTTGGTACCCATGGTACCTTTTACAAGGGGCTTACCTGTCGCCAGATATGTGCCAATTGTGGGTACAAAGGTACAACTTTGGGAAAGAACACAGGGCCTGGGAACCTGATTGGCTGGGACCCAGGGCACACCAAGTCAAAGTGCATCATGTGTCAGGCAGAAAGTGGGGTGAAACCATGCAAAAAGGGGTACTTTCCTACAATAGATCACCGGTTTGTACAGACGGTCTCTGCATTGGCAGCAGCAAGGAATGTGTGAGAAGTTGGCCTGGTATATGCTGTCCACTAATTAAAGTGATACAAAAGGGGATGATGGACGGAACGCTTGAGCCAATCAAACACTCACCCCCAGTCAACTGATCTGGGTTTAATCCATCATCATTCTTTAGCTCACTCCACCACCCCAGTTCAGACATGGCCATATGCAAATCAGTCTGACCCTGTGCCTCATGGGAACAGTCCAGCCCGAACTGCCAAGCCATGTCTTCCCTGGACCGGAAACAAGCATCCTAGGACCGGTTTCTGGCATTTCAGCCGTCATCAGCCAGGCTTGCTTGAATCCAGTGGTCCAGGGAAGACATGGCTTGGCAGTTCGTGCTGGACTGTTCCCATGAGGCACAGGGTCAGACTGATTTGCATATGGCCATGTCTGAACTGGGGTGGTGGAGTGAGCTAAAGAATGATGATGGATTAAACCCAGATCAGTTGACTGGGGGTGAGTGTTTGATTGGCTCAAACGTTCCGTCCATCATCCCCTTTTGTATCACTAATTAAAGTGGGCACCTTGCACCAATCCAAACGACCCTTATGATGTATGAGGTCAAAGAAAACCTTTAGAAAGCTATCCTAGTGGTAGCTGTGGAGAGCAGCCTTCAGGCTTAATCTTGAAGGAATGTAAAGCAGCTTTTTTTACCAGAATATCACCTCCAATATTGACTAAATGAAAGGAGAACCACACAGTAGTTATATAAAAAATATGTATTTATTAATATAACACTTTCGTATCCTCTACACGAGGATAGAACATAAAGCACACAATACGAGATCAATAGAACAGTTGTAAGTAGCACAATACACAGTGGGCTCCAGGTGGAGACCAAACCATATACTAAAATAGTGGTATTACAATCACGACTCGGGTCAAGACAAGATCTAGAGCACGTAGAATCGCTGGGACCCCAAGGAACCACCCAAGGTGAGTAGATAGGGACCCTACGGAGGACGGGTGCAGTGTGCTAACACGACCGCGGGCTCTGTACAATTCTATGGGGAAGTCGCAGTTGCAATTACACAGTTTAAGGACCCTTCTAGGAGGACTTTGAGGAAACCCTTTGGAACTTAAGAGGTTGAAGAGCCACCCCACCCGTGGATACCGTAGTACCCGAGTTACCTATCCCAGAGGAGCCGGGTGCATAGTTCTGGAGTGGTGTCGGAAACCGCCGTCATTCTCAATGGAGGGCTGCGAAGAAGTACTGCTGCCATGAAGGTGAAAAGGGTCTGGGGGAATCCAAGCCTGGATTCTGGAAGGAAGGAACTTGAAAGCAGAGGGGACAGAGTCTGGGTCACTTCAGAGTGACCAGGGGCATGGGAGACGAATGCCCACCGATGTCGGGTGCTTCAGGTGCGAAGAAGGGACGCTTGACTCTGCAGCCACAAGGACCAGGAGATGTCGACGACGACCAGGAGCCAGATGTGAGCTGTCCCACGAAGGATGTCGAGTGCTGAGGGGTCAGTGTCCGGCTGGAGCATCAACAAGCCTTGGCAAAAGCAACACACGCAGGAAGGTCAAGCAGGTTACGGTGTGGACCAGCAAGGTCCATGGGACTCACCAAGCAATGGGGAGTCGGGGCACGTCTGGAGCAACCAGGAAAGCCCAACAGAAATCAAGGTGACCCTCAGGATGACCCACAGGCAGAATGACCAGGAGTCGCGAGGGGACCTCGTGCAAGATTGCAAAGTACCAGCCCACGGAGCACTCAGTGCGAGGAGGCCGGAGTTCTTTGGTGCAAATACTGCTCAGGATTAGGACTACACTGAGTCCAATGCACAAGCTCGGGAATCGCCAGCAAGCATATGCAACTGCAAATGGACGCGGTGCACAGGGGTTCAGGTTATGCAGTCCCCACGAGGGTTACTGGCCTCAAAGTTGTTGAGAGGGCAGATCGACCTCAGGGACCTTCAAGAACCCACCTCCTGTGTTGCTGAAATCTTCGGAGGCCGCAGGAGCTCGGGAGCAGCAGACCGGTCAGTTGTGTTGAGGTGCCTGCTAGGGCAGGGGAGTGACTCCTTCACTCCAAGGGAGATTCTTCAGTTACCCTTAGTGCACCACAGGTCCTGCACAGAGCCTGTATGGAGCAAGGGCACAGACAAAGCTTTGGACGGAGAGGGAGAAGAAGTCGAGCCCAGTCGAAGTCCAGCGAAGTCCCGAGTGTCCAGACGGTCGAAGGTCAGTAGTTTCTTCTTGTAGAATCTTGTCCATGTAAAAATCTAAAGACTTACAGCCAGGTAAGCCCTTTTGTACCCACTGGAGGGGGTTGGACAGATTCGGGGGACCCTCCTAGGGGAGGGTCCGACAGAGGGGTGGTTACACCCTTGTCCTTTGTCCAGTTTCGCGCCAACGGCTCCCAGAACGGGTTTGAGCTGGACTATGCACAGGGACACCAAATGTGCCCCAAGTGCAGACTTTCAGGCACTCTCAGAGTGCACCCGCCCAGCCCCAATACACTAAATCCTGTCTGGGAGGTGGTCACACCTCCCTGTGACAGGATGCCTATTGTGCTGCCTTCCTCTGCTCGAGCTTGGCTCAGCAGCAGGGGGGCAGAAATGTGTCTCTAGTCGGCAGCATCCATTTTGTGCTGACCGGGTCGAGAAGGCTGCCACCTGATAGACCAGTGACCCCACGAAGCTTGCTTCAGAAGGGTGGAATTATACCTCCCACACCGGTTACCGGTGTGGAGGTATGATTCCAAGGTGTTTGATACCAAACACAATATGTTTCTATGCAGGCGTTTGAGATAGCATTTACCGCAAGGTTATAATGCACCTCTACCTATATGTCCGGCTGAGTCACAGACAACCCGGGAGAATGGTCTCCGAAGGCTGCAGAGGGGCTCTGCTCATGCAGGGGCACCCTCTCACTAAAACCCAGCACCCTGCCTTCAGTATTGATAAGGCCTGCTATTGGGGTTACGTATAATTTTTAAGTGTAGTGACCAATATAGTGAACTTATATCTAAAGTAAGTGGTGCAAGCACCAGCTTACACAGGTTGCAGTAGCAGACCTGTAGTTCCATTTTGCATGGCCTCTCATGGGTGGCATAATACATGCTTCAGCCCATGGGAGGCCTCTGGGGTACCTATGCCCTGGGTACCATATACTAGGGACTTATAAGGGTACCCCAGTATCCAATCTGGAGTGTACCAAAGTACATGCATGTCAATTTAAAGGAGAAAGCAGATAGACTGGAGTCCTGATTAGCAGGATCCCAGTCAGACTAGTCAAAAACAGTGCAACATCAAGCAAAAAGTGGGGGTAACCATAAGAAGCAGATCCTACTTTCCTACAGAATGCATCACTGTGATAGATCACCGGTTGTTGTTACAAGCGGTCTCTGTGCATTCTAGATCCCTGGTTGATATAAGAGGTAACTGTGCGCTGGCAGCAGCACAGAATGCATCGCTGTGCTAGATCACCAGTTATTACAGGCAGTCGCTGTGCACTCTCAGCAGCACTGGAGACCAAGGTTAACAGACCCTCTCCTGTGCGCAGGCTCACCTGTGTGGTCTCTTCCACCCGTTTTCTTCATCCCGATGGGTCGGATAGTGTATTTTCTCTCTATTTTCCAGACAACATTTTTTTCATGAGATGGTGATGTGTGGAAACCTCTCCAAGGGGTGATACCATGGATGCCCACCTGTATTCTGAGTGGCGTGGAGCTGGCATGTGGGCATAGAGCTGCGTTTTCGTTTGCCTGGAGAGAAAGCAATAGTAACAGATCAAAACACGACAGAGCAAACATGACTTTGCCGGGGCAGGAACAAGTCAGAGAAACAGTGCGATAGAGCATGGGTTCAGCAGACAGCAACTCAGTGGAGCATGTGCGTACAGCAATCCTAGTGACTCCTACTTTTAGCAATGTAGGGGGAACTCATAGGCAACAAAAGTGCTCAAAGTGAGCAAGACTTCTCCCTTCCTTCAAATGTTAAATATAGAATATACATAAACCATAGGCTGGGGGAAGAACAGCTTGCAGTGGGGTTAAAAGAAGCACAGAGATTGGCATCAAACTATGATCAAGAGGTCACCCGACGGTCCAATAGTCAATCCAAGCGTTTCCTCCATTTGTTTCTCTGCAGTAATGTTTGCTCACCTCAAAAAGTGCACTGTGCTCCTCGATCACATACATGTTGAAGGGGGTTACCAGCCACCGGTTGTGCATTAACACCTAAAAAAAAGCGGGAGGACAGAAACTCTTGTTTCCCACACAAGCCGATTCCCATCAGAGGACCCCATGGGAGTCAACCAGAGAGATCTTGTTCCGGTCATCTGTGCTCAGTGGCAGTAGGTAGAGGGAACAAGCATGTTTTTATGTCAGATGCATCACTGACAGAAAAAAGACAGAGCCCTTGACACTAGGTTTTTACGGGTGCTGCATGTCCCATTCTAGACTATAGTTAAAATGCTGAATAGGGAGTCTCTAACCTATGGCTACTGGCTTCTGAAGGGACTCAGAAGGCGACCTGACCTCCTCTGCTCAGCATTTCAATCAGAAATGAAAGCAATGTCAGATACAACCTTGATGAATCTCTGGGACAAGCCGCAGATAGATAACAAACACTGTGTTTAACTCTGACTGCAACTTAATAGTTTCTCTCTATAAGAGGCAGATCCTATTGACGTTAAAAGTGGAGTAGAGTCTCTCTCGTTGAAAAAGCCCTCAATAAACCCTTGAATAGACGGAATGAAATACAGATCCATTGAGCTAAATGTAGTGAGTAAAGTTATGGAGAAGTTAGTGGCAGCCCAATCCTTTCCTGGTCACCACTCCAGCCTCTCCTGCCACCCAACAATGCAGCTGCCGACCAAGGTATGGAACAGACACAGCCCTGCTGGGCCTCTGGAGAGAGGTCTTTGAGTCGATAATGGACAACATGTGTTTCTGGGCCTTTGGATCTCCTGGCTCTGGTCAAACAGTGGACCACTCGGTTCTTCGTGATATAATAACCACGTTGTCTAGCGCATTGGTAAATACTTTAGCGTGGTTTACTTCATTTTTCTAACAAGGAACAACTGGGCCCGTTCAGTCTAACACCAACGTAGGTCCAGCATGGAGTCCATCCAAGTTCCCCGCTGACTCTCTAAGTAATGTCCACCTTGCCCAGCTGTTTGAGATATTTATTAAAATCAATGTTGGGATACAGCCATTAGCCAACACCACGCAGGCACACATCGTAGTAACATCATACCTTGCAGTCTTGAAGGAACTACAGAAGGTCTGATCGCCCTCAAGCACTACACAGCATCCAGCTGTAGAAAGTAAGAGTCCCAAGACTCAGATCACCTTTTGTGGACAAAGTGCACGACCACTGTTTTCAAATATCATCCTCAAGACCTAATGGGGAAAACACTCAGTGCTGACGCCCAAGTCAAATGTTTGGGGTTTTAATTAACTCAAATATTACTCTTAATTATACAAACTAGAATCTCAGCAAAATAAAAAAAAACTGCTTTTTAGGAACTTACGATCTGGCCTTCATTCGCCACCAAACAGAGGACTAATAGAAGCAGCAAAACAGGGCTCGGCACTTAGTCCCACTCTTTTTAATCTGTATGTGACCTCCCTGGTACAGTTGATCCTCAGTTTTGGTCTGACGGTACTGTGATATGCCGAAGATACACAGATAGTGGTATCCATCTCATCTCAGGTTGAGAAAGACGCTGAAAAGGTTTGCAGCTGTATGACGGCAGTGGCGAGTTGGATGCGGACCAACTGCCTTCAATTAAACTCGGACAAAACGGAGGTACTACTCTTTGGGAGAGAGACCTCCTTCTGGGATGCGGCCTGGTGGCCGGCAGAGTTGGGCAACCTTCCAAAGCCCGTGCAGAAGGCAAAAAACCTGGGAGTCTTGTTTGACACGAAACTGTGTTTTTCTGCTCAAATTAATGCAGTAATGTCGGGAGGTTTTTTCATGCTGCGTGTACTCCAAAAAGTCCTCCCGTACATTCCCTTTGACCTACAAAAGACGGTGATGATGGCCCTCATCACATCCAAAATGGACTATTGCAACTCCCTTTATCTAGGGGCTTCCAAATATCTGCTAAAAAAACTGCAGTCTCTTCAGAATGCTGTAGCACGGACACTTCTGAAAATTCCTAAATTCAAACCTGTATCCCATTTATTGCATGATCTACACTGGCTGCCTGTGGAGAAGAGGGTGTCTTAAGGCACTGTGCCTTATGCACAAGGCGCTTTACAAGACTGGCCCGTCGTATTTTCAAGAACGGTTCACCTGGTACGTGCCCAGCAGGAGTCTTAAATCTAGCTCTGCATTTATGGTTATGGTCCCAAGAGTCAAACGAGCCAGCTGGGGTGGCAGAACGCTAGCCTATCAGGGGGGAAACGATGGAACTCTCTCCCCGCACAGCCGGCGCTGCAGGTTTTTAGGAAGCAGCTGAAGATTTGGCTGTTTCCACTGTAAATTAGTGTGGTCACCTGGTTTTTTTCTTCTCCCCCCCCCCCCCCCCCTTAAACCTATGACTCCCTCTTTCCGGCCTGAATCTGCTCAGCGCTAAGACACCCTCGGGTAATGCGCGCTTTATAAAATCATTTCATTCATTCATTCTACACAGGTGTACCAACCAAAACAGTCGGGAGATGTCAACTGGTACAAAATACTGCAGACAGACAGATCTTCGGTTGAGGAAAAAAAGATCACCAGCAAGATACTCCCTACACTGGATGCCTGTAAAACAGGGCACTTCTCCACACTCTGCTGTAAAGACCTTCAATGACTGCACAGTCTGGCCCCAACTTACATGATGGATGTACTAGCCCTATATAGACAAGCTCACTGGTTTAGGAGTTCCAGGAGTTTTGTTGGTAGAGCTTCCTCATAACCTCTCCTCCAGAGGAGACGTTGGTTCTCAGTTTTAGGAGAAAAAGCAAGAACAGGCTTCCTTCCCAATTGCAAACGGTGAGAACATTCTTCAGAAAGATTTAAAGAAACAATTTAAAAACGTATCTATTTTAAAGATTGTCCAATCAGACCTTGTGCAGCATTGGGCCATAGTTCGAATGGCCGGCACCTAGAGACCTCTGTGTTAGGGGCTAAGCATATACAATTATTGGTACTAGCAGTTGTTACGGCTATTCTCACCAACCATCACTGCCAATCGTATTTTCTCAAAAAAATATCTTGTTTCTTCCCAATCCACGAGGTCTTGTGACAAGTAGGTACTGTCTGGTAGTGATATTTCAGAATGTCACTGGTGCTTAGCCCCACGGTCTTGTTTTTAAAGACGACACTGGACATGTTAAGGTCAAAATGAACAACTGGTAGTTGGTTTGCTTTATCAAATGAGGCAATACCTGCGACTGCTTTCATTTTCAGAGCTGGAGAGTCTCGCGTCAGCCATTTCTGCGGGCAGCTTTTGAAATCAGATAATCGGGCTGCACAAGGCTACATTTTGGACTATATTAAATTCCCATCATATTTTATATCTGCAGCCCTCATGTCAACTGAGAAGCTTTCACTTGAAGCTGGGCTGGTGTTCACCAAGTTTCCTAGGGTGTGAAGACAAGGAGAGAAGAGAGTAAGGGTCTCTTACCTGTGAGAAGATCAGAGGAGCAGATCCCAGCGCTGAGCAGGAGGAGAGTGCAGGAGTTAAGCTCAGGCACCTTAAGGCACGGCTCAGCCCAGACAGGGCCATTCCAACTGCAGAGAAGAAAAAAACACCTGCTCAGAAACACAGCAACTTAGAAATCGAACTACTCACAGCAGTCCCTGGAAAGTGCACCAACCAACCCCCTCAAATCGCCCCAGAACCTCCCTTTTACCTATGTAGGACACACCTTTAAAATGTCCAATTAATCTGTCAGATACCTGTTAGAAAGCCAGGCATGCACTATCCGGACCAAGGAAATATACATAGTGTATTTACCTCGAAGCACACACAAACCATACTGTTCAGGTTAAAGCATGAGATGAAGAAAGGCACCATGTTGAAGTGATAGTCACCAAGTTTACAAGCAATTCAAAAAGGTGACAATCAGAATGTTAAATCAGATAAGATTCTGATGTTTTGCATCTCGAAATGGCTCAGCAAACCTATATACTCCTTCAAGAGTTACCAACAAGCCCTTTGAAGGGAAATTTCAAAAGACAAAAGCTTCATGATGGAAATAAGGATCCTTGCTCCTCAGTGTTCTGGTCATCAACCAGACATTGGCCAAGAGTTGCAGGCGGGATGAAGAATTCGCCATTTTCTTCTTCAATGGGAGGAACCCACTTCAGACTGTTGGGTTCTACCACAGAAGAGGATACAAGGCAGAGCTTGATTCTTCCCCCACTAGAGTCTGGGACCATTCTTACACGTTCAGCAGAAGGGAAGGCTTTGGAAGGAGTGGCCACCCTGGTCTCCAAAGCAGCAATCATTTCTGTTCCAGATCAGAGAAGGGTCAAGGAGCGTATACCATGGTGTTCCTAGACCGAAGATGAAAGGAAGCTCCCAGATTTCCATTGATCAACAGGATCTGAAAGAAATCATCAAGGACATTCCTTTCAAAATGGCGACTCTTCAAGTGATGATCCCATTGATACCAATGGATGACTGAATGTGTCAACATACCGAAATAACAGTTGATTCCATCAAAACAAACTACATTTGTCAGAATTCAGGACAGACACGTTTTTTCTTCTTTAGAGATGGCAGTTTGTTTCTGCAGTCTCCTTTCCAAACTCGTATCTTGTCATCAGGCCTCAGTTCAGGGGCACACGCTTTTGTGTGTGTTTACAGTCCACTGGGCAAGACTGCACCTCCAGCCGATTCTCTGGTATCTTCAGAAATATTGGTCACAGAAGTCCCTGTTAGAAGAAGTAGTGGTTCCAGTCACGGCTAAAACAAACAACTCCCTCCAGTGGAGTTTGTGCCTAGAGAACATGTCAAAAGGAACTAGGAACGCAGGCTGCTTGCAGAAAGGTTCTGGTTTAAGTGGGTGGTAACATCTGCCAGAGCTCAGCAGTGGAGGGAGAGCATGGGGCAGCAACACAGGCAGGGGTAGGCTCCCCCGAGAAAAACACAGCGGATAAAGGCCTGAAGGGCAAAGTGGGGCGAGAGGCAGCGATGGCCGTCTACAGCCCCAGTCTCTTCAACATTGGCGTGTTCTACATTTGTTTCGCCACCTACGGGTCTAATGTTGGACTGCCTTCTCATGCTCTCGTGAGAGGTTTGCAAATGAGGGAGTTGGAAATTTAGTGGCATGGAGGAGCCACGCATCGTGCAGTACTCATTTCTGTCTTCTGGCAGTTACTCGTGCTTGCACATATCTAGCATGTGTAGTTTGATGGTTGTCACTGCGCTCCTATGCGAAGTATATTGTTCGGGACACTCAGTTACAAAGTTTCGAGAAGGGATAGTGGTTTTACATTTGCTTCCCGGACGTGTAGTCTGTATTTACTTGAATTGGAAGATAACCCTTGTTCCTTAAGTGTTTCTTTTTAGGTCGAGCCTAGTGCAGCGCGCATGCGCTGCTCTATGGGAGGCTTCTTGTAAGTACTCTAAACTTCTCCGTGTGGGTCTGACTCCTCCCACACATCGGATTGGCTTTTGCGTGCGTCTTTCACTAAATGAAAGCACGCAAATGGCTAAAGGCGGGTGCATGTCCCACCTTTTTTTAAGTTCACTCCCACTGCGTTTTGCTCTCTGGAGCGAGCAGCGGCGCACAGGGTGGCAGCTGCCTTCCGCGGGTCAGGTTACTATCTACTTGTTTCTCTGTGATTTTGAAGCACAACATTGCACTTAATTTAATATCTGCAAACAAATGCAGTGTATGAAGTCGTGTTGCTTTTCCTCCTGTCCATGCAAAAGTAATGGACATTTGTAATCCATGTAGGTAATCGTCGCACATTCAACCAGCGCGTGGGGTTGTGGTAACTGTTGCTCCCTGTACCACCAGTGAGGCAGACCGGGTTTTGGAAGCGCCGCCAGGCTAGTGTGCCCCACTGAACGGTGCAAGTGTTACTCGCCATCTGCTCGCCTTACGGAGCCTTCTGTTTCCCAGCAGAACCACTGCTCTGATCTGTGCCACGAGGCCACTTATTAGCCTGCCGGCAAGTGAAATTGATGCTTTTAATATTGTGGTTAGTGTGCAGGGCACGTACTTTGTGGCACTTTCAAGTTCGGGGCGGCGTGCTTTACTCTCTAACTTACCCACTTAAAACAAGCCCGCCATGTCAGAGGAGGGAACCCAGACGGGAGTTGAAGATGGGAAGCTTAGGGTAAACTGCGTCAGGGCTCACTCAACCACTCATCTTCAAGAGGCTGATAAAATGCATAGCTTGTTAATCGAAGCGGATGCCCTGGTTTCCCGCTCAAAGCTCCTGCTCTGGGCCTCCCCCCGGCACTAGTCTAAATGATGCAGGTGAGGTCACAGGGACATTTTGCGCTAGAGTAATATTGTGTAAATCGGAATTATTTGGCTTTAAGTATTACATGTAATTTTTATTTTGTCTGCTTTTCGTGTAACATTGGCGCGCAGCACACACACTCAAGCACACATAGCGCTCGGAGCTGCTGTGTCTGGCGCAGCGCTCTAATATATGAATGTGAACACCCATCCCCTATCTGCATATGCCAGGAACATATAGCTCCAGGAACGCTTCTCCAGCATGTTCCTGTAAGGGACACACTGTGTACCATAGCGTAAACACGCGCTACAGGAACTGGAGCAGCAGCGTAAATAGACGCATCAGCAACAACCTTATTAAACCGATAAGAAAACAGCACATGCCCCAATTTAGACCATGTTATGACCACAGATGCCAGCAGGTATGGTCAAGTGCACAGCTCTTCAATTCCAGGTGGCACAGTACCCAGGATAATGTGCTGCATGGCTAAACACTTATAAGGTCCCAAAGGCGAGACCTATTGGCTATGCCAATGCTTGTTTTTTAGGGCCACAGAATTGCCAAAAAGTCCGGTTTTTACTGAGGTAAACTTTGGACACAATGCTAAAGTGAGTCTTTAAGAAAGATAAATCATTTCTTTTAAACATTTGAGTTTTTAAATATATATGTGAGCATTCTGTGACGTTTGCTTGTACGTTGTATGCAGTTCGCCGACATATACGGACACTTTAAAAGTTAACCTTCCATATTTATGGCCATGATACGTTTCCAGCTGTTTCCTGCTGGGTGTCTTTGGGTGTGGTCACACTGCATCATTCTGTTTTACATACGTCAGAATAGATGCCAACTACCTGGTTTACTGCTTTTCAAACTGCACAAACTCAGTGTGGTTTTTGGACACAAGTGAAACACACGAGTGCAGTAATTACCACAACTCTTGCAGTTGTGATTCGGGTTCAAATGCGTGTGGAAACATGGCCATAAGTGCGTACAAAGTGTTAAATTGTCCTACAGCTAGTATGGCCTTTCAAGCAGACGCAAGATTACCATGGTAAAAAAAAAAACCTTCCTATGCATGTTTCTAAAGAGGTTTGGGTAACCAGTGTCTTGCATCAGTTCCAATGTCGCCTTCAGTGAGTGGCAAGTGTGCAGTGGCTGAGTAACGTAATTGCATAGGTTTTCATTCTTCAAAAAAATTCTCCTCACTGATTATCCCATTAGTCTTTGTTCGGTTATTCATTCAACCAAAAAGCCCTCGTGTTTTCTTTTATCATAGAATAACGTTCTCTCGATCTACATTCCCTATAGAAAACTAATAGCTAGCTTTCTAACATTTATATAGTTAATTCGAAAGCAAAATCAAAAACGCAAACAGTACATTTTTTGCCACTTTTGAGACCTAAACTACAGGCTTTCCGATAAACCATTAGAAGATACTTAACTGTTAAAAGTATTAATCTTTGAATATCAGTAATTATTAAAATCGACAGGACTGGAAATATGGTCTCTTTTGTGGGATTCTCTCTTAGGCACCCTCCATTTATCATTAAAAGTAGTTGCACCTTTACTTGCTTTAATATTGTAGCAAATGGTGACATTTCAGTTTGCCAAACACCCACACTTTTAAACAATAGACATTCTTCAGACTTGATGTTAATTCCTATTCCCAACCAATTTTTGCGCCTTCCACAACAGCTAAACAAACAAATCACCAGTGTTTGTCTGATAGGTGACGACCATAATGACGCCTTCATGAGACTGCATAAACGCCAACCACCATGTATTGGCCCACCATAAGGTCGCCAGCCCAGTGAATCACCCAACAACATGCGCTCACTGTCGAGCAAGAAGCTTAAAATGTAGCTCCTCATCAGCACAAAAAAAGCATTGCAAATGCAATAGGTCTCGCATTTGTTGGAGTTATTGGCATTAAAAATGCCAATGCTTCTTTACCTAAACATGTTGCAGGGTGCAGTACCACATGTGGCCACATATGGTACTGCACCCTGCAACATGGCTAGGTAAACAAGCATTGGCATAGCCAATAGGTCTCGCCTTTGGGAGGTGTAATTAGTTTTGCTGAATATGAGGACTCCATAAGTAATAATTTGCAAAGTGTCCTGTAAATGAAAAATAAGTACCCAATTGTAGCAGTTTACTGTTTTAATGTAGTTGAAGGCCTATTACAGCCAGGATGCCAAGTGTTCTTTTAATAATGCGGTTTTATATATTTTCCGCAAACTATCAGGTTTTATTTGAATTTGCCCATGTGCGTACCGTCAGTCACCGGCTTAAATTAAGCCCCCTGCAGGGTCCTACATTACGCCACTGGGTTGAGCGAGCCCAAACAGCTTGGCGTAGTACACATAGAAACGCATTGAAAGGAGTTGTAATACACGGGGGCGGGAGAGAGGAGAGGAGGACCGGAGAGAAACTGTTTTTAAAGAAAGGGACAGGCTGAGGGGAAAGAGGAACAGAGGGTGTCTCATGGCGTGGAGACAGAGAGTGGATGCTAAGGAAAGAAGGGGGCAGACAAACGTGCCCACGGTGTTGAGGGGAGAGAAGCCGCTAGACGACGTGATTACATCCTTCTTAAAGTTGTGCCTTGTCAGAAATTACAGCCAGGATGCTCATTGTTCTTTTAATAATGCGCGGTTATATATTTTCCGCAAACTATCAGGTTTTATTTGAATTTGCCCCTGTGCGTACCGGCAGACACCGGCTTAAATTAATCCCCTGCATTACGCCCCTTGAGCGAGCCCCAACAGCTTGGCGTAGTACACACAGAAACACACTGAAAGGAGTTTTAATACATGGGGTGGCGGGAGAGAGGAGAGGCAGAGGAGGACCGGAGAGAAACTGGTTTTTAAAGAAAGGGCCAGGCTGAGGGGAAAGAGGAACAGAGGGGGTCTCACGGCGTGGAGACAGGGAGTGCATGCTAAGGAAAGAAGGGGGCAGACAAAGGTGCCCACGGTGTTGAGGGGAGAGAAACCGCAGAGGCCATAAGAGTTTAAAATAAGGGCAAGCTGAGAAAAAAGAAGGCCAGGAGGAGGCCCCGTGGTGTGGCGGAAGAGGGGGCATAAAAACACAGGTTAGAGAGCAAACACGTGCTGCGGCGGCAGCAGAAAGGACAGGCTGACAAATTAATTCTCCTGCACCTGTCCATTTCACATTGAGCCATTTTTTATTCTCGCACTAAAGTAATAATTGTAGAGCCTGTCCCGCGGGACCGAGAAGTTCATTTGTGACGCGCGCCCCTGGGCAATGGATGCGGAGAATAATTCGACTTTCTGTGAAAGAAGGCCAGGAGGAGGCCCCCTGGTGTGGAGGTAGAGGGGGCATGAAAAACACAGGTTAGAGAGGCAACACGTGCTCCGGCGGCAGCAGAAAGGACAGGTTGACAAATTAATTCTCCTGCACCTGTCCATTTCACATTGAGCCATTTTTCATTCTCGCACTTAAGTAATAATTGTAGAGCCTGTCCCGCGGGACCGAGATGTTAATTTTCACGTGCGCCCCCGGACAATGGATGCGGAGAATAATTGGACTTTCTGTGTAGTTGGCCACTGTGATACAGAGTGGGGACGGGCCAGTGATAATGAATATCCCGTTAAGAGGCTGACAGCACCGTGATTAGTGCTCAAGGGCACCGAGGCCAGTGTTAGAACATAAGGCACAGAGGCAGCGCCAGAGCATAAAGGCGCCGAGATAGCCCCACATTTGTTTATGGAACTGAAATCAAGCGCGGCCGCGAAAGTGAAAGCGACCGCGCTGGGTTAATTAGTAACATGATCCAGGAATGCAGCTGGCACCCTGCGCGCCGCTGCTCGCTCCAGAGACCCAAAGGCCATGGGAGTGAACGTTTAGAGAAAAGACGGGACATGCACCCGCCTTTGGCCATTTGCGTGCTTTCATTTTTGAAAGCCACACGCAATGGCCAAGAAAACGTGTGGGAGTTAACAAAATCACACGGAGAAGTCTCTGGGAAGTTTGGAGTGCTTACAAGAAGCCTCCCCATAGAGCAGCGCATGCGCGCTGCGCTCGACCTAAAAACATTGGCATTTATAATGTCAATAACTCCAACAAATGCGAGACCTATTGGATTTGCAATGCTTGTTTTCCAAGCAATCACAGACATGGTTGGTTGTCTGCTTACCTCAGAAGGCCATCATTCCTGTGATGGCAGCCTATTGTAGTGTTTCGCAATTTGCGACCCACCTCATTAATAATCACGAGGTAGGTTGAATTGCGACCCACTGCAATTCTGTGTTTTGTGAACTGACCTATTAGTACATAGCTTGGTTAGCAAAATACTGTTGGATTTACTAAAAGTTGATGCTCAAATTGTGACCTCTTTCAGACAATCCAATGTACGCAGACCTGGCCCTATGTCCTGTATAGTGCCCAGCTGAGGGTGGGAGGAGTAAGTTTGGCTTCCTATTTTTTGTTTCCTGTCTCGGAAGTGGGATTCACCTCATAATGTTATGACCAGTAAGTAATCAACTTAACACAATGGACCTGACCACTACTGGGTCCGAGGGAGGGGAGAGGATTCGCCTAAAGACCAGAGGCCGTCGTTCGTGCTCTCCCTATCAATATACCTTCCACCACAGAAACGAACGAACCCCTATGATTACTAGCCCAGCCTCTTACAGGGGCCTTTTCACACCTTATAATATAGGTGTTCCTTCGCCAAGGAAAAAACTCTAGCTACTCTGTTCATCCGATATGTTGGACACGCACAGTTGTGCGAGAAAATTTACAGGATGGCCTCACACACCATCCAGGTGTCAGGCTTCATCATCAGCCATCCCACGTTCGCCAGAGAATCCTCTAATGGCAAACAAGCAGATATCAGGGCCGTAGTTCAAGCATTAGCAGGAAACTAATGAGAAAAAGAAAAAGGGGGTCCAATAAAAATCCCTACCGGTTACATTTTTTAACTTTTATTCCTTGGTGGAGGAGGGATGGTCAAAAGGCAAAAGGACAATGATAGCCCTATTATGGTGCTAATTGTCCGATTATAAACAATCAGGTCTGTATAATCAATCGGGTTGACATGTTTCAGCCCCCAACTGGCCCCGACAGGGGTCCCAGGGCTTTCTTCAGGACCGATTTGAACCCTATATGTCCCTACGGTGCTTCCCTATTACATGTGTGCTAATTACATGCATACAATACCCGGTTGGCCCTTAGTCCACTCCGGGTCCTTCTATGCCAAGGGGAAACTATCCTGTATAGCTAAATCATGTGCATCATGGAGGGGTGGGGGAGGGAGTCCTGTAGTGACACCTTCGTCAAGGATCTCCCTCGCCGGATCACCTGCAGTGTATCCCTATCCTCCACCCATAATAGGGCTATCATTGTCCTTTTGATTCTTAACCATCCCTCCTCCACCAAGGACTAAAAATGTAACCAGTAGGCGGTAGGGATTTTTATTGGACCCCTTTCCCTTTTTCTCCTTAGTTTCCTGCTAATGCTTGAACTACGGCCCTAATATCGGCTTGTTTGCCATTAGAGGATTCTTTGGCGAACGTGGGATGGCCGATGATGAAGCCTGACACCTGGATGGTATGCGAGGCCATCCTGTAAATTTTCTCGCACAACTGAATGGGTCCAGAATATCGGATGAACAGAGTAGCTGGAGTTTTTTCTTGTGCGAAGGAACACCTATATTATAAGGTGTGAAAAGGTCCCTGTAAGAGGCTGGGCTAGTAAACATAGGGGTTCGTTTGTTTCTGTGGTGGACAGTAAGTAATCAAGCCAATATGTCAACCTATTTTGAAGTCTGATTAATTAGTTCCTGTAACATGATTTGTTAATGTTTATGTTTTCATTATCCAAACCAATGTATCATGCAGTATTGTCACAGTTGCCAAGCTTCCCAGGTCCACGAGTGACTGGCTACTCTAGTCCAGGTTTCTGGTTTGCCTTTTGGGTCTTGAAGTTCTAGTTTCATAATGGGATAAACTACATGCTCAGAATGCAAAGAAATACTGCACTAAAAGCAGTTAGTCACGGATGTGTCTGGGAAATGTTATTTGTACGCGACAATAGCAAATTCTGTACTTGACCGTAAACACTGATTTCTTATTATGTATAGCGTTTCTGTTCGAAGGGAGCACAATCTTAATTAATCAAATAGAATAATGCTTAACTGAGTGACAAGACTAAACACACCAGTAAAGCCACATCTTGTTGTTTACCACAATATAGGCTAAAGAAGGAAGAACACTGTTTTTATTAAATGGGGTGGATGTAGTAGTTGCTTAAGTCAGAGTGGGGAGGAACAACCTTCAATGTTCTTGACTATGGGTCCCTTGCTTCTGCTGCCATCTCAGAGCTTAAAAACAGCAGTCTTTGGAACTTTAGTCGGCACTTCCTTTTTAGGTCTCGCCTAGCGTTGCAGCGCATGCGCTGCACGCTCGGCGAGACCTAAAGTGAGAGAGGAGATTTCAGAAGGGGACTTGAAGCCCCGCCCATCATTTTCATTGGGTCGCGTCAGCGTTTATGCTAAACGCTGACTTCCCATTGAAAATGATGCTTTTTGGCCACTGCCCTTTCTCCCTTTTGGACGGCCCATCCGGACTGGGTCGTCTGCTTCACGGCTGTCGTGAAGCACTTTCTTATCTTTAGGGGGGGCCATCTGTTTCTATTTAGCATGGCCTTAGCACGGCCATGCTAATTAGAAACAGATGGCCCCCCCTAAAGATAAGAAATTCTGCAGGCACTACCCTGCACACTGAGGTCTCCTCGCTTCAGCGTCCCCCCCCCTCGGAGCACACGTCCGCTCACGGAGCCTCTCCTCGCTTTAGCCCCCCACCCCTCCCCGGAGCACACGTAACTTGTTTCATTTAACCCCTCGGAATCCACAGTGAGAATCTGCTGGTTCGCGTAGAACAAATTGTGCATAATCAGTGTAAGTGTCGGTGAGGCAGCCGAGACTTACAGTGTGTGATGTTGATTACCGCACGGTGTGAGCCTGGGACTGAGAGTCGCTGTGGTTTGAGGAGACTTCCGGACAGTTCACTGCCTCCACTGGTGTCAATCACATATCAGGTGCCTCGAAGCTGCCAGCCCCCGAGCCGCACCAGTCTGCCCTAATGCCTGCTGGCTCTGAAAAGTCTGTTTAGCCCAGAGAAAACAAGGCTCCGCGCCACTCGGCAGAGTGCAGGCGGGTAAGTGGGGGAGAGAGAGGGCTTGCTGGGGGGAGGGAGTACACAATTAATCTATAGAAAAAGTGTTGGTAGTGTTGCAAGCGTTTTCACCAGACGCAGCCCCAGTGCACTGTAGTTTGACTGTGTCACGCAGCCCCGGTGCACTGTACTTTGACCCTCTCACGCAGACCCAGTGCACTGTAGTGTGACCCTCTGACGCAGCCCCAGTACACTGTAGTTTGACCGTGTCACGCAGCCCCGGTGCACTGTACTTTGACACTCTCACGCACACCCAGTGCACTGTAGTGTGATCCTCTGACGCAGCCCCAGTACACTGTAGTTTGACCCTCTCATGCAGCCCCAGTGCACTGTATCCAGTGCAGTGTACTTTGACCCTCTCACGCAGCCCCAGTGCACTGTACTTTGACCCTCTCACGCAGCCCCAGTGAACTGTACTTTGACCCTCTCACGCAGCCCCAGTGCACTGTACTTTGACCCTCTCACGCAGCCCCAGTGCACTGTACTTTGACCCTCACGCAGCCCCAGTGCACTGTAGTTTGACCGTGTTACGCAGCCCCAGTGCACTGTACTTTGACCGTGTTACGCAGCCCCAGTGCACTGTACTTTGACCCTCTCACGCAGCCCCAGTGCACTGTAGTGTGACCCTCTCACGCAGCCCCAGTGCACTGTACTTTGACCCTCACGCAGCCCCAGTGCACTGTAGTTTGACCGTGTTACGCAGCCCCAGTGCACTGTACTTTGACCGTGTTACGCAGCCCCAGTGCACTGTACTTTGACCCTCTCACGCAGCCCCAGTGCACTGTAGTGTGACCCTCTCACGCAGCCCCAGTGCACTGTAGTGACCCTCTCACGCAGCCCCAGTGCACTGTAGTGTGACCCTCTCACGCAGCCCCAGTGCACTGTAGTGTGACCCTCTCACGCAGCCCCAGTTCACTGTAGTTTGGCCCCCTCATGCAGCCCCTGGGCCCTCTCACGCAGCCCCAGTAAACTGTATGACTACCTCACACAGCCCCAGTACACTGTAATGTGACCCTCTCACGCAGCCCCACTACACTATATGACTACCTCACGCAGCCCAGTACCCTGTAGTTTGACCCTCTCAGGCCGCTTGCAGCAGGGTGGGGAACAAACGTGTCTGCTCACGGATTACAAACTGGTGCTCTTTATGAAACACAAGGGCACGCGGTGTACTTCTGTCTGTCCCCTCAGGTGGGACCACGGGAGTGGGAGGAGAGGTGAATGGATAAAGGTAGCATAAAAAGGAAGAGCAGTAACAGGGCAGGAGGAAGGAGACAGCGACAGACAGACCCGACAGAGAGGGAGCGAGACAAAGGCTGCCACGGGCAACGAGAGGACGACAGAGGAAGATGGCCTGTGTGCGAGATTAAAAGCGAGACAGCAACAGGAGAGAAAGCGCAGGCTCAAAGCGAGAAAGAGACAGCGAGCGAAACAGAGAGGAAGGGTGGGGAAAGAAGAGCTGGAGAGAGCGAGAGAGATGGACAGTCAGTGGGGCAGAGAAAGAAAACAGAGTGCGAATAAGAAAGCAGGACAGACAGAGTTTAAAGGAGAGACAGCAAACAGAATATGCTTAGCAAGCGTTTGGGAGAGTGATGCGGAGAAAGGGAGAGATGAAAGTTGGGACCTGCAGGGTAAGAGAGAGGGGAGTGTCAGCGAGAGAGAAGGGAAGAGAATCGGCAGGGAGACGGACACAGAACACAGCTGCCCAACGGCAAACTTGCAGACGAAGCCCATCTTTAAGTATGCAGAGTTGATCCGTACTCGAGAGAGGTGCTTGACTTTAGTAACACTTACACCCCACGTCGTGCCAAAGAAGCGCTATCGTTTATTTGATGGCGCCTGGAAGCCGGCCCAACAAGGTGTGAAAGAATCGCAGCCCCTCTTGAGAGACGCCCAGTACCACTCTGTCCCGGGCAGCATTGTGGGCAGGGGCGTAGCCATCACGGGTGCAGCAGGTGCAGTGGCACCGGGCCACAGAGGCTTTGGAGGCATACTGAGTTCTGATTCTTACAGTATCCTGTTACATAAACAGAGGTGAGGCGGCCATTTTCTTTCCTTGCCGTAGGGCCCGTGAGACCCTTGCTACGCCACTGATGGTGGGGACTGGTGGAGGCGTTCAGGCCTGAACCTTCCTCCTCAGGCAGCTAGGCCCAACGAAACCTCTAGAAAAGGTTACAACGAAAACTTGTGCACAAAATCCCTCACTCGACTCCAGCTGCAGCCCCAGGGTACCGGGGCAGCCAGCAGACCATAGGACACACTCTTTGCACGTTCATTTCAAAAGTGTTTATTTTGGTATTATTCTAAGTGCCTTGTGAAGCAGAGATCTCTATCGTTTCCTGTCTACAGCTGAGAGAAATAACAGAGAAATAACCCTTTGGATATTAAAGCCCTTGGTACGTGTACAGTTTGCCCGACATCTCCCAGAGATTACTTTTAATTAAAAATATTCAGATTCTGGCATTACTACAGGAAAGAGTGCGTATAACAATTCCAGCATTACACACACCTTACTTATCCTTGTTTTTTGTTACAAAAAACGCCAAGGCCTATTTTTCTGGAGCTCAGCGCAGAAGTTGACACTCACTCGTCTTTCTGAAAGTAATTACAGCGTGAAAGTTTCTTTATTGGCTGGTTTTGGGGGGCCTGGGTCCCTTTGTTCCCACGGGCTCCCCGCAGAGTGCGGATCCACGCGGCATCTTCTGGGACACATATATTCATGGCGGAGCCCACAGAGCTCAAGGCGCGCTGTGGGAAGCCCCGCCCGCACCCCCATTTATATTTATCACCCACGTCCCCTCTCTGAGCGGCGTGACCCTTGCCCCCTCTCCTGATCCCCATTAGACGTTTTATGGGGGAGTCAGCCCCTGCTGCAGTTGACAGAGGCTGCTCGGCACCTCTGCCCGGCTCTCTTTCTTCTCTCAGCCCAGCCGGGGTGCGGTGTAGCCCCGGGCCACACATATGCTTCTTTCCAGCGGTCTAATCCGCCCTCAGCGTCGAGGAATGATTGCCGCCGTGTCCGCCGGTCCCCAGGGCTTTTGTCCCCCTCGATCAGGCACACGCCAGCTCCTGTCGGGGGGCTGTCTGCTCCCATCAGGGCCCGGACCCTCCACAGCACTTGGCTCTCCCTGCTGCAGGTGACGGTCCAGCCAGAGGCCCCAGCCGCCCAACACAGGTGTTTCTGCAGCCTGAATCACATGCGCGTTTACGTGCCAGGCCCACCCTTCCAAAGTCAAAATAATAGTACGTCATTTTGTATAAAGTGCTTCGTAGCGCACTGCTGTCTTTCAGAGCGCTGTAAATAGCAGGTGCTATAATTACACAGTGTAATAGCGCAGGTAGAAAGAACGGGAATAGCGTGGGGGAACTGTGTAAGAGAAAGCAAACTGCAAATCAGCATTGCAGGTAAGAAAACGCCTTCTACTGTGCCACCAACTATTGCTGCAGGCTTTTATCCCCCGAAGGCGGTACCAGTCTCCAGGCATTCAGTTACTGAGCCTCCAGCAGAGAAGAACCCCCAGTTCTGTTGACTACATTTTTAAAGAAATGTAACTTAGGTCAAAAATCCTAAATGACTAAAAACATACGTGTAGTGGCGGTGGAAAGGGGGCATTTTCACCTTTTCTACCTAGTTACTTATTTAACTAACCACCGGGCTACCCAGCGTCCATCCTCAGCCCTTTCTTTTCATCAGCACCTCCACCCCAACTCCTTACTTCACTTTCTATTCCAGCTCGTTTTCTGCTCATCTAGCCCAGGTCTCCTCAGAGTTTATGGCCCGTGATGTTTAGAGAGGGTCTGGTGATAATATACTGAAGGGGGAGCCTGAGAGATAAGAGAAACAAGCAACTGCGAATTTTGGAGCTATTGGCATTGTTAATGGCAATACCTTTAAAAAAATTAAAAGCCATTGTTATTTATAATACCAAAAGCAACACCTATTTCATTCCATAGCGCGTGTCCGTTACTGAACATATCTCGTAAGTAGGGATGGTGCTGTGCAGGTGAGAGCTGCAGGGTACGTAGTTTCAACGTAACAGGGTTAAATACCACCACTGGTGTGGGGTGTAGGGTGACAACGGGCATGTTCACTGTTATGGGGGCTCTAAATGTAATAAAATCTGTATTGTGAGCATCTACTGCGTTGTAATGTGCAAAGGGAGCGGGCATTTTTATTAAAGCAAAAGAAAAACACTAATATGTAAAACAATGCAACAGATTAGACAATAACAACAAAGTCAGCTATTGCCATTTGGCATTACACCATTTGATTAATGCTTCACAAAGGGAGAAAAAAAAACCAACATTTACAATGCCAACAGCTCAAAATAATGTCAATGCGAGACCTATTGCATTGTAAATGCTTGTTTGAAATATGTGACTTTGGTTATAACTAATCTAACTGAAGTGAATCAATCAATCAGAATTTGTATAGTGCAGCAGTGTCACCCGTAGCGGGTTCTGGGCACTGACCAGTAATGTCTTGTGGGTGGTACAGGTGTATTTCAGTGGATGAGAAAGAGCTTCTTGTGGCTGCCTTTCCACAAAGCGGTTCTTGTAACACTGCTATCCCACTGGTTGTTACACATTTATAGAAGATTTGAGCAGATTAGGCACAGACCCTTTGGGTGTAGCTCACCAGTGTAGACCCTATTGACTGCTCTTGTCCAAAGAGGTGTCCTCTACTACTTGTACTGTCACCCACTTACCACCCCGAAGTTTAAACAAGCATTGACAAAGCCAATAGATCTCGTGTATGCAAGATCTATTGGCTTTGTCAGCTTTATTTTTTTTTAAGCCATGTTGTATAGCAGTGCTGCTCCTGTGCAGCATGGCTAATGGCTGAAAGGTTAAAGAGGCGCTATGACGCAGTCAACAGTGGCCACATCCTAGTACGTGTAGTTTTCATTTTTACACTTTCCACCATGCTGCACAACAGCCGCGTTGCTGTACAACTTGGCAAAAAAAAAAACACATTGCCAAAGCTAAATCTCTCATGCTCACGCAATAGCTATTTGGCTTTGTCAATGTTTATGGAGGGAGGGGAAAGCCCAACAGCGCAGGGGGGTTGAAGAGAGCAAGCAACAATGAGGCAGGGGAGTTAAATAAAATAAAAAAACAATGCTCTTTTTGTTATGGTAGGTGGGGGTGAGCCAACATGGATAGTGGAAGGAGGACTGGAGGGGGCAAGCAACACAACAGACAGAGGGAGGGGCGGAAGTAGCATCAAGGGGTGAGAGCAATGGGAGAAGCAACATAATGTGTGAGATGGTGAGACGAGAGATGGAACAGCATGGGATGGGAGTGGGAACATTGGGGCAACAACGCGGAGGAGTGAGGGAGGAACAAAAGAGGAGAGGGCAAGCAACAAGGACGGGGCAAGAAACTAAAAGGAAAAAAAAAAAGACCGCTGAAAGCGCTCGCAGCAGAAGGAAACAGTGGAAGATGGAAGCAGTATTTGGGAACGACTGCAGGGAAGGGACAAACACGAAGAGGAAGTGAAGCCGACATCTGCTGACCAAGGAGAAGCAAGGAAAAGAGGGTTACGATGAAACCAACCATTGGTGAGCAATGGGCAGGCTCTAAGCCCCCTGTACGCTAACAAAATGTCTCACAAACGACAGCGCATGCGCTGTCTCAGGCAAAACCTAAAGAGTAGTTCCCCAAATATAGGCAGTGGAAAGATAAGGTAATCTGATCTAAAGGATGTTAAACAAGCTATTCTCCAGGGAAGGACAAACACAAGACGAGGAACAAAAGGAAGCAATGGCATAGTATAACAAGCAAGCAAATACAATTGACAAGAAAGCTGCCCAATGGTATGCAATAGGCTGACCCAAAGCCCACTGTTACTGTTGGTAATGTCCATAATAGGTCTTCGTCAACAGACAGTTAAAAAGCAGTCTGCAGGCAAGACCTAATTAGGCTGTATCCGCCATTAGAGGTGGGCTAACCAAAAGAGAAAGAAGGGTGTTCCCTAGTAGCACTGTGCCGCTGAAAACCTGTGGTGTATTTAGCACCAACCTCATTATTTCAAAGTCAGAAATTAACAATTAGCTCTAGTTTTTCAATGTAGTGAGGTCAGAACAGAAGGGCAGCCTTGCCCCAGAAGCACAATAGGGGTGTGCAAACCTGAAGAAAGAAAAACACATGACTGACAGAGGAATCATCTTCCCTATTGGAGTGTGGAGGTTTTTTGTAACCTGCTTTGCCTCACTGGTGGGCAGTGAGGGATCATAGGTGTAAATACATGTTTCTGCACCACAGGCATGATAGCACACACAGTTATAAACTTCCACAATTGCTAGTAGAATATCATAACGACTGTCAAGAAGCCCACTGTCATGATGTTCATGGTCATCGACCCCCAGGTACATTCAGGAACAGCAGTTTGGTTTCTGGGATTTGCAGTTTTACTTGTCCAGCTGTATGAACTGGTGGGCCTGCAATGATGTGTGATATGTTGTAGGCTAACGTTCAAGGACCAGTGGGCATCCTCCTTTTTGGGGTGGAAATGCACCTGCTTATACCTTAAATGGATTAAATACTTCCTTCATATTAAAAGAAACTACAGAGCTTATGTGTACATTATGGGGGGGGGAATTGCTGTTAAACTGGATGTGGGTGTAAACCAGCGGTTCTCTTTCTACTTGAAAGCACGAACCTCTTATAGAATCATGAATTGCTGGCAGCCTTTTTTCACAGGTGAACTGGTACACGATGTTCTAGAACATGGTTAATTTGTGTTTATTGGGTACTTGAGAAACATTTGAATGAAAGGCACAATATAAAACCACACTGCATTGCGTGTGCATTGGAAACATGTTGAACACAACGCTGATTTTGCTGATCCCTTGTTGAAGACAGTAAAACCACGTTGGCCATTTATCTGGTTTGGGGTGCTTGCTCACAGTTGTTTTACTGTTCACTTATCAGCACCTCTGAGGCCTGCAAGGTGGGGGAGGAAACTCCTTCAAGAAACCCTGAACCCCCATATTGTTAACAACAAAAACTCCAACAAACAGTAAATCAGGAGAAAAGGAAGAAAGCGTTATTCTCTCCGTTTTGAATGGATGTTAGTTCAATGTCATGCCCTTTCGACTCTGAAACAGTTAGCTATTTTTGTTTTAACCGTAAAACCCAGACCTAGGAAGACAAGTGCTTTGTTTTACTTGAGTTTGATTAGATGAACTTCAATAAAGAAGCAGTGGATGAGCTGTTTGGTGACCGTTGTGTCATTCTCAGGGAGCATTATGTGCCCTTTGCGATGGTGGTGGGGATTTCTGTGGAGACGCAGCAAAGGAGGGAATGAGCTGGAAAACACATGCACTTTCATAGAGTGCTTAACATAAAAGAAAAAAGAAGTTCCCTAAAAGGATACAAACAGCCTATGAAAGGGGTGGTAAAGAGGCTATGCTTCAAAGGAGGGACACACAGAAGGCAGACAAGGTGGGAGAGGGAAAGACCTCCAATAGGAAACAAGCGAATGAGAGAGACAATAAAGCCAACCAATGGCGACAATGGGCGGGCTGACAGACCCTGCAAGTGGTTGGTGAGGGCACAATGGGTCTGTTCCAACCTCAGCCCCAGGGCCTGCCGGGCTCGAGCTAAAGCGCGTCTCCAGGTCTCAAAGTCAAGCCTGACCGCAGCACCTTCTCTACGGTGGCCGAGAAGGGACACGCTGCAGCAGCAGCACGTGCCGCAGTGCCACAGCACCGCAAATGACCCCGCCCTGACCTCTCCACGCCCCTGCAGCTCCGGTACCTGAGGAGGCGGGCACGGGTCCGGTCCCAGCCGCGGAGGGGGGTCTACCCGGCGTCTGCTGTAAACCCGGAAGTGACTCGCCGTGGAGCCAGCGTGCCCCCCCCCCCTTGCTGCAGGAAGTGACGATGTAGCGGTGCAGTTTAACCGGAGCCTCGCAGCCAATCAGCGCCAGTCAGTCTTGTGAGGTGCGTTCCCTTGGCCAATCGCAAGCTGATAAAAGTAGAAATCTTTTTTTCCCCCAAGATGACAGCCTGCATGCTCACATGCCAACATTTCAAAACAGGAAGATTGAGAAAAACAAAGCGAGAGAATGTATTTTCCCCATTAACCAACAATAAAACTGAAGCAATTTCGGGCGGGAGGTAGCTAAAATAAAGCCCTTTGTCTTTTAAAATCTGGTGCCTTCCTGAATCTGGTCTGTTGGCATGTATGCAGATGAGGTCATCCCTGGCCAGCCAATCACGTGGACTGTTCACGCTAAGGCTTAGAGGCATTGTATACAATGTGCCTTGAAGGCATAATAAAATGGTCTCGGCCAGTCGAAGGGCTTGATGTAAGCTGCTTCATTGAACAGCCAATTAACATCAGGCAGGATCCCCGCAGCCAATCTGAAACAACAGGTGAGTCAACGGAGCCTGCCATCGTGGACTACATGACAACATTTGGCCCATCCAATCCTCGCGCAGCTGTCTTTCCATGCCTCGGATAGGCCATGTTTCGGCGCCCCTGATTGGCCGAGAGCCCTCGGTGGCACTAGGCCCGTTCCTGCTCCCGTCAGTGGGAGTTGCCGGGGCAGTGAGCGGAGTCCGGAGGGTGGAGCGGGGCCGGTACTGGGGGAAGTGAGCCCGGGACCCCGTCACAGCAGGTGAGAGCCAAGCCAGTCCTGGGGGGAGGTAGTGAGGGGGTGCTTGTGCGGGCCACTCCTGCCACGGGGGTCCGTCCCTGACACCCTGGCGCCTGACGGGCTTCGGGGCGCCCAGGGGGGCGCCACACTGGACAGCGTGAAAGAGGTGCCCCCCCAAACGCCCCTTCCCCAGCTGTCAGTGGGCTCCCAGGGGGCAACTGTCGATCTTTGGCTGTTTTATCAACAGCGCTTTGCATTCTGGGACTCGTAGTTCACAAAGGAAAGTTGTATTAACGGGCGAGCAGGGCGTCCGCGGTACTGTGGACTGGAGGGTTCGGGCGTGGGCTGGGCTGGAGGGTTCGGGCTTGGGCTGGCAGCTGGGCTGGAGGGGTCAGGCGTGGGCCGGGCTGGGTCAGGCGTGGGCCGAGCTGGGTCAGGTGTAGGCGTGGGCCGGGCTGGGGGGGGGGTCAGGCGTAGGCGTGGCCGGGCTGGGGGGGGTCAGGCGTAGGGGTGGGCCGGGCTGGGGGGGTCAGGCGTGGGCCGGGCTAGTGGGGGCCGGGCGTGGACTGGAGGGGTCGGGCGTGGGCCGGGCTGGGGTGGGTCGGGCATGGGCCGGGCTGGGGGGTCAGGCGTGGGCCGGGCTGGGGGGGTGGGGGGGTCAGGTGTGGGCTGGGGGGTCGGGCGTGGGCCGGGCTGGAGGGGGGGGTCTCCAGCTCCTAGAGTCCGTCCCAGCGCTTCAGGGAGCAGACTCCCCGGACCCTGAAGCCGCTGCCAGGCTGGCACATGTCACGGGTGGATCTTTGAGCCGGTTCTGGGTCATCAACCAGCAGCTGGTGGGGAATGAGTCTCCCGTGCCTTGGACCCTCTTGCACTGCGAATGGCACCGTCGGAGGGAGAGGTGACCCCACTCAGAGCAACTCAACTCATGGACATCCACCATCACTAATTATAATCTCACTACCCCTATCATCACACTCCGCCGTCAAACACCCTCTACAATGGCTTCAACCGATACTACCAGGTCCAGCAAACGCACAGTTAATAAACACCGCAAGGCTGATCCTGAGCTAGGCAGATCGGACTCAAACGACAGTCTTTCCGTTACTGAACCCACTACAGGCACCCTCCCCGAGACTTCAGGAGACCCGACTCTACCCTCGCAAACTATCCTCAACTCCACTACTGTCCCTACCCCTCCTGCCCAAACCATCTCCATATCCAACGTCACCGATAATCCCTCAGACACTGACCTCCCTCAAACCACTGCACACTCTCCCTCCCCCGACCCACCGCCACATGCCCAAACCGCCCCCACTTCTAATCACACTGCCAATCCCCTGTACACGGACTTCCTCCTAACCATTGCTTACTCCCCTCCCTTGGACCCAAGACCCACAACACCTCCTCATAACCTCTTGACCGGAAGCAACAACGACCGACTCCTCACGTCCAATCTACCCCTAATCCCAATGATGCCGCTCAATCCCTCAACCTAGTACCCTCTCCTTCCACAGACCCTAGTCATTCACTGCTCCCGACGAAGGCAATATGCCCTTTCAGCGCACTTACCCAACTACTGACCCGAGTGGAGCAGAAAATAGACTCCCTAGCGGCAGATATCCTACACCTTCAACAAGACCTTCCCAACCGGATTAAGCCACCTTGCTCACACACTCCGGGTAGCTACACACCTTCCCCCCCCATACAGCCTCTTCCATGGCCCCACTTGGCACCCCATGGCCCACCAATCCTATGAGGAATCAGGCACATCGACCTAGCCGAGCTCTCCGCCCCATTTCAAAACGAGAAGCAAATTATATCAACGACTCTGATCTCGCAATAAGCCAGAACACGGCCCCTTTTGCAATCCCAGTTTTAGTGAGCACTAATAGAATCCCTAGACCTGTCCTCTCGCCCAGACCCCCTGCCCAGAGCTCCAGCCTTTGTTTTTATTGAGTGTATTCCAAGAAAAGAACAAAACGCAACAATCACCACAGTAGGTCCCCAATTGCAAAGATAACCACCCCTGCCCAGGGCCCCGGCCCCACCAGCCTCCGCTCTGCCATTCAGAGGCCTCTGTGGGTCCCCCGGGTGGAGCAGATTTTGTCCCATTTTGAGGTTACTCGACCCTAATAAACCACCCTCTCTGCCAGCATACCCCAGTCCATGTCCCGTTCCCATTCGGACATTTCTGGCACCTCCTTCGCCCCCATCTCGGGCTATGCTTCGCCACTATGGGCCCCAGGGCCACCCACAGTCTGGGGTGTTTTGGTACAGCTTACTCCCCCCATATGTTCAGCGCCCACCATTGAGGGTTCTTGTCCATCGGGATCAGAGCTCCTTTTTCAATCTCCACCTGAAGGCTTTGTCTGTTGTGCCTCGGTTCAGCTCACCATCTGTTAGGCGGGAGCCTTGTCCTGGGCTTGCCTGTGAGAAGCCCATGTGTGGCGGTCACAGGTGCATCCACTGAAACAAGGGGCCTGTCCCAGCCTCAAACACTGACCCATTAACGGGAAGCCCCAGCACTGCACACATGGCTTCCTGACACCTTGCGGGGAGATGGGACCATAGACCTAACAGATCACAAACATTGAAAGTATGTAGATGGTTACAGACGAGTACTCGATCCTCAGGCCATTCCAGCTGTCATTTCACTCCACTGCCCATTTGTGCATACAACAAACTACTCGAAATGAATTCTTGCTCTTTTCTCACCTCCACATTTACACACTGTTTCAAGTAAATGTGTCCCTTGCAGAGCATTCTTCACAGTGGGCTGGGCTAGTGATCCATAAATTATTACTGCCGATTGGCAATCCTAGTTAGTTAAATCGTACACCAGTATTTTGTAATTCAGCCAAGCGGATTAGTCGTTGCATATCGTGGATAAACCTCTGCATCAACAAGCTACAAGTGGGAAAGCAACATAATCCATGTTTAATTGTTCCCAGCTAAGCTATCTTTTTAGGAACAAAAATAGCTTCTGGTATATTTTTTTTTTAAGAACCAAATTCTGGGATGTCCATTTTTTGCAGTGTGCAAGACCCCTGTAGGGATGGTATTTCTTCAGCAGTAATGTGCGTTCTCTACATGTCACCAATTCGAATCCCATTAGACATATCCTCGCGAGATTTGTAAAGTAAATTCTGATAATGTGGACAAAAATAACCTTTTTAAAATAGTTCTGTAAAAATGAGTGATTGCTCGCTCTGTATATTATGTGTATTTGCTGTTCAACATGTTAGTAATGCTTCTTCAATACAAGTTATTGTTTGATAAACCACATACCAACTCAGTGTGACTGACGAATGTGCATGTGTAGTTAATATATCTTTCTACGAGTTGTTTTGTATTCTGCATTTCTATTTGCAGTGCCGGCTTTAGGGCTGTGCGACTTATGCCATCGCACTGGGTGCCAGGGTGAAGCGAGGGCCTCTGCATGACAGGCTGAACTGAAAAAGAGCAGCCTGCAGAGATCTTTTCAGGGGGATAAATACAACTGCATGATAAGTTTTGAGGTCAATGCACTTGAGGCAGAGATATGTCGCAGTTGGAGCATAGACCTACCTGCCAACTTGAAGAACAATCTCACCGTGTGAGGAGGGGCCTTGTGTCGAGAAGTACCTACGAGGCACTTTTGGACCCCCGCCCCCAAACCACCACCTCTCTAAAAAAAGAAAAAAACGGGTTGCTGCGGTTGGTGCCGATGTCCTGGGTGTTTTGACGCCCCTTAATGGACGTTGCCAGTTCAAAGAATCGGAAAACGAGCTGGAAAACCACTATTTACAGTGGTTTTCAGCTCGTTTTCCCTGCCGCCGTGTGATGGGAGCGGTGTGAGTTAGCAGGTATGGCATAGAGGGTTAATGTTCCTGCTGCAAAGGACAACGTGTGGCATGCATATGAACATTTTATGTAGCTAGCTCAGCAGGTTATTGCTTTTGTCGCAGCTTCTTTTGTTACTTGGAGTTTATTAGTAGCAATCCTTCTAATGCAGCACAGTGAGCTGTGAACTGGAATCAAAGAGCTGCTTGCAAATTAAGAGACCGCTTTAGAGCCTTACTGTTTGTTCCCCTCAACCTTTCATTATTCCAATGTTGCTAAAAAGGGTTCCTTTGGGAAGCAATACAGTTTTATTAGTATGAAACTCCAATCATTGTGTTATGTTTATGGAGCTGATTTACGAACATTTTCCGCGTGGTGTGCATCACAAAAGTGACACAAGCCTGGTTCAAAGTGTTGTTTTGGGGCATACCTTCCAGAGCAAATCCTGCATTGCACAGGACAGTAGACCTAAAGTAGTATTATAAACTACTGTACATGGTTGGCACTCACCCATGCATTTTGATGCTATTCCCTTCTAACTTAAATAGACGTAAAACAAAATATGCCTCCTTGAGGCAGGTGTAGAGTTGGAGAAAAGATGTATTTTCTCAAACTTTGGATCTGTGCTGCACCTTACAGCACTCGTACAAAGTGTTAAACCTTGTCAAAGAATGGTACCCTTCCAATATAAAACCTACGTTTAGCCTCACACAAACGCCCTTGCACTATAGTGCAAGGGTGTGTGCAATGACACAAGGCAGCCAAATATATTCCAGCACTAGAGGAGAGAGCAACAGCACCATCTAAGTATATTTGGTGCTGTGGTGCTCTCTGCTTTTCAAGCAACGCAGCTTTGGGTACTGCGCCCCATAAAAACGTTGTTATTCAGCCCCTTCATTTCTCCAGACCAAGCACTCTTAAAATATAATGCCTGTCGGTATGGATGACGTGCGACTCCTAGACCTCATTGTAGTAAGTAACATTTCCTATACATTGATTTACACACTTGAATGACTCATTGTGTCTGTTTAAGATGTTTGTGATGTAAAGCGCTTTGACGTCTACATGGGGATAAGTAGCACTGTAAAATAAATGTGCGCGTGGGGATAAGGAGTTATGAGGGGCACCATTGGAGGGTGGTAGTGAGGGAATCCGTGAGGAAAGAGGTCATTGTGGTGCCCCAACAAAGACTGTCGCACCAGGTGCCACTTTCGCTAAAGCCTGCTCTGCTTTTGTGCCACTCCCTGGCAGATCACTGGTGCTGCTTTGGAAGTGTTTCCTTGTGTTTTTCCGCCAGCGTGTGTTCAGCTTGAGAGGCAGAGTTTTATGTCTGTGGGTCCTACTGTGTCTTGTATTTTTCAACGTCCTAGCTGTCTGAAAATTGTAGATAAACGTATTGCTTGTAGTGCACAGTTTGATGGACTGCTGGAGGTGAGCGCACTTGGACCCACTGCAGGTTTACCTGAGACCACAAGCGAGTTTCACATAAACCCTCAGATAGCCTTCTGCTGGCCTTGGAATCCGTGTCTACAGACCTGGGCTGCTTTTACATCGGTGCTATTTAAACAAGACCGGTTTCTAACTTGTATCATGAGGGGTTGCAATGAGAGGAATCACAGACCGCACAGATGGATCATGGGAAGGGAACATAAGGACCCTTGTGAGATGGGGAGACTTGCTGGAAGTCCTCTCCAATTTCCTTGACACTGTTCTTACTGTGTGGAAATACCAAAATAGTATAGAGGAACACCTGGGGCTCTCCGAGGGGATATATTTTCAAATATTAGGCAAGAAAATCCCTGAAACAGATCATAACAGCTGTTAACCCCTTCCTTGGCAGATGGACTAGTCATCCAGTAAAAAATGCTGTGGAACTAAAGATGTAGCCATGGACAGCCACACCATGACAACTTGTGGCAGACGTGGGAGTTAGCAGTGTTTGAAACAGAATAAAAGTATGTTTTCTGCTTGCACACAGTGCAGAGTGAGACAAGCCATGGTGAGGCTTTTACAGATGGCCGATGCACACTTCTCCCTTCGTTGTCTGTTCAAATCAAGAACGGGAGGCCATTCGGCTGAGAGACAGATCGATATGTGCTCGCCGTCATCAATAGTAAATTACAACAGGCTCGTCTGGTTCAGTCCCCAGACCGATAATTCATCAGCTGATTAATCATTTGTATGGGAACTGAATCAGATGTCACTGCTGTCATTTAGAGGAAATCTGTGCTCCTGCAGAATCTTCAAGGACGCTCAAGTATCTTATTCTACCTCTCAGTTGGAGCTCATTTTAATCATGAATTCATGAAAGGGTGACGTGAACCCCATGTGGCATGTTAAGATCCCTGATCGCAGTGCCACAATCTTGTTGAAGACCACAGGCGCCCTGCTGACCCTGAGAGCTCAACAAGCATCTCGTGACGAGGATGTATGGGACTGCAGAGAGCTGACTGCACATCTGCGTGAAAGTAATGTTCAGGTTATGTAGCAGTGCAGAGCCAGCCAGAATGGTGTGGAGCCACTGCCCGAGGTGCAGATCCAGCCAGAATGGTGTAGACCCACTGCCTGAGGTGCAGGTACGGCCAGGATGGCGTGGAGCCACTGCCCGAGGTGCAGGTCCAGCCAGAATGACGTAGAGCCACTGCTTGAGGTGCGGGTCCAGCCAGAATGGCGCAGAGCCACTGCCTGAGGTGCAGGTACGGCCAGAATGACATAGAGCCACTGCTTGAGGTGCGGGTCCAGCCAGAATGGCGCAGAGCCACTGCCTGAGGTGCAGGTCCAGCCAGAATGGCGTGGAGCCCTGCCTGAGGTGCAGGTCCAGCCAGAATGGCGTAGAGCCACTGCCTGAGGTCCAGGTCCAGGTGTAGAGACACTGCCTGAAGTGCAGTTCCAGGTGTAAAGCCACTGCCTGAGGTGCAGGTCCGACCAGAACGGCGTGGAGCCACTGCCTGGGGTGCAGGTCCGGCCAGAATGGCGTAGAGTCACTGCCTGAGGTGCAGGTCCGGCCAAAACGGCGTGGAGCCACAGCCCGAGGTGCAGATCCAGGCATAGAGCCACAGCCTGAGGTGCAGATCCACGTGTAGAGCCGCTGCCTGAGGTGCAGGTCCAGCCAGAATGGCGTGCAGCCGCTGCCTGAGGTGCAGGTCCAGCCAGAATGGCGTGGAGCCACTGCCTGAGGTGCAGGTTAAGCCAAAATGGCGTAGAGCCACGGCCTGAGGTGCAGATCCAGGCATAGAGCCACGGCCTGAGGTGCAGATCCAGGTGTAGAGCCACTACCTGAGGTGCAGGTCCGGCCAGAATGGCATAGAGCCACTGCCTGAGGTGCAGGTCCAGCCAGAATGGCGTAGAACCACTGCCTGAGGTGCAGATCCAGGCATAGAGCCACTGCCTGATGGGCAGGTCCAGGTGTGGAGCCACTGCCTGAGGTGCAGGTCCAGGTGTGGAGCCACTGCCTGAGGTGCATATCCAGGTGTAGAGCAACTGCCTGAGGTGCAGATCGGGCCAGAATGGTGTAGAGCCACTGCCTGAGGGGCAGATCCAGGTATTGGGTCACTGCCTGATGTGCAGATCCAGGCGTAGAGCCACTGCCTGATGTGCAGGTCCGGCCAGAACGGCGTGGAGCCACTGCCTGAGGTGCAGATCCAGGTATAGGGTCACTGCCTGATGTGCAGATCCAGGCGTAGAGCCACTGCCTGATGTGCAGGTCCAGCCAGAATGGCGTGGTGCCGCTGCCTGAGGTGCAGGTCGAGCCAGAATGGCGTGGAGCCACTGCCTGAGGTGCAGATCCAGGCATAGAGCCACTGCCTGAGGTGCAGATCCAGGCATAGAGCCACTGTCTGAGGTGCAGATCCAGGTGTAGAGCCACTGCCTGAGGTGCAGTTCCAGGTGTAAAGCCACTGCCTGAGGTGCAGGTCCGACCAGAACGGCGTGGAGCCACTGCCTGAGGTGCAGGTCCTGCCAGAATGGCGTAGAGCCACTGCCTGAGGTGCAGGTCCATGTGTAGAGCCACTGCCTGAGGTGCAGTTCCAGGTGTAAAGCCACTGCCTGAGATGCAGGTCCGGCCAGAACGGCGTGGAGCCACAGCCTGAGGTGCAGATCCAGGCGTAGAGCCACAGCCTGAAGTGCAGATCCAGGCGTAGAGCCACAGCCTGAAGTGCAGATCCAGGTGTAGAGCCACGGCCTGAGGTGCAGATCCAGGTGTAGAGCCACTGCCGGAGGTGCAGGTCCAGCCAGAATGGCGTAGAGCCACTGCCTGAGGTGCAGGTCCGGCCAGAATGGCGTAGAGCCACAGCCTGAGGTGCAGTTCCAGGTGTAAAGCCACTGCCTGAGGTGTAGGTCCGACCAGAACGGCGTGGAGCCACTGCCTGGGGTGCAGGTCCGACCAGAACGGCGTGGAGCCACTGCCTGAGGTGCAGGTCCTGCCAGAATGGCGTAGAGCCACTGCCTGAGGTGCAGGTCCATGTGTAGAGCCACTGCCTGAGGTGCAGTTCCAGGTGTAAAGCCACTGCCTGAGATGCAGGTCCGGCCAGAACGGCGTGGAGCCACTGCCTGAGGTGCAGGTCCTGCCAGAATGGCGTGGAGCGGCTGCCTGAGGTGCAGGTCCAGCCAGAATGGCGTGGAGCCACTGCCTGAGGTGCAGGTCAAGCCAGAATGGCGTAGAGCCACGGCCTGAGGTGCAGATCCAATCATAGAGCCACTGCCTGAGGTGCAGGTCCAGGTGTAGAGTCACGGCCTGAGGTGCAGATCCAGGTGTAGAGTCATGGCCTGAGGTGCAGGTCCGGCCAGGATGGCGTAGAGCCGCTGCCTGAGGTTTAGGTCCGGTCAGAATGGCGTAGATCCACTGCCTGAGGTGCAGGTCCAGGTGTAGAGCCACTGCCTGAGGGTACAGATCCAGGTGTAGAGTCACGGCCTGAGGGTGCAGATCCAGGTGTAGAGTCACGGCCTGAGGGTGCAGATCCAGGTGTAGTCACGGCCTGAGGGTGCAGATCCAGGTGTAGAGTCACGGCCTGAGGTGCGTGCAGGTCCAGCCAGAATGGCGTAGAGCCGCTGCCTGAGGTGCAGATCCAGGTGTAGAGTCACGGCCTGAGGTGCAAATCCAGGTGTAGAGCCACGGCCTGAGGTGCAGGTCCAGGTGTAGAGCCACGGCCTGAGGTGCAGGTCCAGGTGTAGAGCCACTGCCTGAGGTGCAGATCCAGGTGTAGAGCCACGGCCTGAGGTGCAGGTCCGGCCAGGATGGCGTAGAGCCACGGCTTGAGGTGCAGGTCAAGCCAGAATGGCGTAGAGCCACTGCCTGAGGTGCAGATCCAGGCATAGAGCCACGGCCTGAGGTGCAGATCCAGGTGTAGTCACTGCCTGAGGTGCAGGTCTGGCCAGAATGGCGTAGTGCCACTGCCTGAGGTGCAGGTCCAGGTGTAGAGCCACTGCCTGAGGTGCAGGTCCAGGTGTAGAGCCACTGCCTGAGGTGCAGGTCCAGGTGTAGAGCCACTGCCTGAGGTGCAGGTCCAGGTGTAGAGCCACTGCCTGAGGTGCAGATCCAGGTGTAGAGTCACGGCCTGAGGTGCAGGTCCTGCCAGGATGGCGTAGAGCCACGGCCTGAGGTGCAGGTGAAGCCAGAATGGCGTAGAGCCACTGCCTGAGGTGCAGATCCAGGCATAGAGCCACGGCCTGAGGTGCAGATCCAGGTGTAGAGTCACTGCCTGAGGTGCAGGTCCAGCCAGAATGGTGTAGAGCCACTGCCTGAGGTGCAGGTCTGGCCAGAATGCCGCTGCCTGAGGTGCAGGTCCAGGTGTAGAGCCGCTGCCTGAGGTGCAGGTCCAGGTGTAGAGCCACTGCCTGAGGTGCAGGTCCAGGTGTAGAGCCACTGCCTGAGGTGCAGGTCCAGGTGTAGAGCCACTGCCTGAGGTGCAGATCGGGCCAGAATGGTGTAGAGCCACTGCCTGAGGTGCAGATCCAGGCGTAGAGCCACTGCCTGAGGTGTAGGTCCGGCCAGAACGGCGTGGAGCCACTGCCTGAGGTGCAGGTGCAGCCAGAATGGCGTAGAGCCGCTGCCTGAGTTGCAGGTCCAGCCATAATGGCGTGGAGCCGCTGCCTGAGGTGCAGATCTAGGTGTAGAGTCACTGCCTGAGGTGTAGGTCCGGCCAGAACGGCGTGGAGCCACTGCCTGAGGTGCAGGTGCAGCCAGAATGGCGTAGAGCCACGGCTTGAGGTGCAGGTCAAGCCAGAATGGCGTAGAGCCACTGCCTGAGGTGCAGATCCAGGCATAGAGCCACGGCCTGAGGTGCAGATCCAGGTGTAGTCACTGCCTGAGGTGCAGGTCTGGCCAGAATGGCGTAGAGCCACTGCCTGAGGTGCAGGTCTGGCCAGAATGGCGTAGAGCCGCTGCCTGAGGTGCAGGTCCAGGTGTAGAGCCACTGCCTGAGGTGCAGGTCCAGGTGTAGAGCCACTGCCTGAGGTGCAGGTCCAGGTGTAGAGCCACTGCCTGAGGTGCAGATCCAGGTGTAGAGTCACGGCCTGAGGTGCAGGTCCTGCCAGGATGGCGTAGAGCCACGGCCTGAGGTGCAGGTGAAGCCAGAATGGCGTAGAGCCACTGCCTGAGGTGCAGATCCAGGCATAGAGCCACGGCCTGAGGTGCAGATCCAGGTGTAGAGTCACTGCCTGAGGTGCAGGTCCAGCCAGAATGGTGTAGAGCCACTGCCTGAGGTGCAGGTCTGGCCAGAATGCCGCTGCCTGAGGTGCAGGTCCAGGTGTAGAGCCGCTGCCTGAGGTGCAGGTCCAGGTGTAGAGCCACTGCCTGAGGTGCAGGTCCAGGTGTAGAGCCACTGCCTGAGGTGCAGGTCCAGGTGTAGAGCCACTGCCTGAGGTGCAGATCGGGCCAGAATGGTGTAGAGCCACTGCCTGAGGTGCAGATCCAGGCGTAGAGCCACTGCCTGAGGTGTAGGTCCGGCCAGAACGGCGTGGAGCCACTGCCTGAGGTGCAGGTGCAGCCAGAATGGCGTAGAGCCGCTGCCTGAGTTGCAGGTCCAGCCAGAATGGCGTGGAGCCGCTGCCTGAGGTGCAGATCTAGGTGTAGAGTCACTGCCTGAGGTGCAGGTCCAGCCAGAATGGCGTGGAGCCACTGCCTACTGCCTGAGGTGCAGGTCCAGCCAGAATGGCGCGGAGCCACTGCCTGAGGTGCAGGTCCAGCCAGAATGGCGCGGAGCCACTGCGTGACGTGCAGGTCCAGCCAGAATGGCGTAGAGCCACTGCCTGAGGTGCAGATCCAGGCATAGAGCCACTGCCTGAGGTGCAGATCCAGACGTGAGAGCCACTGCCTGAGGTGCAGGTCCAGCCAGAATGGTGTAGAGCCCCTGCCTGAGGTGCAGGTCCGACCAGAATGGTGTAGAGCCCCTGCCTGAGGTGCAGATCCAGGTGTAGAGTCACAGCCTGAGGTGCAGATCCAGGTGTAGAGTCACGGCCTGAGGTGCAGGTCCAGGGTGTAGAGCCACTGCCTGAGGTGCAGATCCAGGTGTAGAAGCCACGGCCTGAGGTGCAGGTCCTGCCAGGATGGCGTAGAGCCACGGCTTGAGGTGCAGGTCAAGCCAGAATGGCGTAGAGCCACTGCCTGAGGTGCAGATCCAGGCATAGAGCCACGGCCTGAGGTGCAGATCCAGGTGTGAGAGTCACTGCCTGAGGTGCAGGTCCAGCCAGAATGGCGTAGAGCCACTGCCTGAGGTGCAGGTCTGGCCAGAATGGCGTAGAGCCGCTGCCTGAGGTGCAGGTCCAGGTGTAGAGCCGCTGCCTGAGGTGCAGGTCCAGGTGTAGAGCCGCTGCCTGAGGTGCAGGTCCAGGTGTAGAGCCACTGCCTGAGGTGCAGGTCCAGGTGTAGAGCCACTGCCTGAGGTGCAGGTCCAGGTGTAGAGCCACTGCCTGAGGTGCAGATCGGGCCAGAATGGTGTAGAGCCACTGCCTGAGGTGCAGATCCAGGCATAGAGCCACGGCCTGAGGTGCAGATCCAGGTGTAGAGTCACTGCCTGAGGTGCAGGTCCAGCCAGAATGGCGTAGAGCCACTGCCTGAGGTGCAGATCCAGGCATAGAGCCACGGCCTGAGGTGCAGATCCAGGTGTAGAATCACTGCCTGAGGTGCAGGTCCAGCCAGAATGGCGTAGAGCCACTGCCTGAGGTGCAGATCCAGGCATAGAGCCACTGCCTGAGGTGCAGATCCAGACGTAGAGCCACTGCCTGAGGTGCAGGTCCAGCCAGAATGGTGTAGAGCCCCTGCCTGAGGTGCAGGTCCGACCAGAATGGTGTAGAGCCCCTGCCTGAGGTGCAGATCCAGGTGTAGAGTCACAGCCTGAGGTGCAGATCCAGGTGTAGAGTCACGGCCTGAGGTGCAGGTCAAGGTGTAGAGCCACTGCCTGAGGTGCGGGTCCGGCCAGAACGGCGTGGAGCCACTGCCTGAGGTGCAGGTGCAGCCAGAATGGCGTAGAGCCGCTGCCTGAGTTGCAGGTCCAGCCAGAATGGCGTGGAGCCGCTGCCTGAGGTGCAGATCTAGGTGTAGAGTCACTGCCTGAGGTGCAGGTCCAGCCAGAATGGCGTGGAGCCACTGCCTACTGCCTGAGGTGCAGGTCCAGCCAGAATGGCGCGGAGCCACTGCGTGAGGTGCAGGTCCAGCCAGAATGGCGTAGAGCCACTGCCTGAGGTGCAGATCCAGGCGTAGAGCCACTGCCTGAGGTGCAGATCCAGGCGTAGAGCCACTGCCTGAGGTGCAGATCCAGGCGTAGAGCCACTGCCTGAGGTGCAGATCCAGGCGTAGAGCCACTGCCTGAGGTGCAGATCCAGGTGTAGAGCCACTGCCTGAGGTGCAGATCCAGGTGTAGAGCCACTGCCTGAGGTGCAGGTCCAGACGTAGAGCCACTGCCTGAGGTGCAGGTCCAGCCAGAATGGTGTAGAGCCACTGCCTGAGGTGCAGGTCCGGCCAGAATGGTGTAGAGCCCCTGCCTGAGGTGCAGTTCCGGCCAGAATGGTGTAGAGCCCCTGCCTGAGGTGCAGGTCCGACCAGAATGGTGTAGAGCCCCTGCCTGAGGTGCAGATCCAGGTGTAGAGCCACTGCCTGAGGTGCAGATCCAGGTGTAGAGCCACTGCCTGAGGTGCAGATCCAGGTGTAGAGCCGCTGCCTGAGGTGCAGGTCCAGCCAGAGTGGCGTAGAGCCGCTGCCTGAGGTGCAGATCCAGGCATAGAGCCACAGCCTGAGGTGCAGATCCAGGCATAGAGCCCACGGCCTGAGGTGCAGATCCAGGTGTAGAGCCACTGCCGGAGGTGCAGGTCCAGCCAGAATGGCGTAGAGCCACTGCCTGAGGTGCAGGTCCGGCCAGAATGGCGTAGAGCCACAGCCTGAGGTGCAGTTCCAGGTGTAAAGCCACTGCCTGAGGTGTAGGTCCGACCAGAACGGCGTGGAGCCACTGCCTGGGGTGCAGGTCCTGCCAGAATGGCGTAGAGCCACTGCCTGAGGTGCAGGTCCATGTGTAGAGCCACTGCCTGAGGTGCAGTTCCAGGTGTAAAGCCACTGCCTGAGATGCAGGTCCGGCCAGAACGGCGTGGAGCCACTGCCTGAGGTGCAGGTCCTGCCAGAATGGCGTGGAGCGGCTGCCTGAGGTGCAGGTCCAGCCAGAATGGCGTGGAGCCACTGCCTGAGGTGCAGGTCAAGCCAGAATGGCGTAGAGCCACGGCCTGAGGTGCAGATCCAATCATAGAGCCACTGCCTGAGGTGCAGGTCCAGGTGTAGAGTCACGGCCTGAGGTGCAGATCCAGGTGTAGAGTCATGGCCTGAGGTGCAGGTCCGGCCAGGATGGCGTAGAGCCGCTGCCTGAGGTTTAGGTCCGGTCAGAATGGCGTAGATCCACTGCCTGAGGTGCAGGTCCAGGTGTAGAGCCACTGCCTGAGGGTGCAGATCCAGGTGTAGAGTCACGGCCTGAGGGTGCAGATCCAGGTGTAGAGTCACGGCCTGAGGGTGCAGATCCAGGTGTAGTCACGGCCTGAGGGTGCAGATCCAGGTGTAGAGTCACGGCCTGAGGTGCGTGCAGGTCCAGCCAGAATGGCGTAGAGCCGCTGCCTGAGGTGCAGATCCAGGTGTAGAGTCACGGCCTGAGGTGCAAATCCAGGTGTAGAGCCACGGCCTGAGGTGCAGGTCCAGGTGTAGAGCCACTGCCTGAGGTGCAGATCCAGGTGTAGAGCCACGGCCTGAGGTGCAGGTCCGGCCAGGATGGCGTAGAGCCACGGCTTGAGGTGCAGGTCAAGCCAGAATGGCGTAGAGCCACTGCCTGAGGTGCAGATCCAGGCATAGAGCCACGGCCTGAGGTGCAGATCCAGGTGTAGTCACTGCCTGAGGTGCAGGTCTGGCCAGAATGGCGTAGAGCCACTGCCTGAGGTGCAGGTCTGGCCAGAAGGGCGTAGAGCCGCTGCCTGAGGTGCAGGTCCAGGTGTAGAGCCACTGCCTGAGGTGCAGGTCCAGGTGTAGAGCCACTGCCTGAGGTGCAGGTCCAGGTGTAGAGCCACTGCCTGAGGTGCAGGTCCAGGTGTAGAGCCACTGCCTGAGGTGCAGATCCAGGTGTAGAGTCACGGCCTGAGGTGCAGGTCCTGCCAGGATGGCGTAGAGCCACGGCCTGAGGTGCAGGTGAAGCCAGAATGGCGTAGAGCCACTGCCTGAGGTGCAGATCCAGGCATGAGAGCCACGGCCTGAGGTGCAGATCCAGGTGTGAGAGTCACTGCCTGAGGTGCAGGTCCAGCCAGAATGGCGTAGAGCCACTGCCTGAGGTGCAGGTCTGGCCAGAATGGCGTAGAGCCGCTGCCTGAGGTGCAGGTCCAGGTGTAGAGCCGCTGCCTGAGGTGCAGGTCCAGGTGTAGAGCCACTGCCTGAGGTGCAGGTCCAGGTGTAGAGCCACTGCCTGAGGTGCAGGTGTAGAGCCACTGCCTGAGGTGCAGGTCCAGGTGTAGAGCCACTGCCTGAGGTGCAGATCGGGCCAGAATGGTATAGAGCCACGGCCTGAGGTGCAGATCCAGGTGTAGAGTCACTGCCTGAGGTGCATGTCCAGCCAGAATGGTGTAGAGCCACTGCCTGAGGTGCAGGTCTGGCCAGAATGCCGCTGCCTGAGGTGCAGGTCCAGGTGTAGAGCCGCTGCCTGAGGTGCAGGTCCAGGTGTAGAGCCACTGCCTGAGGTGCAGGTCCAGGTGTAGAGCCACTGCCTGAGGTGCAGGTCCAGGTGTAGAGCCACTGCCTGAGGTGCAGATCGGGCCAGAATGGTGTAGAGCCACTGCCTGAGGTGCAGATCCAGGCGTAGAGCCACTGCCTGAGGTGTAGGTCCGGCCAGAACGGCGTGGAGCCACTACCTGAGGTGCAGGTGCAGCCATAATGGCGTAGAGCCGCTGCCTGAGTTGCAGGTCCAGCCAGAATGGCGTGGAGCCGCTGCCTGAGGTGCAGATCTAGGTGTAGAGTCACTGCCTGAGGTGTAGGTCCGGCCAGAGCGGCGTGGAGCCACTGCCTGAGGTGCAGGTGCAGCCAGAATGGCGTAGAGCCACGGCTTGAGGTGTAGGTCAAGCCAGAATGGCGTAGAGCCACTGCCTGAGGTGCAGATCCAGGCATAGAGCCACGGCCTGAGGTGCAGATCCAGGTGTAGTCACTGCCTGAGGTGCAGGTCTGGCCAGAATGGCGTAGAGCCACTGCCTGAGGTGCAGGTCTGGCCAGAATGGCGTGAGAGCCGCTGCCTGAGGTCCAGGTCCAGGTGTAGAGCCACTGCCTGAGGTGCAGGTCCAGGTGTAGAGCCACTGCCTGAGGTGCAGGTCCAGATGTAGAGCCACTGCCTGAGGTGCAGGTCCAGGTGTAGAGCCACTGCCTGAGGTGCAGATCGGGCCAGAATGGTGTAGAGCCACTGCCTGAGGTGCAGATCCAGGCGTAGAGCCACTGCCTGAGGTGTAGGTCCGGCCAGAACGGCGTGGAGCCACTGCCTGAGGTGCAGGTGCAGCCAGAATGGCGTAGAGCCGCTGCCTGAGTTGCAGGTCCAGCCAGAATGGCGTGGAGCCGCTGCCTGAGGTGCAGATCTAGGTGTAGAGTCACTGCCTGAGGTGCAGGTCCAGCCAGAATGGCGTGGAGCCACTGCCTACTGCCTGAGGTGCAGGTCCAGCCAGAATGGCGTGGAGCCACTGCCTGAGGTGCAGGTCCAGCCAGAATGGCGTGGAGCCACTGCGTGACGTGCAGGTCCAGCCAGAATGGCGTAGAGCCACTGCCTGAGGTGCAGATCCAGGCATAGAGCCACTGCCTGAGGTGCAGATCCAGACGTAGAGCCACTGCCTGAGGTGCAGGTCCAGCCAGAATGGTGTAGAGCCCCTGCCTGAGGTGCAGGTCCGACCAGAATGGTGTAGAGCCCCTGCCTGAGGTGCAGATCCAGGTGTAGAGTCACAGCCTGAGGTGCAGATCCAGGTGTAGAGTCACGGCCTGAGGTGCAGGTCCAGGTGTAGAGCCACTGCCTGAGGTGCAGATCCAGGTGTAGAGCCACGGCCTGAGGTGCAGGTCCTGCCAGGATGGCGTAGAGCCACGGCTTGAGGTGCAGGTCCAGGCATAGAGCCACTGCCTGAGGTGCAGATCCAGGCATAGAGCCACTGCCTGAGGTGCAGATCCAGACGTAGAGCCACTGCCTGAGGTGCAGGTCCAGCCAGAATGGTGTAGAGCCCCTGCCTGAGGTGCAGGTCCGACCAGAATGGTGTAGAGCCCCTGCCTGAGGTGCAGGTCCAGCCAGAATGGCGCGGAGCCACTGCGTGAGGAGCAGGTCCAGCCAGAATGGCGTAGAGCCACTGCCTGAGGTGCAGATCCAGGCGTAGAGCCACTGCCTGAGGTGCAGATCCAGGCGTAGAGCCACTGCCTGAGGTGCAGATCCAGGCGTAGAGCCACTGCCTGAGGTGCAGATCCAGGTGTAGAGCCACTGCCTGAGGTGCAGATCCAGGTGTAGAGCCACTGCCTGAGGTGCAGGTCCAGACGTAGAGCCACTGCCTGAGGTGCAGGTCCAGCCAGAATGGTGTAGAGCCACTGCCTGAGGTGCAGGTCCGGCCAGAATGGTGTAGAGCCCCTGCCTGAGGTGCAGTTCCGGCCAGAATGGTGTAGAGCCCCTGCCTGAGGTGCAGGTCCGACCAGAATGGTGTAGAGCCCCTGCCTGAGGTGCAGATCCAGGTGTAGAGCCACTGCCTGAGGTGCAGATCCAGGTGTAGAGCCGCTGCCTGAGGTGCAGGTCCAGCCAGAATGGCGTAGAGCCGCTGCCTGAGGTGCAGATCCAGGCATAGAGCCGCTGCCTGAGGTGCAGATCCAGGCATAGAGCCACAGCCTGAGGTGCAGATCCAGGCATAGAGCCACGGCCTGAGGTGCAGATCCAGGTGTAGAGCCACTGCCGGAGGTGCAGGTCCAGCCAGAATGGCGTAGAGCCACTGCCTGAGGTGCAGGTCCGGCCAGAATGGCGTAGAGCCACAGCCTGAGGTGCAGTTCCAGGTGTAAAGCCACTGCCTGAGGTGTAGGTCCGACCAGAACGGCGTGGAGCCACTGCCTGGGGTGCAGGTCCGACCAGAACGGCGTGGAGCCACTGCCTGAGGTGCAGGTCCTGCCAGAATGGCGTAGAGCCACTGCCTGAGGTGCAGGTCCATGTGTAGAGCCACTGCCTGAGGTGCAGTTCCAGGTGTAAAGCCACTGCCTGAGATGCAGGTCCGGCCAGAACGGCGTGGAGCCACTGCCTGAGGTGCAGGTCCTGCCAGAATGGCGTGGAGCGGCTGCCTGAGGTGCAGGTCCAGCCAGAATGGCGTGGAGCCACTGCCTGAGGTGCAGGTCAAGCCAGAATGGCGTAGAGCCACGGCCTGAGGTGCAGATCCAGGCATAGAGCCACGGCCTGAGGTGCAGATCCAGGTGTAGTCACTGCCTGAGGTGCAGGTCTGGCCAGAATGGCGTAGAGCCACTGCCTGAGGTGCAGGTCTGGCCAGAATGGCGTAGAGCCGCTGCCTGAGGTGCAGGTCCAGGTGTAGAGCCACTGCCTGAGGTGCAGGTCCAGGTGTAGAGCCACTGCCTGAGGTGCAGGTCCAGGTGTAGAGCCACTGCCTGAGGTGCAGGTCCAGGTGTAGAGCCACTGCCTGAGGTGCAGGTCCAGGTGTAGAGCCACTGCCTGAGGTGCAGGTCCTGCCAGGATGGCGTAGAGCCACGGCCTAAGGTGCAGGTGAAGCCAGAATGGCGTAGAGCCACTGCCTGAGGTGCAGATCCAGGCATAGAGCCACGGCCTGAGGTGCAGATCCAGGTGTAGAGTCACTGCCTGAGGTGCAGGTCCAGCCAGAATGGTGTAGAGCCACTGCCTGAGGTGCAGGTCTGGCCAGAATGCCGCTGCCTGAGGTGCAGGTCCAGGTGTAGAGCCGCTGCCTGAGGTGCAGGTCCAGGTGTAGAGCCACTGCCTGAGGTGCAGGTCCAGGTGTAGAGCCACTGCCTGAGGTGTAGGTCCAGGTGTAGAGCCACTGCCTGAGGTGCAGATCGGGCCAGAATGGTGTAGAGCCACTGCCTGAGGTGCAGATCCAGGCGTAGAGCCACTGCCTGAGGTGTAGGTACGGCCAGGAACGGCGTGGAGCCACTGCCTGAGGTGCAGGTGCAGCCAGAATGGCGTAGAGCCGCTGCCTGAGTTGCAGGTCCAGCCAGAATGGCGTGGAGCCGCTGCCTGAGGTGCAGATCTAGGTGTAGAGTCACTGCCTGAGGTGCAGGTCCAGCCAGAATGGCGTGGAGCCACTGCCTACTGCCTGAGGTGCAGGTCCAGCCAGAATGGTGTGGAGCCACTGCCTGAGGTGCAGGTCCAGCCAGAATGGCGCGGAGCCACTGCGTGACGTGCAGGTCCAGCCAGAATGGCGTAGAGCCACTGCCTGAGGTGCAGATCCAGGCATAGAGCCACTGCCTGAGGTGCAGATCCAGACGTAGAGCCACTGCCTGAGGTGCAGGTCCAGTCAGAATGGTGTAGAGCCCCTGCCTGAGGTGCAGGTCCGACCAGAATGGTGTAGAGCCCCTGCCTGAGGTGCAGATCCAGGTGTAGAGTCACAGCCTGAGGTGCAGATCCAGGTGTAGAGCCACGGCCTGAGGTGCAGGTCCAGGTGTAGAGCCACTGCCTGAGGTGCAGGTCCAGGTGTAGAGCCACTGCCTGAGGTGCAGATCCAGGTGTAGAGCCACGGCCTGAGGTGCAGGTCCGGCCAGGATGGCGTAGAGCCACGGCTTGAGGTGCAGGTCCAGGCATAGAGCCACTGCCTGAGGTGCAGATCCAGGCATAGAGCCACTGCCTGAGGTGCAGATCCAGACGTAGAGCCACTGCCTGAGGTGCAGGTCCAGCCAGAATGGTGTAGAGCCCCTGCCTGAGGTGCAGGTCCGACCAGAATGGTGTAGAGCCCCTGCCTGAGGTGCAGATCCAGGTGTAGAGTCACAGCCTGAGGTGCAGATCCAGGTGTAGAGTCACGGCCTGAGGTGCAGGTCCAGGTGTAGAGCCACTGCCTGAGGTGCAGATCCAGGTGTTGAGCCACGGCCTGAGGTGCAGGTCCGGCCAGGATGGCGTAGAGCCACGGCTTGAGGTGCAGGTCCGGCCAGGATGGCGTAGAGCCACGGCTTGAGGTGCAGATCCAGGCATAGAGCCACGGCCTGAGGTGCAGATCCAGGTGTAGTCACTGCCTGAGGTGCAGGTCTGGCCAGAATGGCGTAGAGCCACTGCCTGAGGTGCAGGTCTGGCCAGAATGGCGTAGAGCCGCTGCCTGAGGTGCCGGTCCAGGTGTAGAGCCACTGCCTGAGGTGCAGGTCCAGGTGTAGAGCCACTGCCTGAGGTGCAGGTCCAGGTGTAGAGCCACTGCCTGAGGTGCAGGTCCAGGTGTAGAGCCACTGCCTGAGGTGCAGGTCCAGGTGTAGAGCCACTGCCTGAGGTGCAGGTCCTGCCAGGATGGCGTAGAGCCACAGCCTGAGGTGCAGGTGAAGCCAGAATGGCGTAGAGCCACTGCCTGAGGTGCAGATCCAGGCATAGAGCCACGGCCTGAGGTGCAGATCCAGGTGTAGAGTCACTGCCTGAGGTGCAGGTCCAGCCAGAATGGCGTAGAGCCACTGCCTGAGGTGCAGGTCTGGCCAGAATGGCGTAGAGCCGCTGCCTGAGGTGCAGGTCCAGGTGTAGAGCCGCTGCCTGAGGTGCAGGTCCAGGTGTAGAGCCACTGCCTGAGGTGCAGGTCCAGGTGTAGAGCCACTGCCTGAGGTGCAGGTGTAGAGCCACTGCCTGAGGTGCAGGTCCAGGTGTAGAGCCACTGCCTGAGGTGCAGATCGGGCCAGAATGGTATAGAGCCACGGCCTGAGGTGCAGATCCAGGTGTAGAGTCACTGCCTGAGGTGCAGGTCCAGCCAGAATGGCGTAGAGCCACTGCCTGAGGTGCAGATCCAGGCATAGAGCCACGGCCTGAGGTGCAGATCCAGGTGTAGAGTCACTGCCTGAGGTGCAGGTCCAGCCAGAATGGCGTAGAGCCACTGCCTGAGGTGCAGATCCAGGCATAGAGCCACTGCCTGAGGTGCAGATCCAGACGTAGAGCCACTGCCTGAGGTGCAGGTCCAGCCAGAATGGTGTAGAGCCCCTGCCTGAGGTGCAGGTCCGACCAGAATGGTGTAGAGCCCCTGCCTGAGGTGCAGATCCAGGTGTAGAGTCACAGCCTGAGGTGCAGATCCAGGTGTAGAGTCACGGCCTGAGGTGCAGGTCCAGGTGTAGAGCCCCTGCCTGAGGTGCGGGTCCGGCCAGAACGGCGTGGAGCCACTGCCTGAGGTGCAGGTGCAGCCAGAATGGCGTAGAGCCGCTGCCTGAGTTGCAGGTCCAGCCAGAATGGCGTGGAGCCGCTGCCTGAGGTGCAGATCTAGGTGTAGAGTCACTGCCTGAGGTGCAGGTCCAGCCAGAATGGCGTGGAGCCACTGCCTACTGCCTGAGGTGCAGGTCCAGCCAGAATGGCGCGGAGCCACTGCCTGAGGTGCAGGTCCAGCCAGAATGGCGCGGAGCCACTGCGTGAGGTGCAGGTCCAGCCAGAATGGCGTAGAGCCACTGCCTGAGGTGCAGATCCAGGCGTAGAGCCACTGCCTGAGGTGCAGATCCAGGTGTAGAGCCACTGCCTGAGGTGCAGGTCCAGACGTAGAGCCACTGCCTGAGGTGCAGGTCCAGCCAGAATGGTGTAGAGCCACTGCCTGAGGTGCAGGTCCGGCCAGAATGGTGTAGAGCCCCTGCCTGAGGTGCAGTTCCGGCCAGAATGGTGTAGAACCCCTGCCTGAGGTGCAGGTCCGACCAGAATGGTGTAGAGCCCCTGCCTGAGGTGCAGATCCAGGTGTAGAGCCACTGCCTGAGGTGCAGGTCCAGCCAGAATGGCGCGGAGCCACTGCCTGAGGTGCAGGTCCAGCCAGAATGGCGCGGAGCCACTGCCTGAGGTGCAGGTCCAGCCAGAATGGCGCGGAGCCACTGCCTGAGGTGCAGGTCCAGCCAGAATGGCGCGGAGCCACTGCCTGAGGTGCAGGTCCAGCCAGAATGGCGCGGAGCCACTGCCTGAGGTGCATATCCGGACAGAATGGTGTAGAGCAACTGCCTGAGGTGCAGATCCGGCCAGAATGGTGTAGAGCCACTGCCTGGCGCCTGCGCATCGCTCTGCCCTTTTGATTTAAAGCATTGGTTCTTGAAAGCCTCTTTTTAAAGCCAGGCAGGAAGCCACTTAGTTTGTGGTGGGGAATCTGTCTCCAGCTGTGTTCTGCCTTGAGCTAGCACATTCTCCGAGTTTGCACGCACCACACCTTCGCGGTGAGCTGCTGCGAGCGCCTGGTGCAGGCGATGAGAGCGACAGAAGCCCAGGATGCTCTGAAGGAGCTCTGGCTCTTCGGGACCAGACATGTATGGGATGTGGGAGGGCTGCCATCCCTGATAGGCGACGCCTCGTTTAAGCTTCTTCTGGTGCTAGTGTGAGGACCAAGTCTGAGCCTGGAGACAGACTCCAATGCATCTGTCGATGCTTCTCCTCGGATACACTTGCTGCTCCTGACTGCACTCCTTGCCTGCATTAAGGGATTCATCGGTTGTCAGGGACTGGGCCCACCGCATCCAAGCAGGAACATTTCACAGCCAGCCCATCCAAGCCATGCTTGCGGCAGCACAAGCCTCGTGAACCAGGCTCTTGAATGAATCCATTCTGACTCGGAATCTCTGCAACTGCAGGCTTGCATCAGGGTGTGCGCCTCCTGGCTTGGGAACTCTCGGGCCCCTCCCTGCCAGTGTAGCCTGTTTGTATTAAAGGTGTTTATACCTAGCTCCGGAGGGCAGAGGCGCACTCTAGCTAGCCCCAGGAGACACAGCCAACATGTGAAGAAAGATGGGCATGTAGGTATGTTGACAGCAAAAAGTCAAGTTAATGTAAGTGGACAATGCAAAAGAAAAGCCAGTATTTCATTGTGGGCCATCTATTGCAGAGGTAGCAGCGGACGAGGAGATGCACGTCCAGAGAGAGCGTCTCAAATAAGAGATGTTTGTAGTGTTCACCCTGCTACCTAAGGGGGTCACACGAGTGATCAGCAGGACAGTAAGATTGGAATAGATCCTTCATTATTGCCAATGAAACACGTGAACTTTTTATGCTGATTTTCTTCACTGTTGTTTCCAGTAGGCCGCCATTAAATATGAAGGCCGTTAAATATGAAGGCCAATAATAAAAAAAAAAACAGGTGTTTCGTCTCAAAAAGAATTTTTCAAGACTGTGAATTTATAACAGTAGCAGACGTTACTTACCAGTTTGTTACTAAACAACAGAAACTAACATTAGGGAGAAAAACTGTACCTACAGATGGGAGATCAGGGTACCAAGAACTGAGAAGAGAATAGGGGGGGACAAATGAAGTACAGAATATTTATGTTCTAGAAAACGGTGCTCCAGCCAGCGCTGTGGTTGGTTTCAGGCTATGGAAAGTCTCTGCTGGCTCGTAGTTTATGTTCCAGCCTCTCCTGAGGTGTGGCCAGTGCCTCGCACTGCTCAGGAAGATACCGCAGTGTTTTCTCAAAATGTTCGCCTTCTCAAGCCTGAGTGTTACAAGGCCTTAAGTCTGCTCACCGGGGGCATGTGTGGGTACATGCTTAGGGAGGGTGGTTGGAGAGGCCTTGGAGGTGCTCACACGATGTATAGGGTGGACAGGCCTGGGGGCTTGCAGAGTACTTAGAGCCCTGCTCACGGGCAGCGTGTGGGAGTAGTACCTTTGTGGGGGTTTGAGAGGCTTTTAGAGCCCTGCTCACGGGCAGCATGTGGGTTAGTACCCTTGTGGGGGTTTGAGAGGCTTTCAGAGCCCTGCTCACAGGCAGCATGTGCGTAGAACCCTTGTGGGGGGTTTGAGAGGCTTGTGTCCTTGTGGGAGGTTTGAGAAGCTTTTAGAGCTCTGCTCACAGGCAGCATGTGGGTACTACCCTTGTGGGGGTTTGAGAGGCTTGTACCCTTGTGGGGGTTAGGAGGCTTTTAGAGCCTTGCCGATAGGCAGCATGTGAGTACCCTTGTGGGGTTTGAGAGGCTTCTAGAGCCTTCCCCACAGGCAACATGTAGGGTAGTACCCTTGTTTGGGTTTGAGAGGCTTTCAGAGCCCTGTCCACAGGCAGCATGTGGGTAGTACCCTTGTGGGGGTGGGTTGAGAGGCTTTTAGAGCCTTGCCCACAGGCAGCATGTGGCGTATACAGGCTTGGGAGTTGGAGAGGCCATGGAAGCCTCTATAGTAAAGGTATGTGGTATGTACAGCTGTGTGGTTTGTAGAGGCCCTGCTCCAGTGGGAACAGTCCAGGCCAGATTTCCAGGCCAGGGCCACTCCGCACCGGAACACAAACAACCCAGTATTTTTTCGCCCTTAAGGCTCATCAGCTGGGTATAGTTGGTTCCAGTGGCACAGTGTCCACGGGACCCGCATTACTGGGTGCCGTAGGGTCAAGACTGATTTGCATATGGCTTGGTCCAAATTGAGGTGCGATGGTGTGCAGAATAAAGATGGACTGGGATTTGGCCCGAGTAATTACCAGTGGCTGACAGTAATTCAAGCATTCCATCTATTACTGTTTTGTATGCTTATTGTGTCGCCCTAAGTGGGGTGCGTATGCCCAGACGTGAGTCCCATGCACACTGCGCCACTGGAACCAAGCTATGCCTGACTGATGAGCCCTAATTAGGGTGAAACTGGTGCTTGGTCGCTAGTGTTCCGGTTCAGGGAGGGCCTGGCAGGTCGGGTTCAGGGAGGGCCTGGCTTGGTAGTTCGGGCTGGACTGTTCCCATTCGAGCAGGGTCAAGACTGATTTGCGTATGTCTGGGTCCAAACTGAGGTGAAAAAGTGTGCAGAATAACGATGGACTGGGGTGCGGCCCGAGTAATTACCAGTGGCTGTGATGAATTAAAACAATCCAGCAATCACTATTTTGTTCGCTTATTGTGTAGCCCTATGTGCGACTGGTGTGCCCAGATGTGGGTGCCGTGCACACTGCATCACTAGAACCAAGCTATACCTGGCTGATTATCCCTAATTAGGGCATAACTGGTCCTATGTTGCTTATGTTTCGGTTCAGGGAGGACCTGAGCTGGCATTTTGGACTGGGCTGTTCCCATTGGAGTAGGGTCAAGACTGATTTGTATATGGCTGGGCCCAATTTGAGGTGGCATGGTGTGCAAAATAACGATGGACTCTGATGCGGCCCAGAGTAATTACCAGTGGCTGAGATTAATTCAAGCATTCCATCCATCACTGTTTTGTGTACTGCAGTCCACGGGTGGCATTTAACTTCCACCTCCTGGGTGCACTTTGCACCGTAGACTAGGAACTTATGGGTAAGTTAATTATGCATATCAGGAATATGCATGCAAAATCAACCTTGTTTGAAGGGCGAGCACAGGCACTTTACTGCGGGTTAACAGGGGTAAAGTGAACAGAGTTTTAACACCAGCAAAAATATAGGGTCTAAAAAAAGGCCACAAAATACAGGGTTAGCACACAGAAAAGGTGGATTTCCTACATAGATCATAATGAAAACACATGCACTGAGAAGCCAGTTAAAGGTTTCTCAATGCGCGGAGTCAAAATACCAGTAGTCTCTAGCAGAGAAAAAAGCCATAACCATGTGAAAATACACTTTTTCTAAAGCAAATTATAAGCTTTTGGTGTTCATTTGTATGATTTTGGGTTGACAGATTTCAGAGCCTGCTGACAAGAGGCTTGCTCACAGTCCTCTTGTGGGAAGGGTCGGTAGATGCTTTCAGAGCTTGGTCACATGAAGCTTGGGGGCAGTACACACAATTTTGCTGTGGTTGATGTCTCTCCGAGTGGTGATACTGGGAAGTATGGTGTGCTTTGTGTATTTGTCGAAGGAAGTGTGTGAGAAGTTGGCCTGGCATATGCTGTCCACTAATTATAGTGGGCACCTTGCACCAGTCCAAACAACCCCTTATTGGAGATAGGTTAAAGACAACCTTTATTGAAAGCTATCCTAGTGGTAGCTATGGAGAGCAGCCTTCAGGCTAAGTCTTGAAGGAATGTAAAGCAGCTTGTTTTACCAGTCTATAATCTCTTGAGTGACCAAATGAAAGAGCACCACACTAGGTATATATTCAAAATATATGTATTTATTGCTAAACACACCCCTCTAGTCTTTTTATGAGGCTAGAGTTCGAAGTACATAAGTTATAAGTTAGTTTTCTACAGTAATAGCACAAATACACGTTTGAGCCCTAGGGGCGTACCAAACCATATACCAATAAAGTGGTATAAGAACCACGACTGAGCTAGACACAAGGCCTAGAGCCTGTAGAAGTGCTTGGACCACAAGGAACCACCCAACGTAGTGACACAAGGGACCCACGGGGGACGCGTGCAGTGTGAGAACACAGCCGCGAATCGCAGTTGACTTCTATGGGGAAAGTCGCGGTTGGAAGTTTAAAGAAAAGGGACACTTAGAGGAGGACTTGGAGCAAACCCTTTTAGAACTAGGCTGTTCTAGTGTCAAAGCCCACGGGAGCACCGGAGTAGTCGAGTTACCTCACCCAGGGGAGCCGGGTGCATAGGTGTCTTTCGGGGTCGGGTTTCGTCGTCGTTTTCAATGGCGATCTGCTGCAAAGTGCTGCTGGCGGCCAAGTCGAAAGTGTTCGGGTGGATCCAAAGGTGGATCGAAGATCTGAAGAACCTGAAAGCAGAGGGGACAGAGTCTGGGTCACTAGCCAGTGACCAGGAAGGCGATGAGCAGATGCCCACCGATGTCGAGTGCTTCAGGTAGGTTGATGGTCGTCTTGACTCTTCAGCCACGAGGTCCAGGAGGCGTCGACGACGACCAGGAGCTGGATTCGAGCTGTCCCACGACGTCTGTCGATTGCAGGGTGTCGGCGACCGGATTGGACCCAACAAGCCTTGGCAACGGCAAGTCTCGTGGAAATGGAAGAAGGACGATGGTGCAGACCAGCAAGGTCTGTGGGACTCACCCAGCGAGGGTAAGTCAGGGCACGCCTGGAGCAACCAGGGAGCCCAAGCAGAAGAAGATTGGCCTTCGGGAGGGCCTACTAGCCAACGGACTAGCGACCGCAAAGGAGCCTCGAGTGGACGCACTTGGAGCTGGCTCACAGGACACTCGTGGAGTGGAGGCCAGTGATCTTCGGTGCAGTCGGTGCTGGAGGCTGGGGCTACTCGGAGCCCAAAGCACAACTTCGTGGGAGACCCAGAAGAGGATGCACTTGCAAATGCGATCGGTGTCCAGGGGTCACGGTTCCACGTTACCCACGACAGCTACGGGCCTCAGCTTTGCTGGGGACTCAGGGCAGCCTCGGGGAAGTCTGGAAATCCACCTCTGGTGATGCAAAGACTTCGGCGTCCGGCTGGAGCTTCAGCGATGCAGCCCGTACAATTGCTTCTTTGGTGCCTGCCAAGCAGGGGAGTCACTCCTTGACCCCAAGGGAGATTCTTCAGTCCTCTAATCTTGAAGTAGAGCGTCGAAGGTCCAAGGTTCTGTGTCAGAGTTTCGTCCAGGTAAATCTAAAGTCCTAAGGACTGGGGTCCCATACTTATACCAAGTTAGGGGTTGGACATACTCTGGGGACCCACCTATGGGAGGGTCAGGGCAGAGGGGTGGTTACACCCCTTTCCCTTTGTCCAGTTTCGCGCCAGAGCAGGGGCTGGAAGCCCCTGAGCCGGTTTGAACTGGGGTATGCACAGGGACACCAAATGTGCCCCCAGTGCAGGACTTCAAAGCACCAGAGAGTGCTCCCGCCCAGCCCCAATACATACTATCCTGTCTGGGGAGGTGGTTACACCTCCCTGGGACAGGAAACCTATTGTCCAGGCCTCCCCTGTCGGAGTTTCGGTCAGCAGCAGGAGGCCAGACTCGTGTCTGTGGCAGCGGCATCCATTTTGTGATGCCAGGGCTTGGAAAGAAGTTACCGGGCAGGCCGGTGTGTACATGTCTCTCCCTCTAGAAGGGTGGAATGCTACCCCTGCCGCCAGAACTGGCGTGGGGGGTAGTATTCCAAGATGTTTGACACCAAACACGACATGTTTCCGTGCAGCCATCCCAAAGTTAGCATTTAACGCGAGGTTATAATGCGCTTAAGAGTATATGGTCAGGCTGCACTACAAAGCGCATCAGAGAAGGGTCTCCGAATGCTGCAGAGGGGCCCCCCTCATGCAGGGGCACCCTCTCACATAGGAACCATGCACTCTGCCTTCAGGATTGATAAGGCCTGCCATAGGAGTGACTTATAGGTTTATATGTGTGTATGTATGTAGTGATATAGGTAGCCTATATCACAGTAAGGAGTGCATGCACCACCTTACCCAGGCTGCAGTAGCAGACCTGTGGTGTCATTTTGGATGGCCTTCCAGGGGTGGCACAATACATGCTGCAGCCCCTGGTAGGCCTCTTAGGTACCTATGCCCTGGGTACATAGTATACCATATACTAGGGACTTATAAGGGCACTCCAGATTCCAATCAGAGATGTGCCTAAGGCACATGGAAACCATTTTATAGAGGAAGCAGATAGACTGGGGCCCTGAATAGCAGGATCCCAGTCCAACTAAGTCATAAACCAGCAAAACACCAGGAAAAAAGTGGGGGCAACCATATAGTCAGATTCCACCTTCCTACAAAGTGTTTCATCTTTTGAGGTATCATTTTGTGTACTTTGTTTCAGATTTCAGAGCGATTTACCCAAAGTACACTAAAGACCTGGAGCTGGGTACTGTGATCGCTGTGTGCGGTCCCTGGTTCTTCATTACTTGGTGCTCGAAGAAGTAGATGTTTCTGAATATTACTACCTCTGAGGTGTGAAGCTGAGTGTACTGCATCTGTGATGGTAGTGTAACATACAGCTTCCCTCGTCGAGTGTATGAAGAGGAATATATTGAACGCTGTCGGCTGTAGTGGAGTATTTCATAGCACAGTGTTAGTCATAGTGGAATGTATTGACGAGTGGAGTTAGCTCTAGGGGGCTGTATCAGAGGTGCTGTTGGCTGGAAGGAAATCTACCACTGAGTGATGTTAGCTGTATGGGCTGCATTCTAGATTACTGTTGGCTGTAGGGAGTGTATCGATGAGCACTGTTAGTCGTGGTGGAATGTACTAAGCAAAGTTAGCTATAGGGGATGTTTCATGGGGCGTTGTTAGCTGGAAGGGAATGTACCATTGAGTGGTCCTAGCTGTATGGGGTGTAGCGATGGGCACTATTGGCGGTAGTGGAATGTATCATATATCATTGTTAGCTGTATGTATTAATGAGTGCAGATATCTGTGATGAAGTGTACCATTGGGCATTGTTAGCTGTAATGGAATGTACCATTGAGCATTGTTAGCTGTAATGGAATGTACTATTGAGCATTGTTAGCTGTAATGGAATGTGTCATTGAGCATTGTTAGCTGTAATGGAATGTACCATTGAGCATTGTTGGCTGTAATGGAATGTACCATTGAGCATTGTTGGCTGTAATGGAATGTACCATTGAGCGGTGTTGGCTGTAATGGAATGTACCATTGAGCGGTGTTGGCTGTAATGGAATGTACCATTGAGCGGTGTTGGCTGAGATGGAATGTACCATTGAGCGGTGTTGGCTGAGATGGAATGTACCATTGAGCGGTGTTGGCTGTGATGGAATGTACCATTGAGCGGTGTTGGCTGTGATGGAATGTACCATTGAGCGGTGTTGGCTGTGATGGAATGTACCATTGAGCGGTGTTGGCTGTGATGGAATGTACCATTGAGCGGTGTTGGCTGTGATGGAATGTACCATTGAGCGGTGTTGGCTGTAATGGAATGTACCATTGAGCGGTGTTAGCTGTAATGGAATGTACCATTGAGCGGTGTTAGCTGTAATGGAATGTACCATTGAGCAGTGTTAGTTGTAATGGAATGTACCACTGAGCGGTGTTAGCTGTAATGGAATGTACCATTGAGTGGTGTTAGCTGTATGGGATGTATCGATGAGCACTGTCAGGTGTAAAGGAATATTTTGACCGGAAATAGCTATACGGGGATGTTTCATTAAATGCTGTTAGCTGTAGTAGAATGTACCACTAGCGCATTAGCTGCAGGGCAAAAGCGCTGTTAATTATAACTGGATGTGTCATGGCATGTGCTGTTAGCTGTAGTGAAACATATGATTGAGTGCTATTAAGGTATTTCCCCTGAGTGCTCAGGGATACTGCTGAGTCGGGCCCTTCTCTTCCTACTGTGTTCTGCATCACATGCATATGGGGTGTTTGCAGGCCTGGGTGCAGCATAACCCAGACAAGTCTGGAGAGTCTTAGTGGGCAAAAAATTGACCAGCCCCAGAACGACCCTATGCGGCACCCTCGCCTACAGACCACCCAGACCACGAACCGCGTTCACAACCATCACCGACCTCATCACGCCATCGCCTCCATGGACTACATACTGCTCGGAGACCTTAGCTTCCACCTCGACAACCTCAGCGACCCCAACTCCACCGCCCTCCTGGACAACCTCGCCAACATCGGACTGAAACAGCTCGTAACCACCCCTACCCACAAGGCAGGACACACCCTTGACCCCATTTTCGCAGGTGGTAACAACATCCACTTCAGCCACACCACGCAACCCCCCTGGACGGACCACCACTGCTTACACTTCTCTTTCTACAAAGCCACCGCTCACAAACCTACACCATGCCCTCCGCGAAGGAACTGGAGCAAGGTCACGGAGGAGCACCTCAAATCCACCCTCAGCCACGACCCCCCCTCCCACCTCGACCGACGTCAACTCTGCAGCCAACCAACGACACAGATGGATCACCAACTGCGCAGACAAGCTCGCCCCCCTCCGCAACCCCGACAGACAGCGCCCCATGAAAGCCACCTGGTTTACCACTGACCTCCGAGAATCCAGACGCACCAGCAGACGTCTCGAGAAATTATGGAGAAACCGCAAAACCTCGGAAGATCGGACTACCTATGTTATGTTATGTGATTTTGTTGAGCGCACATTTCACCCGAAGGTCTCAAAGCGCTAGCCTGTCCCGGGAAACAGTGGAGGAAAAAGAAAGAGAGCAGGCAGAAAAAAGTTAACTCAGAACAGCCAGGTTTTGAGAGCTTTACGGAATTTTCTGTGGTCGGTCTCCATACGTAGATGTAGAGGGAGTGAGTTCCATAGAGTGGGGGCAAGATATGAGAAGGATCTCCCGCCATTTCTGGCGGTGCGGATCTTGAATGGGATAAGAAAATGTTTGTTGGCAGATCTGAGAGTTCTGGAGGGGTTATACCTGATCAGTTTATTTGCAAAATAATGAGGAACGTGTCCACAGATGGTTTTGTGGACCAGACAGTTAATCTTGAATGTTATGCGTTTTCTGATGGGAAGCCAGTGGAGAGCTCTCAGACTTGGTATCGAAGGAGATCGGGGTGGTAGATTTATAACCAGTCTGGCCGCCGTGTTTTGGAGGACCTGCAGTTTAGTTAATTGCTGTTCGTTGATGGAAGCCATGAGGGCATGTCCATAGTCTAGCCGGCTGATGATTAATCCTTGCACCAGCGGCATTCGGGATGACAATGGAACCCATTTAAAGATTTTACGGAGGCTGCGCATTAATCCGTAACAGATGCTGGCCACATGATTGACATGATCAGTCATAGAGAGGTGATTGTCAATCGGAACTCCTAGGTTACGAACTACCGACTTGGGTGAAGGACATGTGCCGAGACTGGGAGGCCACCAGTCACTAGATCACAAGGTTTGTGCTTTGCCGAAGAGGATGATTTCAGTTTTGCTGGCATTAAGTTGCAGATGATTGTTTTGCATCCAGATGTGTATATCAGACATACACTTCCTGAATCGAAGTTTGGTGTCGGTCGGGTCCTAATGTGATTAGCAGCTGAGTATCGTCCGCGTACGATACTGTGTCAAAGCTGTGTGATTTAATCACACTGGCTAGGGGTGCCACATACAGGTTGAAGAGTGTGGGGCTCAAGATAGAGCCCTGGGGGACACCCTTGTCTATGGGTTGGCTGCTGGAGACTAACGTGCCCGCATGCACTTTCGAGGTTCGGTCAGTCGGGTAGCTCCTGAGCCAGTTCTATTCGGTGCCCCCGACACCCATCTCCCACAGACGATTCATAAGAGTACTGTGGGAGATGGTGTCGAAGGCAGCCGACAGATCGAGTTGGACCAGAATGGCTGATTGTCTGGCATCCAGGGAGAGTCTTATGTTGTCAACTACTTCCAGCAAAGCGGTTTCGGTGCTGTGTGAGGCCTGGAACCCGGATTGAGAAGGGTCCAGTAGATTGTTACTCTCCAGGAAGGTAGTAAGTTGTTTATTAATTAGTGACTCTAGGACCTTCCCAAAGACAGGGAGAAGGGAGATGGGCCGATAGTTGTTGGGCTGCTTAGGGTCCAGGGTGGGCTTCTTTAATATGGGTTTGACCATGGCCGCTTTCCACCTTGTTGGGACAGTTTAGTGTCGTAAGGATAGATTGAGGAGCTTGGTGAGGCCTGGGAGAAGGGCTGGCCCAATTTTAGACAGGATATGGGGGGAGACTGGGTCAGCAGGGGAACCGGAGTTAACCTTGCAGAGGGCAGTGCTGACTTCCTCGTGGGTGAATTCAGTGAATTCATTAAGGGAAGTAGAATCCAGGGAGTGATTACTGACGGGCCAATGGTGCTGTTTTTCACCAGCCTTGTGGGGGAAAAGACTGTGAATGTTGTTAATTTTGTCCACAAAAAAGGAGGACAAGGTGTCCACCCACTCTTGCGAAATAAGTTGTTCCAGCTGGCATGCGATCGGGCTGGTGAATTCTTTTAATATTTTATACAATTCTTTATGAGAGTTGGAAGCCTTATTTATTCTGTCGCCTAAATAGGTTTTTTTGGCCATTGCTATATGGTGAAGATAGCGTCTGTGGGTGGATTTATAGGCCTGTCTGTCATCGGCACTTTTTGAGTGCCTCCACTTGCGTTCTGCTTTCCTGTCAGCTAGCTTATCAGATTTTAGGTCGACAGTGAACCAAGGTGATGTTTTGTGATGACGTTTGACTTTTATTATGGGAGCAATAATGTCGAGGGCCTGACGGATTGCTGCCTCAAAAGAATCAACTGCAAAGTTGAGGTTGTCTGTGTTAGGTAGGGAGAGGGTGGTGAAATGAAGAGAGAAAGTAGCTAAATTGACTTTATTCCATGGCCTACTCAGTATTGGTTCTTTACATGGGTTGATTTGAGTGGAATTTATCTGTAAAGAAAATTTTAATAGATTGTGGTCTGACCAAAGGACTGGGATTGGAGACTCCACTTTAATGTAGGACGAGTTGGTAAATAAGAGGTCGAGTGTGTGGCCTGCTGAATGGGTGGGGCCGGCTACCAACTGGTTGAGACCCAGGGTGTTTAGGCTCGAGATGAGTGTTGGTATAAATATCTGATAGAAGCTCGGCATGGTGGTTAAAATCTCCCAGTAGAAGAAAATTATCAGCAGCCAGTACATGAGGCGCGATGGTCTCAATCAAATGATTGGAAAAGTGGGTTTTGTTGCCAGGAGGGCGATAGAGTAAGGCGCCTCTCCAGGACCCCTTGGTTAAACAGTCATTTTAAAAACCTACAAGAACGCCATGACAGAATACCACCCACGCATCAGATCCACCAAAAGGAACTTCATCCAGAACAAAATCCTCGCCAACTCCAGCAACTCGAAGGAACTCTTCAGCATCATTCAGGAATTCACCAAACCCCCCAGCGAAGCCTCGGACGTCACACCCTCCCAGGACCTCTACAACAAACTTGGCTCCTACTTCCATCTGAAAACCAAGTCCCTCTATGACAACTTCAACAAACAGACAGCAGACACCGAAAGCACTCCTTCCGCCCGCAACGCCAGCCAGCCTACCGTCTCTACCTGGACCCCGGTCACCACCGAATACACCGCCACAACCATGAAGAGCATTCACTCAGGAGCCCCCACGGACCCCCTGCCTGCCGCACATTTTCCACAGAGCCGCTGCCACCATAGCACACGAGCTACAATGCACCATCAATGCCAACTTCGAATCCAGCACATTCCCCGACTGGAAACGTGCAGAAGTCAAGCCCCTCCTCAAGAAGCCCTCCGCGGACCCGACGGACCTCAAAAACTACTGACCCATCTCTCTCCTCCCCTTCGTGGCAAAAGTCACCGAGAAGATCGTCAACATCCAGCTAACGAACTTCATCGAGGACAACTACATCCTCGACCCTTCCCAATCCGGATTCCACAGCAACCACAGCACAGAGACCGCCCTCCTTGCTGCCACAGACGACATCCGCACTCTCCTTGACCAGGGTCCCACTGCGGCCCTCATCCTACTAGACCTCTCTGCAGCCTTCAACACTGTCTCCCACCATACTCTCTCACCACCAGACTCCACGACGCGTGCATACAGGAAACCGCCTTCGACAGGATCCGCTCCTTCCTCACCGGCCGAACCCAAAGAATCAGACTCCCGCCCTTCCTCTCCGAACCCACCTAGGTCAACTGCGGAGCACCCCAAGGATTATCGCTCAGCCCCACGCTCTTCAACATCTACATAGCCCCCCCGCCTCCGCTACCATCGTCGGACATCATGGACTCGGCATAGTATCCTACGCCGACGACACCCAGCTCATCCTCTCCCTCACAAAGGATCCCCACACCACCAGACTCAGCTTCCAGTAAGGAATGAAAGACGTCGCATCCTGGATGAGCAGCAGCTGTCTGAAGCTCAACTCGGAGAAGACCGAAGTCCTCATCCTCGGACCCACCCCCTCAGCATGGGACAACACCTGGTGGCCCGCCGCCCTCGGCAACCCCCCACTCCCACGGACCACGGCCAGTACCTCAGCATCATACTCTACTCCTCCCTCACCATGACCCGACAGATCAGCGCCGTTGCCTCCACTTGATTCAACACCCTCCGCATCCTACGCAATACCTTCAAATGGATCCCCACCAAATCCAGAAAGACTGTCACCCACCCACGCACTCATAACAAGCAGACTAGACTACAGAAACGCCCTCTACGCCGGAATCAACAATTCCCTGCTCCGCAGACTCCAGACCATCCAGAACACCGCGGCCAGACTCTTCCTCAGCATACCACGACATGAACACATCACCCAGCCCCTGCCAGACCTCCACTGGCTCCCCGTCGAGAAGAGAGTAACCTTCAAGCGACTCACGCCTACAAATCCCTCCACAACACTGGACCCCAAAACCTCAACGAAAGTCTCCTTCCACGTACCTAAGAGAGACCACTGGTCCGCCGACCTCGCCGAAGCCCCGCGCATCCGCAGAGCCATAACGGGTGGAAGAGCCTTCTCCTACATCATGGCAAAGACCTGGAACGAGCTCCCGATCAACATCAGACGCTGCCCCACTCTGCACACCTTCAGGAAGAGCCTCAAGACCTGGCTCTTCAGCTGACTCGGAGCTGCATGCCCCCAACGCCTTGAGACCCTCACGGGTGAGTAGCGCGCTTCACAAATCCCTGATTGATTGATGAGAGAGAGAGGGAGAGAGACTTAGCAGCCCTTACTGCATCTAATGAGAGAGAGACTGCAGCCCTTACTGTATCCTATGAGAGAGACTCTGCAGCTCTTACTGCATCTCATGAAAGAGTGAGAGACTTAGCAGTCCTTACTGAATCTCATGAGAGAGACACACAGCAACCCTTACTACATCTAATGAGAGAGACTCAGCGGCCCTTGCTGCATCTCATGAGTGGGACACAGCAGCCCTTACTGCATCTCATGAGAGAGACGGCACCCCCTACTGTAATCTCTTGAGAGACTTTGCAGCTGTTACTGCATCTAATGAGAGAGAGCGAGAAAGAAAGCAGCCCTTACTGCATCTAGTGGGAGAGACTGCAGTCCTTACTGCATCCTATGAGAGAGAGACTGCAGCCCTTACTGCATCTCATGAAAGAGTGAGAGACTTAACAGTCCTTACTGAATCTTATGAGAATCGAGACTGCACCCCCTACTGCATCTCTTGAGAGAGACTCTGCAACCCTTACCTCATCTCATGAGAGCGACTCTGCAGCCCTTACTTCATCTCATGAGACTCTGCAGCCCTTACTTCATCTCATGAGACTCTGCAGCCCTTACTTCATCTCATGAGACTCTGCAGCCCTTACTTCATCTCATGAGACTCTGCAGCCCTTACTTCATCTCATGAGACTCTGCAGTACCTACTTCATCTCATGAGACTCTGCAGCCCTTACTTCATATCATGAGATTCTGCAGCCCTTCATCTCATGAGGCTCTGCAGCCCTTACTTCATCTCATGAGACTCTGCAGCCCTTACTTCATCTCATGAGACTCTGCAGCCCTTACTTCATCTCATGAGAGAGACTCTGCAGCCCTTACTTCATCGCATGAGACTCTGCAGCCCTTACTTCATCTCATGAGACTCTGCAGCCCTTACTTCATCTCATGAGACTCTGCAGCCCTTACTTCATCTCATGAGACTCTGCAGCCCTTACTTCATCTCATGAGACTCTGCAGCCCTTACTTCATCTCATGAGACTCTGCAGCCCTTACTTCATCTCATGAGACTCTGCAGCCCTTACTTCATCGCAAGAGAGACTCTGCAGCCGTTACTGCATCTAATGAGAGCGACTCTGCAGCCCTTACTGCATCTAATGAGAGCGACTCTGCAGCCCTTACTGCATCTAATGAGAGCGACTCTGCAGCCCTTACTGCATCTAATGAGAGCGACTCTGCAGCCCTTACTGCATCTAATGAGAGACACTCAGCAGCCCTTACTGCATCTCATGTCATGGGAGAGAGACCGGAGCCCTTACTGCTTCTCACGAGAGAGACTCGGCACCCCCTACTGCATCTCACGAGAGAAACTCTGCAGCCCTTACTTGATCTCTTGAGGGAGACTCTGCGGCCCTTACTTCCTCTCATGAGAGAGACTCTGCAGCCCTTACTTCATCTCATGAGACTCTGCGGCCCTTACTTCATCTCATGAGACTCTGCGGCCCTTACTTCATCTCATGAGACTCTGCGGCCCTTACTTCATCTCATGAGACTCTGCAGCCCTTACTTCATCTCATGAGACTCTGCAGCCCTTACTTCATCTCATGAGACTCTGCAGCCCTTACTTCATCTCATGAGACTCTGCAGCCCTTACTTCATCTCATGAGACTCTGCAGCCCTTACTTCATCTCATGAGACTCTGCAGCCCTTACTTCATCTCATGAGACTCTGCAGCCCTTACTTCATCTCATGAGACTCTGCAGCCCTTACTTCATCTCATGAGACTCTGCAGCCCTTACTTCATCTCATGAGACTCTGCAGCCCTTACTTCATCTCATGAGACTCTGCAGCCCTTACTTCATCTCATGAGACTCTGCAGCCCTTACTTCATCTCATGAGAGAGACTCTGCAGCCCTTACTTCATCTCATGAGAGAGACTCTGCAGCCCTTACTTCATCTCATGAGAGAGACTCTGCAGCCCTTACTTCATCTCATGAGAGAGACTCTGCAGCCCTTACTTCATCTCATGAGAGAGACTCTGCAGCCCTTACTTCATCTCATGAGAGAGACTCTGCAGCCCTTACTTCATCTCATGAGACTCTGCAGCCCTTACTTCATCTCATGAGACTCTGCAGCCCTTACTTCATCTCATGAGACTCTGCAGCCCTTACTTCATCTCATGAGACTCTGCAGCCCTTACTTCATCTCATGAGACTCTGCAGCCCTTACTTCATCTCATGAGACTCTGCAGCCCTTACTTCATCTCATGAGACTCTGCAGCCCTTACTTCATCTCATGAGACTCTGCAGCCCTTACTTCATCGCAAGAGAGACTCTGCAGCCCTTACTGCATCTAATGAGCGACTCTGCAGCCCTTACTGCATCTAATGAGAGCGACTCTGCAGCCCTTACTGCATCTAATGAGAGTGACTCTGCAGCCCTTACTGCATCTAATGAGAGACACCCTGCAGCCTGTACTGCATCTCACGAGAGACCCCGCAGCCTGTACTGCATCTCACGAGAGACCCCGGAGCCTGTACTGCATCTCACGAGAGACCCCGGAGCCTGTACTGCATCTCACGAGAGACCCCGCAGCCTGTACTGCATCTCACGAGAGACCGCGCAGCCTGTACTGCATCTCATGAGCGAGTTGGTGTGTGTGGACTGACAGAGCTGGTGTTTATTCCTATATTGGCTGTGTGTCCCGGGTGTGTGTGTAGTGACAGAGCTGGTGTATATTCCTATACTGGTTGTGTGTCCCGGGTGTGTGTGTGTAGTGACGGAGCTGGTGTATATTACTATACTGGTTGTGTGTCCTGGGTGTGTGTAGTGACAGAGCTGGTGTATATTCCTATATCCCTCTGCATTAGGTTGATTTCTAACCTTATGTTTAGAAAGAATCTAAAAACCTGACTTTTCCAGTAATTTTCATTGAGTTTGTTGTCTTTCTCCCACAGTGCTAGTGCCTAGACACCTTCATAACATAACCTATTCCTATACTGGCTGTGTCCTGGGGGTGGGAGGGGGTGTGTGTGTGTAGTGACAGCTGTTGTATATTCCTGTATTGGCTGTGTGTCCTGGGTGTGTGTAGTGACAGAGCTGGTGTATATTCCTATATCCCTCTGCATTAGGTTGATTTCTAACCTTCTTATGTTTAGAAAGAATCTAAAAACCTGACTTTTCCAGTAATTTTCATTGACTTTGTCTTTCTCCCACAGTGCTAGTGCCTAGACACCTTCATAACATAACCTATTCCTATACTGGCTGTGTCCTGGGGGGGTGGGGGGGTGTGTGTGTGTGTATGTGTGTGTGTGTGTGTGTGTGTGTGTGTGTAGTGACAGCTGTTGTATATTCCTGTATTGGCTGTGTGTCCTGGGTGCGTGTAGTGACAGAGCTGGTGTACATTCCTATGCTAGTTGTGTGTCCCAGGTGTGGGGGGTGACGGAGCTGGTGTATATTCCTATAATGGGTGTGTGAAGTGACAGCCATTATAGGCATATACACCAGCTCTGTCACTGCACACACCCAGGACACACAGAGCTGGTGTATATTCCTATATTGGCTATGTGTCCAGAATGTGTATGTGGGGTGACAGAACTGGTGTATATTCCTATACTGGCTGCGTGTTCCGGGGATGTGTGTGGGGGGCAGAGCTGGTGTGTGTGGGGTGACCGAACTGGTGTATATTCCTATACTGGCTGTGTACCGCGTGTGTGTGTATGCGTGTGTGTATGCGTGTGTGTGTGTGTGTGTGTGTGTGTGTGATAGAGCCGGTGTGTATTCCTATACGGGCTGTGTTTCCCGGGTGTGTGTGTGTGGGGGGCAGAGCTGGTGTGTGTGGGGTGACCAAACTGGTGTATATTCCTATTGTGTGTGTGTTAGTGTTAGAGCCGGTGTGTGTTCCTATACTGGCTGTGTTTCCCGGGTGTGTGTGGGGGGGGGTGACTGAGCTGGTGTATATTCCTATACTGGCTGTGTACCGCGTGTGTGTATGCGTGTGTGTGATAGAGCCGGTGTGTATTCCTATACTGGCTGTGTTTCCCGGGTGTGTGTGTGTGTGTGTGGGGGCAGAGCTGGTGTGTGTGGGGTGACCGAACTGGTGTATATTCCTATTGTGTGTGTGTTAGTGTTAGAGCCGGTGTGTGTTCCTATACTGGCTGTGTTTCCCGGGTGTGTGTGGGGGGGGGGGTGACTGAGCTGGTGTATATTCCTTTACTGGCTGTGTGTCCTGGGATGTTATGTTATTTATAACGCGCACGGCTACTCCGAAGAGTGTCCCGGCGCGAGCCTAGGAGAGAGAGGGGACCAGATTAAGCGAAAAGAAGTGTTTTCAGTTTTTTTTTAAAACAGAATGGGATCCCGAATGTGTGTGGGGGGGGGGGGGAGTGCAGAGCTGGTGTGTGTGGGGTGACCGAGCTGGTGTATATTCCTATATTGGCAGTGTCTAGGGTGTATGTGTGTTTGGGGGGCGGGGGTGACAGCTGGTGTGTGTGTGTGTGTGTAGTAACAGAGCTGGTGTGTATTCCTATATTGACTGTGTGTGTGTGTGTGTGTGTGTGTGTGTGGGGGGGGGTGATAGAGCTGGTGTGTATTCCTATATTGGCTGTGTGTCCCGTGTGTGGGGGGGGAGGTGATAAAGCTGGTGTGTATTCCTATACTGGCAGTGTGTTTCGGGGATGTGTGTGTGTGTGGGGGGGAGCAGAGCTGGTGTGTGTGGGATGACAGAGCTGGTGTATATTCCTATACTGGCTGTGTCCCTTGTGTGTGTGTGTGTGTGTGTGGGGGGGGTGACAGAGCTGGTGTGTGTGGGATGACAGAGCTGGTGTATATTCCTATACTGTCTGTCTGTTCCGGGGATATGTGTGTGTCGGAGTGAGCGAGCTGGTGTATATTCCTATACTGGCTGTGTCCCTTGTGTGTGTGTGTGGGGGGGGGGTGACAGAGCTGGTGGGGGGGGGGTGACAGAACTGGTGTATATTCCTATATTGGCTGTGTGTGTGTGTGTGTGTGTGGGGGGGGTGATAGAGCTGGTGTGTATTCCTATACTGGCAGTGTGTTTCAGGAATGTGTGGGGGTGCAGAGCTGGTGTGTGTGGGGTGACAGAGCTGGTGTATATTCCTATACTGGCTGTCTGTTCCGGGGATATGTGTGTGTGGGGGAGTGAGAGAGCTGGTGTATATTCCTATACTGGCTGTGTCGTGTGTGTGTGTATGTGTGTGTGTGTGTGTGGGAGGGGGGGTGGGGTGTGACAGAGCTGGTGTGTGTGGGGTGACAGAACTTGTGTATATTCCTATATTGGCTGTGTGTCCTGTGTGTGTGTGTGGGGGGGGGGGGGGTGGGTGATAGAGCTGGTGTGTATTCCTATACTGGCTGTGTCGTGTGTGTGTGTGTGTGTGTGTGTGTGTGTGTGTGTGTGGGGGGGGGGGTGCAGAGCTGGTGTGTGTGGGGTGACAGAGCTGGTGTATATTCCTATATTGGCTGTGTGTCCTGTGTGTGTGTGTGTGTGTGTGTGTGGGGGGGGGGGTGGGTGATAGAGCTGGTGTGTATTCCTATACTGGCAGTGTGTTTCGGGGATGTGTGTGGGGGGGAGCAGAGCTGGTGTGTGTGGGGTGACAGAGCTGGTGTATATTCCTATATTGGCTGTGTGTCCTGTGTGTGTGTGTGTGTGTGTGTGTGTGTGTGTGTGTGGGGGGGGTGGGGGTGATGGAGCTGGTGTGTATTCCTATACTGGCAGTGTGTTTCGGGAATGTGTGTGTGTGTGTGTGTGGGGGGGAGCAGAGCTGGTGTGTGTGGGGTGACAGAACTGGTGTATATTCCTATATTGGCTGTGTCCCGTGTGTGTGTGTGTGTGGGGGGGGGGGGAGGGGAGTGAGAGAGCTGGTGTATATTCCTATAGAGAGAGAGAGAGAGAGAGAGAGAGAGAGAGTGTGTGTGTGTGTGAGACAGAGCTGGTGTGTGTGGGGTGACAGAGCTGGTGTGTGTGGGGTGACAGAACTGGTGTATATTCCTATATTGGCTGTGTCCCGTGTGTGTGTGTGTGTGTGTGGGGGGGGAGGGGAGTGAGAGAGCTGGTGTATATTCCTATAGAGAGAGAGAGAGAGAGAGAGAGAGAGAGAGAGTGTGTGTGTGTGTGTGAGACAGAGCTGGTGTGTGTGGGGTGACAGAGCTGGTGTGTGTGGGGTGACAGAGCTGGTGTATATTCCTATACTGGCTGTCTGTTCCGGGGATATGTGTGTGTGGGGGAGTGAGAGAGCTGGTGTATATTCCTATACTGGCTGGGGTGGGGTGTGACCGAGCTGGTGTGTGTGGGGTGACAGAACTGGTGTATATTCCTATACTGGCTGAGTCCCGTGTGTGTGGGGAGGGGGTGATAGAGCTGGTGTGTATTCCTACACTGGGCAGTGCGCCCCAGGTCTGTTCAGTAGCCTGGGCCCCCGGGTGCCCTCTGCCGGCGCCGGCCTGTCCAGGGCAGGCCTCTGCCGGCCTCCTGCGGCCCCTCATCGATCTCCCACTCTCTGAAGCTCGGATCGCAGGCCCCATCCTCCCCGGGGAGGGAGATGATGCTGCGGGCAGCAGCTGCTCCCTCCTCCCTGGTCCTCTGCAGTGGGCTTGGCCCGCCCGCCCCTCCCCGCTCTGCTGTCACTCCGCCTGCATTCCTCTGAGAGGCGGTTGCCGGGCACCGGAGCATCCTCGCATCTTCTGGTCCTGGGCACCCCTCCCTGCAGCATCGTCTGGCACTGCACCGGGGAGAGGCGGGGGCGGGCACCGGAGCGTTCTCTGCCTGCATCTTCGGGTCTTCAGCAGCTGACGTCAGTGTGGCACCCGCCTGGCAGGCCTGGTCCCCTGCAAGCCGCCTGTGCCCTTCACCTACACCCTTCTACACCCTGCATCCCCTGGGGCCTGCATCCTCCGGCCCCTGCATCCCTGACCGGTAGGAGTGCCAGTCCCACAGGTGCCAGTCAGCGTGTGCCCATGAAAAGATGATCTTAGAGCGGCCTGGTCCAGGGCTGGTGTGTTCCTGTCACCTTGTGCCCCCGTGCGTGCCCTGTCAGCGTTTTCCTTGTGGTCCTCCTTGTCTGTTGAAATGTGCCTTGAGGTGCTGTACTCTTATGTCCAGGGTGATGTGTTTGTTGTGGCAGTTCCTACACTTCGTGGTCTGTTGACGTTCCTAGGGCTGTTGTGTCCCTGTGTTTCTCTTGTGTCTTTCTTCCTTGTGCTATTGTTGCTTTATTCCTCGTAGTGATATTTCACTGTATTGCTTGTGCCGTAGTAATACCACATTCTTTGTGTTCTATCACCTCGTGCTTAGTGGTCGCTATCCCCATAGTGCTGCGTGGCTGCCTTCCCCCTGTGGTGCTGCGTGGCTGCCTTCCCCCTGTGGTGCTGCGTGGCTGCCTTCCCCCTGTGGTGCTGCGTGGCTGCCTCCCCCCTGTGGTGCTGCGTGGCTCCCTCCCCCTGTGGTGCTGCGTGGCTCCCTCCCCCTGTGGTGCTGCGTGGCTCCCTCCCCCTGTGGTGCTGCGTGGCTCCCTCCCCTGTGGTGCTGCGTGGCTCCCTCCCCCTGTGGTGCTGCGTGGCTCCCTCCCCCTGTGGTGCTGCGTGGCTCCCTCCCCCTGTGGTGCTGCGTGGCGGCCTTTCCTTGTGGTGCTGCGTGGCGGCCTTCCCCTGTGGTGCTGCGTGGCGGCCTTCCCCTGTGGTGCTGCATGGCGGCCTTCCCCTGTGGTGCTGCGTGGCTCCCTCCCCTGTGGTGCTGCGTGGCTCCTCCCCCTGTGGTGCTGCGTGGCTCCCTCCCCCTGTGGTGCTGCGTGGCTCCCTCCCCCTGTGGTGCTGCGTGGCTCCCTCCCCTGTGGTGCTGCGTAGCTCCCTCCCCTGTGGTGCTGCGTGGCTCCCCCTGTGGTGCTGCGTGGCTGACTCCCCCCCCTGTGGTGCTGCGTGGCTGACTCCCCCTGTGGTGCTGCGTGGCTGACTCCCCCTGTGGTGCTGCGTGGCTGACTCCCCCTGTGGTGCTGCGTGGCTGACTCCCCCCTGTGGTGCTGCGTGGCTGCCTCCCCCTGTGGTGCTGCGTGGCTGCCTCCCCCCTGTGGTGCTGCGTGGCTGCCTCCCCCTGTGGTGCTGCGTGGCTGCCTTCCCCTGGGGTGCTGCGTGGTTATTTTCCTTTCTGTGCTGAGTGGCTGGATTCCCCTAGAGGTGTGTGGCTGCGTTCCCCGCTGCACAGTGTGGCTGCCTTTCACATGGTACTGTGTTTCCCCATTCCCTCTGGTGCTGTGGCTACATTCCTCGAGGTGCTTAATCATCTATGCTGTGTCACTGTTTAAACATGGTGCTGTTGGTCAGTTTTGTGTTGGTCTTAGCTTGTTTTTGGCATGCTGTTTGTGAGTTTTTGTGTTGCTGTCTGCCTACTTTTTACAGTGCTGTATTTCCTGTGGTTCTGTTTTGCCACTATCTCCATGTTCTCCCTGGTGCTGTCGCCTTTGTTAGCTTCTGTTTTTGTGATGTTCTGTTGGCATCTTTTTTGTGGTGTTTCAACCTCTTTTGGTGGTGTTTCGTTCTTTCTGTGGTGCATTGCCTGCCTTTTTCTGTGGTCCTGTGCCTGCCTTTTTCTGTGGTCCTGTGCCTGCCTCTTTCTGTGGTCCTGTGCCTGCCTCTTTCTGTGGTCCTGTGCCTGCCTTTTTCTGTGGTGCTGTGTCTGCTTCTTTCTGTGGTGCTGTCTGCTTCTTTCTGTGGTGCTGTGTCTGCTTCTTTTTGAGGTGCTGTCTGCTTCTTTCTGTGGTGCTGTGAATCACAGTGCTGTATAGCTGCTTTCCTTGTGATGCTGTCGCCATGTTCCTCTTGGTGCTGTATACTTGTGCTGTCACCACATTCCTTGCAGTACTGTTGCTGTGTTCATCGAATGTTATGTCGCTGTGTTCTTCATGTTCTCACAGCGTACCTCCTGGCGCCGTTGCTGCGTACCTCCTGGCGCCGTTGCTGCGTACCTCCTGGCGCCGTTGCTGCGTACCTCCTGGTCGTCTTGCGACCAACAGGCCTTTGTCACTCTGATTGGTAGTAGAGCCTTGGATGTTGTGCCTTCTCTACCTTGGCACACATTACTTAATCCTAAAAAATACCACCACTCTAGCCTTAGCTCTTCTCTATCATGCAGATGTGGTAGTGACGTACTGGTGTCTTTCTCTATGGTGGCTCTTTGATGGTTTCTGTCTCTTTTAAAACACATGCATCTATATTGACACAGTGTTTGTGGTATGATCATAGTGGGTTCATGGCGGAAAGTGTTATTTTTCTGGAGTAGTGGTTATAGTATATTACATGGTGTGCTCATAGGCAAATTACATGTATTAACAGTTCTGCAATGACTGTATCATTACTATAACCGTCTTTAAAAAATTATTTGCTTAACCCCTTAGCTGCTGACTGTTCTCCCGTCCTGTGCTACGCCCTTTTTAGGTCTCGCCTAGGCAGCGCTTGCGCTGTCTTTTTGAGACGTGTTGTGTTCAGAATATTGGCTTTAAGCTCCGTTCATTTCCCACCCATGTTTTCTGTTGGCTCTTTTGACTCTCTTTTGTAAATCGTGCTTCATTTTCGTTGGTTAATTTGTTTAGTAGTCCCTCCTTAATCCCGCCCTTTCTACTGTTGTAACCTCCCATGAGGACTGCCCCTAGACAGTTTATCAGCACTCTTTTGTTAATCACCTTTTTAGGTCTCGCCTAGCGATGCAGCGCCATGCGCTGCTCGCCAGGCGAGATCTATTGTTGCCGACTTGCTTTGCGATGCGGGACAGGACAGGTGCACGCGTTAGGCAAGTTGGCAAGTCCTGGACAGGAGATGTGCACGCGTATGGTGCGAGCAGAAGTTGTAATAATGCCGCAAGCCGTACGCGTGCACATCGACTGTCTGTGCTCAAGCTTAACAGACAGGAGATGTGCATGCGTACGGCTCGCGTCTTTTTACAACTCCCATACGCGTGCACATGTCCTGTCCAGGCGCGGCGTCCAGCATGCCTCCCGCTCAACCCCACTCACCGGCACTTGTGGGGACTCTGCGCTGAATCTTGCTCCGGCCGCACCATGCGGCATTCACGAAGGCGGGGTGGGCTCCCGCCGGACTTCCCTATGCGGGGTGGGCTCCCGCCGGACTTCCCTCTGCGGGGTGGGCTCCCGCCGGACTTCCCTCTGCGGGGTGGGCTCCCGCCTCGCTTCTCCAACACACGGGGCTCCCTCAGCTCACGGGAGCCCCGGACACCTCCGGCCGCACGCTCCATGCCACGCCCATGCCCCACGCAACTGACGGCGCCGGACAGCAGATGTGCACACGCACGGCGGCTCGCGGGCTTCAGAGCCTTTTGCGCAATGTCGCGAGCTTGTTATTTATACGTAACCTAGAGAAGTGCAATTTTACTCTGCTTCGCACACGAGGTAGTTAAACATCTTTCTCTCCGGTCTCTCACCCGTCTTATTGTGTCACCTGTTTCTCTCCAATCTGCTTCACGTTCTCGCTTCTGCTTCTCTCGTTTTTCCCTCCCTCTGCTTCTGTAACCTCGTCACTACACCCCGCCCCTCACACACACAGGCTTGTCTCTAGCTTTCCTTTGTTTCTCACACTCATGTGATGTGACCCCTCTTGCACTCTCGGGCCCTGCAGTTCACTTCCCTCCCCCCGCCTGTGTTTCCCATAACTTATTACCAGCAATGCTTCTCACCTCTTATCCTCTTGGGTCTCTCCTCCGTTTCTCACGCTCCCTTCTCCACTATCCCATAGATCTGACGCCCCCCCTCTTACTCCATACTTCTCTCTCCCCTTCAACCCCCTCCTGCACACACACAGCTATGCAGTTTCAACTTTACACCCTAGGGACCCCTCATCCCCGGATATCCCCAGAACACCCTGCAACCCTAGCCCCTTCTTTGTTTTTCCGCTTCTTCAGGGGTTCACACCTCTCTCACGTAATTTTCAACCTCACTCCTAACCCCCCTCCCCTCCCTGATTCTCTGCCTATCTCCACTCTCTTTCTGCCCGCTGTCTCGTTCTCTCTCTGTCTCCCTCACAGACGGGTCTCTGCAATTCGCCCCCCGTGTTCCCACACTCTCCAGATGGCGCTCTGCTGCTCGCCACCCTATCTGGGAGTTGTTCTTGGCAGCGGCGGCTGCAGCTCAATTGCAGGAATACTTTCCTTTATTTAGGAGCAGCCAGGGGTTGGGAGCGCAGCTTCTAACATCTGGATCTCATTGGCACCCATTTGGACAAAATGTGTTGCCCTTATATCTATATTTTTAAATTCTTTTAACTCTTTATCCGCCACGGGCTAAGAACAGGAAGCCAAGAGCTACGTGTCCCAAGCAGGAAAGGGAGGGCGAGGGTCCGAGATCAGGCCGTCTGGCTGCCCTGTGATTTTATTTATTTATTTATTTATTTAGTGCATTTTTATAAAGCGCGGACATTACCCGAAGGTGTCAGAGCGCTGTACAATAGAACCAAGTACGTTAAAAGAGAAAAGTGTTACACAATAGAACATTACAGAGATAAACAGGAGACTTAAAAGGAAGGGTACACAAACACTGAAAGACGCCATACGTATATTTACTTGTTTAATTTTTGTCAACTTCCTCGTAATATTGTGGTACATTTGGGAATTTAGTGAACCAGGTGTACAGCTTTTCCTTTGGAGCAACAGGGAAGTGGGGAGTCTTAAACCCGAACCAAACAACGGGTCCCTCTGCCCTCATCCGCCATTTTAAAAGCTGGTCCAGGGTCCGTGCCATCTTAATTCAATGTGGCCCGCTACCAGCATCCTGCCATGTTATATTATTCTCACTAGTTTTTACTTTAATGAGCGCGGCGCCGTCTTCACGGACACCGCGCTATGCAAGCAATAGGTGTTGCTTTTGGTATTGTAAATAACAATGCCAAAAGGCATTGCCATTTACAATGCCAATAGCTCCAAAGCTCGCAGTTGCGAGACCTATTGCATTGTAAATGCTTGTTGTAGCTGGTGTTGCAGGCACGACAGCTACACACTGCCCTGATCGCACTTCCCAGACACATTGTTCGTGTAATTGGAGTTGTGTTTTTAGTTGGTTTTCGTTTCTTAGCGTGCAAGCCAACATTCTATGTTTTTTTTTGCATCTTTAACAATGGCAGCCGCGCGCCTTTCTTTTGTTGTGCGCGGCTCGCCCAACTCTATTTTTGCCCCATTCAATGTTTTTTATTTGCAGCCCGACTCACCGCCATTTATCTTGAACAATGGCGGCCACACGCCTTTCTTTTGTTGTGCGTGGCTCGCCCTTCAGTATGAGGTACTGGTACGTCGCTGCTTCCAGGCAGCTCCAACTTTCTAGACGCTCGCGGAGGCGGGTAGCTCACCACTAGCAGTTCCTTGTGCAGATGGCTGCCTGCACTAGGCATGCTCAGTCTCCGCCGGAGCTCTGGCTGATCTCTATTGCAAGACTGAGAGGCGGCCGCGGGACAGGCAGATGGACGAGAACGCACAGCAGCCGCTTGGTAAGCCGTTAACCCCTTCTACTTCTTGTACGCATCTGATGGGCAGCAGCTGCTAGTTTCCATGCTGTCGGATGCGTGTTTCTTTCGCTGCATTGCTCCGCTTTAAGGGCATTCACAGGGAGCGAAATACCAGTAAACTGCTGCCTATCGCATCGCGTCTTGTGGTTATTTCTGCTTTGTAATTCTGAGACGTACAGTAACAACCTGCACAGCTCAGGCAGTTTACCCAGACTTTTGTGTAGTGAACGGCGATAACGCGGAGACGAATAGAGCAGCCTTGTTTAGGGGGCGCTCCTCTTGTTGTTCGCATGAAGAAGTATAGCAACTGTCAGTGCATATAAAAAGTTTGGTGCAAGCTCCAATGCCTGCCACATTTGTCTCTGCATATTTTGCATCAGTACCCTCACTCCTCTCCAACCTCTCTGTTCTCGCACACGTTATTGCGGTGCAGAGCCCATACATTGTTCTTCCTCCTCCCATCTCACTTTTCCTTTCCCAGCAGCTGAATCAAGTATTTAACATTCAAGCAGCAGGACCTGGGCGCATTCCCCCGCCCCCTTTAGTTTTTCCTCAGTGGACAAACACTTTCAGATCAAAAGTCATTACAAAAAAGCATATTTGAATACCTTGCTGGTTTCCTAGGGACTTTTATTTCTTTACACAACATACCTCAAGGGAACTTGGGAGTTACTTACTCGCCCCATGCCATCCCGCCCAGCCCTTCACCCCTCCCACAACACTCCTTGCCAGCCCCCACTACCACCCCTCCAAGCGCAGAAGCGAATGTTTGTCAGCATTCCATGTAGGTCATAAGCTTCAAAACGATTTAAGTAGCTTGCCCAGCAGTGTTAAATGCTTCCAAACCACAAAACTGAAGTAAAAAACGTTCTCATTTACAGCGCCAATAGCTCTAACTTTTACCAATGCTAGACCGATTGCATTGCAAATGCTTGTTTATGTTTGGGGAACGCCACTCTTTAGCCTTAATAACTTTTTTCCCACAAAAAGCTTCCGGACCAAATGTTAGTCACATATTGGGAAACACAAGATTTGTGTATTCCCTTAGAGGGAACTAAGAGAGTAGCTACAATATAGCAAATGATTTTCTTTCTGGAAAAAATTGAAAAAAGTGCTGTGGGGGAAAAAGATAATGTTTTTGTTTCTAAAATGGCATCAACAAACGGTTTGATTTGCTGAGATCACCACCTCCCCAGCTTTAGGAATAAGCAGAGCTGTAAAAGAAAACCATTTTTTTCACCACCATTTTTGCATTTTTCTGATAATCCATTTTTTATTTTTTTGTGATTTCAACCTCAATGCAGTTTGTGTAGGAAGAGGTGTGGAACCTATGAAAACTAGACAATACTCCGAACCGAGCAACGGGTCAGTTGTGTAGATTGCCTATGGTGTTCCCACAGAAACTAATTGTTGTAATAAAAATAATGAAAATAAGTTTGTGACAACTTCATTTTGTGTGTAGGAAATCCACCTTTTCTGCGTGAGCACCCTGGATTTTTCACATGTTGCCCCTCCTAATATTTGCTGTGCACTTTACTCCTTCTAACAGTAAAGTGCCTGTGCTCCCCCCCTTTAAACATGGGCAGATTTGCATACTCCTTATTTAGGCCTCGAAAAATCATAAAAATGTTACTAGACCTGCAGGTCTAGTGAGTTGAAGAATCCATTCGACCTAACTGTAATGTACTTGACTTGTAAAGTAGTCCCAGATTGTGTGATCCTAAGTAGATATTTTATTTTACAGAGCCACATTTTCCTTCATTATCACATATGAGAGAGCATCTCGTATGTCAGAGACGCTGGGATTCAGGGACCCGCTTTGGGCTGGATCGGCTCTTTCTTGGAAAACCGTTCCCATGCAGTGTGTACCGCTCAGTTCACTGCTCCCAGAACTAGGATCACATGTGGAGTACCACAGGGCTCCTCACTTTTCCCCCCTTTTGTTCAATTTTTACCTCCTCCCCCTCATTCAGGCGTTGAAGGAGCGGCAAGTCTGCACTTTCAACTATGCTGATGATTTTCAACTTGTATACCCCATCAGCAACTCCCCTGACTCGGTCCGTGTTTTCCAGTCTACCATGCTGTTCATTAGCGGATGGATGAACGGCAACCACTTAAAACTTAACCCGGACAAAACCGAGCTGGTTCTAACAGGAGGTATTCACAAAAACCCCTGGGGTCCTCATTTTTGGCCCAAGGAACTGGGTCAACCCCCCTCCCCTCCCCCTACGGCCAAAAGCCTTGGGGTAACAATTAACCATGATCTCACTATGAAGTCCCAAATCGGGTCCGTGATATCCACCTGCTTCTTCCAATTGAGGAAAATAAAAAAGATTAGAAGATTCCTCACCCAGAAAGCTTTGACTCGGGTGATTCTTGCCATGGTTATGTCCCATGTTGACTATGCCAACTCGCTGTATTTTGGCATCCCCTTATATTTAACTAAACGTCTGCAGAACCAAGCTGCGCGCTTGATTTTTCAGCAACCCAGGCATCATCATGTCACTCCCCTCCTGAGGAACCTACACTGGCTCCCGATCAGTCAACGTTGCGCCTTCAAGGTTTGTTGTCTCATCTTCAAATCCTTAAATGGAAAGAGCCCTAAATTCTTGGACAACCTGATTACGAGGCACGCACCTACGCGCAATTTGCGCTCGGCCTACAAGCAACTTTTGTTTACCCCCTCCTTTAAATTGAAGCGTGCAGGCGGTGCAAGTTTCGCCATTCTAGCCCCTAAACTCTGGAACTCCCTTCCCCCTGAAATCCGATTTTGTCCCGATATCTTTGGATTCAGGAGACTGCTTAAAACCTGGCTGTTCCGACAGGCGTATGAGTAATTTCTTAGGGCTCGGGTCATTCTTTAGGGTTCTGGTATCACTCAGAGTAGCGCCATGAAACCATCTCGGTGTACGTGCGCTATACAAATTCTTTTAACATAACATCTACAAATATAGGTTCAGCATTTCTGCTGTACAAAAAACGTTTTGTTTGATTGAATAGACTAAAGGTTTGCTCCATATATAATGAGACTCTAGCACACATATAGGGTACTCGTGATCCCTGACCTGCCTCTTGGTTCACTAATAGCATTGTCATCAGAGCAGGAGTAGGAATGTTTCTCCGTTCATGTTTGGAAACTCACTTGTAATAAATTTACCACTAAAAGCAAGATGTTGTAGCGCACTGTCATTTATGAACAACACATTTTCCATTGAAATGGTCACAAAGTTTCCCACTAAAATGCAGTTTTACTGATAAAACTACATGTTGTCAACATTAATCTGAGGAAATTGGGTTTCAGCAAAATATTTATCATTTGCACATCACCAAGTAACTGTTCTGATTTGTTTTTATCCCATTAAAATCTTTTCTTATCACAGAGTTGCAAAAAATGTGCTTTCTTCTTTTTTAAAAACATTTTTTATTAAGTTTTGAGAGTACCACATAGGCGAAGGCCCGACAAAATCCACATAAACAACATAGTATTTCAGGATTACCAAATATGGAGTTATCCGCGAGTACACTTTGTATATAAAACAAAAGAAAACACACTAAGAACTGTACGCAGACTACCCCACCCGCATTGGCAAACAAATATCAACACCTGTATAGACCCAGAAGGACATGAGAACACTTTATATATATAGCAACCTGCAGAATGCCCAGTGAATCACCATTACGGGGATTGTGATGGAAGAGGTGGAAGGTCAATACCCCTATATGCAGCCCATCTAGACCAAATTTTTCTATGTTTTTGGGGACAGCCCCGTGCCTGGAATACAGCCATTTCAGCTCCCATACACTTATCCAGTTCTCCTCGCCACTTTCCCATTGTTGGAGGAGAGGAACCCTTCCATAGTTGAGCAATATCCAGCTTGGCGATGGCAAGGAAGAGTAGATGTTGCTTGTACCGATTGCCACCTATGTCCTCGGTACTGTGGAGGAGGGCCAAACGGGGGTCTTGCGGGAGGTCCCAGGATAACACCTCTCTAAGACAGGTCAAGACCCTGCGCCAGAAAGGCTGTAGAGCCGTACAACTCCACACAGTGTGGAAAAAAGTCCCCTCCTCCCTGTCGCAGCGCAAGCGGGACCCCACAACTCCCATCTTCCAGAGGCGCAACCGGGTGTTGTACACGCGGTGTACGTACTTAAACTGTATAAGACGGAATCTGGATGCTACCGCAGCACCCCAGGGACTAGCTATCGCCTCTGCCCAGTCATCGCCCGTCAGGTCTGGAATGTCATCCTGCCATGCCCTCCTCGTCTTATGCAGGGTCGTATGGGTGTGCGTAATCAGTGTCTGGTATATTTGTCTTATTTTATGGGTGCCCAGATCCCCCATGAGAAGTCGACCTTCTAACGGGTTGAATTCAGGGAGATCAGGTATGTTCATCAGAGATGGAGTCAAGGCATGCCGCAGTTGGAGGTATCTGAAAAACTGAGTTTTATGTAGCTGGAACACTTCCTGCAGTCACCGAAACTATTTAAGAACAGTACCCCGCATAACGTCCCCCAAGGTGGAGATACCAATCAGGTTCCACTGGTGGAACCCCCTCAGGGTGACCGCCTGGCGCAAATAAGTGCCGTGCCATAGGGGCGATGCCTGTGTCAGCCGCCCTTGCCATCCCATTCGCCGAACCACGTACCGCCACAACCGGATCGTTGTCCGACTGGCGTGCAGTAAGTAGTCCAGACTCTGCGCGCTGTATAGTAAATGCAGAAGGGGAGTCTTTCCCATGGCCATATGCTCTAGAGCGAACGCCGGGTCCGTGGGTGAATTATACCACCAGTCATTGATGATTAATAAATGCGCCGCCACGTAATAGGAGTAGACATCTGCGGCTGCAATACCCCCACATCATGTGGATTGGGTGCATGTCTGGAGTGCGACACGTATCGCTCCTCCCCCCCCATAAGAAATTATTGAGTAGGGCATTAATCTGCGCAAACTGCCCGTGTTATATAGTACGGGTAATTCTGAAGACGATAAAGAACCCTGGGGAGAGATACCATTTTGAAAATAGCCGACTGCCCATATAATGAAAGGGGTAAAGGAGACCATACGGTTGTGTCGTCGCGGAGGCCAGCGAGAATTGGAGTTATATTGCGCGACCATGAAGTCTGCGGACAGGGGGATATATAGACCCCCAAGTATTGAAATCCGTCCGAAGCGTGCTTTAACTGGGATGCCCATGTGCCCCTGCCCTGAGGGCCATAGACCGGGAACAGCACCGATTTAGCGGGGTTAGTGTGGAGTTCTGGCTGAAGACACGTAGGATCTGCAGGATGCGTGGACCCGAGATCCAGGGGTCGGTCAAATAAAATAGAACGTCATCCGCATAGAGTGCTATGCGGTCCGGCTGGGATCGCGGCCAGTCAAAGCCCCTGAGCACAGGGTCCCTTCGGACCCACGCCGCCAGTGGCTCCACCGCCAAGGCGAAGAGAAGAGGGGACAGAGGGCAGCCCTGATGCGTGCCTCGACCGATCGGAAAATAGGGGGAACGATGACCGGCTATTCGCACAGATGCCATAGGAGCGGTGTATAGTAGTCGCACATAGGCTAGAAAACGTGGACCGAAGTTAACTGCTTCCAAGAGTCGGAAAAGATAGTCCCAGCTGAGGGTATCGAAGGCCTTATCAAGATCGACCAAGAGTAGAGCCGCCGGGCGTCCCAACTCAGGCGCCAGGGCCATTGCATTGTAGACCCGACGAATGTTATGTCGGGTGTCCCGGTGTGGCATGAATCCGGATTGGTCTGGGTGGACCAAGTCCTGAATACACGACCGCAAGCGGTCCGCCAGGACCTTCCCCAAAAATTTGGATTCAAAATTAATTAGGGAGATGGGGTAATACGAGGACGGGTCCTCTGGTGGGCGGCCGGGCTTTAAGAAGAGGACGATTTCGGCCTGACGCCAGTCCTGAGGCAGTAGCCGCTGTTCCAGGACTTCATGAATCGCACCCAGTAAGTGCGGCCATATGCGAACGGAGGAATTCCACAAGGAACCCATTGGGGCCTGGGGCTCGACCCGGGTGCAACACGTTGACTGCAGCAGACAATTCGTCCAATGTAATGGGAGCGTCTAATTGATCCCTCATCTGGGCAGACAACCGCCGAGGGGGAATATCTCGCAGGAACTCCGCGATGATGTCCCCGGAGACCTGTTCCCTCCGGGTACACAACACGGAGAAGTGACTTACCTACTGAAATATATTTCGAAATGTTTGTACACTTCATTTACAAACCACTTAAATGTTGTGTGTTAGAAAAAAGCCTGTCGTCCTACAGCATTTCATTTCATTCTCTTTATACAGCATGAATGTCAGACAGTTATAGTCTCTTATCTCAAGTAACTATAACTCGCGCTATGCAGTTTTCTCATCAATAATTTAATTGCAAATGTTGCAGTAATATTATCAATGATGTCATAGAAGATGTCATGAGTGGTGTAATATGTGGGGTAATTAGTGCATGACAAGGGCGCAAGTTATAGTTACCTGAGTTTTAGTTACTTGAGATAACTGTACCTATAACTGGTGAGTTTCTGTGGTTTTCAGGCTTTGAAACGTTTCACCTAACCGTAACGTTACTTTAACTTTTGTTTTTTTTCAGTGAATATCTAGTTTTTTTTAACATAAAGTAATATTTTATTACCATATGTAAATCCAACACCCTGCCACGTACGGCCGAAGGCCAAGCGCCGCAGAGTGTTGAATGTACCCCCTGCAGGCAGGCAGCCCCATACTGCACATTACCGTCAGCTGTCTTTAGCGGGGGTTGAGCTTTTAGCACGCGGCGTAGGATTGGTCTTTAGGCCCTGGGGACTGCATCTCCTGGACCAAATACAAATAAATAGGGGAGGGAGGCCTGAGGCCAGGCCCTGTCCAAAGGCAGCCACTCTCACGCTGCTCAGTGCCTTTGGTCATGTGCGGCGGGGTGTTTCACACAGGTCCTGGCCTGCAGCCAAGCCCTGCTGCCAGCCCCGCCACATGCAGCTATCCCCACATGCGCCTTTGCACGTGCGTGGCACATGTTTGGCCGCGGCCCTGTCATCAACCTCCTTCCCAAAGGCAGCCAAGCCCACGCTGGGAGCCAACACCACACCGCGTTGACCCCCCTCCCCGTGCCTCTTCAGGCCTGGGGGACCCCATCCCCCAGGGCCCTATGTATTTTAAAGGGAAGGGGGGCCGTGTGGCTACCTCCCCAAGCCTATTATGGCCCCGGGGACCCAATCCCCTGAGGCCCGCCTTGTTTCAAGGTGGGTGCCCTTTCCCCCACCCAGGGTATCAACCATATGCCTGTTGGGGGGGGGGGGAGCCCCGCGGCCCCAGTTGGCTCCCCACATGCTGCGGGAGCTGGCATTGCTCCCGTCCACAGGAAGAAGCTATGTATGCTGCTCCCTACAGACGGGAGCAATATCTTGATCTGTTTTCCTGCCTGCCTGAGTGCGTGCAGGAAAGCAGATCTCAAGGCTGCTCCCAGCCGGCGGGAGTATTTTTAAAGCTCTCACCTGCTGTGAGCAGACTTTGTGTTAGCTCTCGTTTGGCTGGAGTTTTAAAATGCTAACGCCACGTGGGAGCAAACACAAGATTTCCCGCCCGCACTGGTGCAGGCAGGGAAACTGCTGTGTCCTGGGGGTGGGCTCCCCGGGGCACAGTATGTGAGGTGGTCCCAGGGGATGGGGTCCCTGGGCCGATTAATGGCACTGGGAGTGGGGCCCCTCGCCCTCCTCCCCTAATTAATTAAATTGGGCCACGGGGATGGGGTCCCCAGGGCCAAATGCGGCCTTAGGGAAGGGGGCCATGCGCCCCTCTCCTCAAAAATAAACTTCTTGTTCCCCCCTTCCTGAGCCCTGGCCCGCACTGGGAGGCTTTAAAAAAATCACAGGAGCCCACACTTTTTTTTGTATGTTGTAAATTTATTCGCAGCAAAATTAAAAGGGGGGAAAAAAACATTTTTGGCCCCAGGCGGAGGTTTAGGGTATCTATATTCTGCCCCCTTATTTCTTCTTATTTTTTTAATTTTTACTAGGACTGAGTCCCGAGTTGTAAGGTGGCTGCCACCACTTCCCGGTTGTGGTGGTGGCAGTCAATCAGATCAGTCTGAGATCTGTCTGCTCCACGGTTCCTCCGCGGCGTGATATATACCATTTTTTAATTTTTTTTATTTAATTGCTCCAATACTACTGAACGGATTTACACAAGACTGTTTCTGGACCAGAATCTAGCTTTGTGCCAAATTTGGTGTAAATCCGTTCAGCTGTAGCGGCATCTAAAGTACTTTTTTGAAAATGTGTGTGGCAATTCGTCAAATGGGGCCAAAGTTACAAGCAACATAAAACAAATGCATTTCCTATGGAAATGACGACAACACGGCCAGGGCCGTGGGAGTGTCACCAATAGAGATGGACAACTCCCATGAGGAGACCAACTGGAAGGGGAAGCTTCCAGTGCGCATGGCTAGAGGCCCCCTAATTCTACTCAGGCAACAGCAGCCATCAACACAACAGTGGCAGCCTCAAGCTGCCCAGTGCCAGGCCTTTCTGGGCAGAGTGAGAGGGAGACACCAGCCCTCCGGAATAGTTGGCCCCTCAACCAAGTGACTGTGCTTAACAACTGTCTCACCACATACCACCAGTGGGGGCAGAATAGAGGCCTTATTTCAGGAGTGGCGGAGGTTCACGTCAGACAAATGGATCCTCAACATCGTCCAACGTGGTTACTGTATAGAACTTATAAAGACTCCACCGAGGGTCAGACCAAAGAAAAGATCACATTCTGAAGAGGAGTGCGGTGCCTGCAATGTGAGGTGCAGGAACTCCTAGAAAAGAGGGCAGTAGAGTGCCTATAGCAGAAATCAGTCAAAGAAACTACTCTGTATACTTCCTCGTCCCAAAACAGACAAGTCGTTAAGACCACTTCTGGACCGCCACTGCTACAAGTTCATAAAGAAGCACAAGTTAAAAATGACCACACTGCAGGAGGTCATCCCGCAGCTGCGGGAAAAGGACGTTATTGCAACCATAGGCCTAAAGGATGCCTAACTACACATTCCCATGAACCGCAAACACAACCTATGGTTTGTAGTTATCAAAAACCACTACCAATTCAGAGTGCTATCTTTGGAATTAAGTCAGCACCCAGAGTGTTCATGAAATGTTTTGCCGCAGTGGTGGCCCATCTAAGAAGGGAAGGGATACATGGCTACCCATACCTAGACACCTGGCAAATCCAAGCAAGCTCGTACTCACAATGCGAAAAGAACATCCGGACTGTCATGGACACCCTTCACAGACTAGGATTCATGATCAACCTAGAACATTTTTCAACCAGGCCGGAGGAGAGAGCCATCCCTACCCTCGAGGATTCAAGCAATCGCAGACCAGGCTTGCTGCTACTGCATGGGGCAGTCTTCGACAGTGAGGGCTGTGATTGGGCATGGTGGCCTTGTGCATCCCACTGATCCCACACGAAAGACTACATACAAGACCACTTCAATGGCGGATCCAAAACCAAAGGTCACAGGGAGCTGGGAGGATCTAGTGGGTGTAATGCAGAAGGTGCAGGAAGAGAAGCCATGGTGGAACGTGAACAGCATAACAGTAGGCTGGCCCTTCAAGCAACCAACTCCAACAGTGGCCCTAACCACAGATGCGTCCCACATGGGTTCAGGAGTACACATGGGAGAGCTAAAAACTAGATGTCTATGGAGAGCAGATCCAACACATAAATGTCCTGGAGCTAAAAACGCTCTTCATGCCCCCAAAGGAATTCCAGATGTAAGTGAGAAGAAAAAGAAGACCGATCCAAACAGACAACACGACCACAATGTTCTGTCGAAACAAGAAAGAAGGGACAAGTTTGAATGCACTGTCAAAACTAGCCCAGGAGTTCTGGAAATGGGCCACTCAGAGAGGAATAAGCTTGATAATAATGCAACTGTTAGACATAGAAAAGGGGGAAGCAGACAGACTAAGCAGACAAGCTTCCGTATCACGCAAATGGGAGCTAAACGCACAAGTGCTTCAAGAGGTGTTCCAGCTGTGGGGTACTCCAGATACTGATCTATTTGCAACTCCAGAAAACGCAAAATTCCAAGGCACCCACACCACGCTCCCAGGGAAATGCCCTGTCGATTGACAAGTCAAGGAAATTTGTATACGCTTTTCCACCAATTCCTCTCCTACCTCTAGTGATGAACAAGTGCAGTGAGCCGAGAAGGAAAATACAGACCACCGTGGCCTACCTAGCAAACGTTCAAATAAGCGGCGTGCCCAGTGGCTTCCTGGACGCACGTCTGACGTCATGGATACAGATGACGCCTAGCACAAAAAAGAAAAAAGGAACTAATGAGTATTCCGGACCCTAACACTAAATGGCAGAATAATGCACAGTGTATGAATCTCAAACATTCTTCAAGCTGCAAAACCACTGCAACTGGTAAGTAAGCATTTCCTTTGGAGGCTGCTTCTCGGTCACGGCGTTCATTTCTAGAAGTCACCTCTGTAGGTCTTTGCCCAGTTCTAAATGGCATCTCTGGAGTACAGTACCCAGTTCTAGGTGCCTCTTCTGGAGCACAGCGCCCAGGTTTGGAGGCTGCTTCTCGATCAGTGCACCCAGTTCTGGAAATCACCTCTGTAGCTCTGTATCCAGTTCTAGGTGCCAGCTCTGTGCCCAGTTCTAGCTGCCTCTTCTGGAGCACAGCGCCCAGGTTTGGAGGCTGCTTCACGATCAGTGCACCCAGTTCTGGAAATCACCTCTGTAGCTCTGTGTCCAGTTATAAGTGCCAGCTCTGGAGTACAGTGCCCAGTTCTAGGTGCCTCTTCTGGAGCACAGCGCCCAGGTGTAGGAAAGTGCCTCTTTAGACATGGTTGGACCCCCACTTTTTGCCTGATGTCTGATGTAATTTCGAGCTGTAAGTGCACTGAATCCCTGCTAACCAGGTTCCCGGTGCCAGATCTCCTTTCCCCTTGAACTGTACCATGATTGGCACCACTTCTGTTTCATCTGTAAGCCCCCAGTAGACGGTACCCCCAGTTCCTGGGGCATGGGGACGGAAGAAGTTTCCCTACGGGACTCCTTACCCGGACCCTGCGGTACTGCTATCACAGGCTGCGTGTTCAGGTGCAGAACAAACTGAAGAGTCGACATGGGGCGCAACCCTGTGCACCATGACACCCTTGCACTGCATAAGATATAGGTAAGCCACCCCTACGGCAGGCCTTGAGCCCTAAGGCAGGGTGCACTATATCCTATGTGTGGGTATATCGGCATGAGGAGATATGCCCCTACAATGTCCAGTCTATTCTGAGATATTGTAAGTGAACAGAGAAGCCATAAAGAGTACATGGGCTGGATTCTGGTCGCCACTCGTTTCCTAGCTCCATGATGGCTTCACTGATTTCGAAGATGTTTGGTACCAAACATCTGTCTTAATAAATCCTTGCTGATGCCAGTGTCGGATTTATTAATAAATTCACACAGGAGACCCTTTTAGAAGGTCCCCTGAAACCAACCAACCTTACCAACCACTGGTGTGGTCCCTGTCTAGTTTTAGCCAGCCTGCCATCACCAGACATGTTCCTGGACCCGTGGGTAGAGAGTCACCGCTGTCCGGATCCAGAGACCAAGCCTGCTCTGAACGGAGGCGGTCACACCTTCCCCACTGCAGTATCTGCCTTGGCATAAGCAGGAACTTCAAAGGCCATGCCCCTTTGAACCCTTCCCCTAGATGCTGCTGTTAGAAGCAGATGGCTTCTCAGTCCGGCCCCACTTTTGGTGGAAGGACTGGCTGGAAAAGTAGGAGGTGGGCCTACCTTCACCCTGTACCACCACTTAGGTGGGGCAGGCGAGGTAAACCCCACTTTTCGCTATTCGCCATCTTGAGGATGGAGACAGTAACCTATTAGGAGTCAGGATATGCCCACCCACCATGTGGGGTGTGCATAAAGAGGGTGTAGGCACCCTACGGGTAAGCAGCCCATCGGCTACTACCTGATTGCCCCTAAAAACACCCCTTAATTCAGTATTTAGGTGGCTCCCCAAGAACCTGACTTCAGATTCGACAGACACAAAAAGACGACGGAAGAAGACTGCTGCGGTTCAAGAACTGAGATCCTGCGCAGAAGAAACTGGCACAAACCCCTGCTAAAGACTCTACCTCTGTAACCTGCTGTCCTTCCTGACACCTGTGAGGCCGCCAAGAAAACCCGGAGCCCTCCAGGCTTTTGCAAATTGCCAAGAACCTCCATTTGGACTAGAGGCTCTAGCCCCCAGCTCCCGCTAGTAAAGAAACCACTGTGGTTGAGGACCGTCACTCTGTGTCGACGCGACTCACCACTGAAAGAAACTTTGGCGCATCCCAGGCCTGCTAGTTCCCCAGTCCAGTGGAACCGACCCCTGCACGCCTCCATCAACTCGAGGGATCCTATCAGCACCATGACCGATGCTGGAAACAGCTCCGTTCCTGAGAGCCCATACCCTTTTGCTAGTGGCAATGACGACGTAAAGCAGCAACGTTGGCATGATCGCTTCCTTCGTGATGGTCTGCCCTGCATCACACCTGTGGCCTGACCACTGCCGGTGACCCCAGTACCCACAGTACAACCGGACTGCCTGCTGTACCAGAGTCCTGGGCCCCTAAAGACCTTCATCCCTCCGGCAAAGACGGCCTCTGACCTTCCAAGGGACCATGGTTATCTGAAACTCCTTGGCGGAGTCCTCCTTCCAGCAACCGCTATGATAACTGAGTTGGCTGTCCTCCGCTGGTAAGAATCCACACCATCCTCCAGCGTCTGCTACCGCTGGGTTAGCGGTGTTCCGAATCCATTGGCTTCCAGTGACCTGCTGCCGGCGACCGCGACGGTAACTGTTGGCGACCGACTGAACTCCATTACAGCTATACACTTCCAGTGCTCTCTCTGCTGTCTGTGATGGTAAATATTTGACTGTATCGACTGCGGAGTGCCTAGATACTGAAAGTACTGCATACGTTGAACTGCACTGCATTTATCTCCATCACCACAAATATACAAAGTATTTATTCTAAGCCTGTATAAAGTATATTTCCGATTTTAAGTCTTGCTTTTCAAAACATATATAAAGAATCTTGATATTTTTATACAAATTTGGTCTCGGATTTATTCTTGAGTGTGTCTCTCATTTATTGCCGCTGTGAGTACAACAAATGCTTAACACTGTTCTCTGATGAGCCTAGCTGCTCGCGCACACTACCACAAATAGAGCATTAGTATTATCTACTTACTGCCTCTATCTTCCTCTGGGGATCTCTCGCACTCTACATAGTTTACTTCATTTTAGTACACTGTACAGAGGCGGGCTCCTACACCAGGTTTGGAGGCTGATTGTCGATCAGTGCACCCTGTTCTGGAAGGCACCTCTGTAGCTCTGTATCCAGTTCTAGATGCCAGCTTTGGAGCTGTGTGTCCAGTTCTAGGTGCCTTTTCTGGAACACAACACCCAGGTTTGGAGGCTTCTTTTCGATCACTGTGCCTAGTTCTGGAAGCAGCCCCTGGATGAAGTTCTCGGTTCTGCAGGCAGTCTTGAACACTGGGTCCACTTCTGGAGGCCACCTGTGGAATTAAGAACAGTAAATCTTTACCACCATGGATATACTTACCTTGATGTACCCGGGTCTGGTGGCTTAGTGGACTAATGCGTCCACTATAGAGGCCTGTGTTTGACCTCATGGTCACAGGTTCATATCCCGGCGGCTTCCCTCAACCTTTCATTCTTCTAAGGTCGATAAAATGAGTACCATTGAGTTGGATAACAATAAACATCTGTTATTCAGTGCCAAGATACCCTTCTGGGTGAACTTGTGCTTTACAAACACACGTGCTATGTACACGGAAGCCATTGTGAAACACACTGTAGTCTGATCTTACACCTTCTAGGAGTGCCACCACTCATACGGGCACAAACAGTGGCACCTATTTATAGAATTCCTCATATGCAATATTGTGATAACAAGTGTTCTATAAAAACAAGTTTGTTGCGTGTCAACAAATGCTTGTGTTGAGTACAAAAAGGGCAATGCAAACAGGTGGATCTTTCTGTGCGCGTGGGCAGAGCTTTAAGTCTGTATGCTTCTTTAAATGAAGCTGTAGGTCACCCATCGCTCCCCTCTGTGGGGGGTCGCCCTCTTGCACCCACACCTTTCTTCTTAGAGGTCTGCACTCCGTGAGCACCGCTGGAGGAGAGGCCTTCCCATGAGTCTCAGCCTGTTTATGTTGGCTCATTCACCGACCCTGGCACGCCCAGGTACCACAGTGGACTTTACACCTAGGAAAACAGTGCGAGGGCGGAAGCTTCCAAAGAAAACGTTAGTCATGCTCCCTCAGCACAAACCTGAGCTCCTGCTGTCGGCCTGCGTGGTGAGATAGCTCGTTGGATTCATGCACCTGCGTCAGTCACTTGCAGCTCACAGGTTTCAACCCCCTTAAGAGAAATCTACCCATTGCAGCAATCTGAGCAGGCTACAGGTCACTTGTTGGGACTCCAGTGGGGCTCAGATCAGACTTGTAAGTTTGGCAGAGCACAAGGGCACTGCGCACCCTCCACCAGTGCTGGATGTGCTTCAGGTTCAGCTGATATTATTATTATTATTATTATTATAATAATATTACTGTTATCAGTGTTGTTATTGTTCTCCACCATCCCCACATTCGCCGTCGTATTCTTGACCATCATTATCTTTATCCCCTTCATTCTGCGAGTTACCATCCCTCCTTCCATCACTCATAATTAAGGCTCCCTGTTTTCCGTTTTTACGGATTTTTACAGATAAATACAGACAGAAAAAAAGTGTTTTCTGTCTGCATTTATTTTTAAAAGTGGATAAATACAGAAAATTAGCTTCTTTTAAGTTACTCTTCGTGCTGTCTTTCATGAATTATAGCCCAACAGCTGAGCAGATGGACAGCATGGGAAATTAAAAAACAGGATGACATTTCTTTAAATAACTGCAGGTGTCAACAAACATTTGTGGTATAATGCTAATATTTGCCAGTGGATGTACTGTTATGTAATATTTGGCAACTTAAATAGCTAAAATACGACAGTCATCAAAGTATAAGTGCGCGTCTATCATTTAACTAAATATGGAAATGTACAGTTTTACAACTACATTTATACGCAAAACACAAAATAAATATGGATAAATACAGATAAAATGGCCCAAAAATAAATATGGATAAATACAGACGGAAATGTTAAAAAAAAAAAATACCATAAAACCGGGAGCCCTACTCATAATCCAACCGTTGCAGAGCCGCATCTCTCGTTTTGGTGCCCGTGTCTCACTGAGACGGACACGCAGAGGCAGCCACCATGCGCAGAGCTGGCATCTCTTGTGCTGCTGTCCGTGCAGATGCAGCCACCGTGCGCAGAGCCGGCATCTCTCGTGCTGCTGTCCGTGCAGATGCAGCCACCGTGCGCAGAGCCGGCATCTCTCGTGCTGCTGTCCGTGCAGATGCAGCCACCGTGCGCAGAGCCGGCATCTCTCGTGCTGCTGTCCGTGCAGATGCAGCCACCGTGCGCAGAGCCGGCATCTCTCGTGCTGCTGTCCGTGCAGATGCAGCCACCGTGCGCAGAGCCGGCATCTCTCGGGCTGCTGTCCGTGCAGATGCAGCCACCATGCGCAGAGCTGGCATCTCCCGTGCTGCTGTCCGTGCAGATGCAGCCACCGTGCGCAGAGCCGGCATCTCTCGTGCTGCTTAATTACTTATGCCTATTGCTCCATCGACTACGACTCTCCAGCCATCTCTGTCCTGGACTTTTCTTTGAATCTGACTTCAGGTGTAACCCATCTCCTTGTAGTCGGCCTTGAGGCCTCAATGCCAAGTGTTTCTTGGCCTTCCTCTTTTCCTTTTCCCTTGAGGGTTCCTGCTGGTGTTTGATGCAGGGTGTGACTTATCCAGCCCCAGCATCTTTTCATGATGTCTTTATGAGCAGGGAGTTGGAAAGTCTGTTTCAATAGGTCGTTGTTGCTGATGGTGTTTGGCCAGCGAATTTGGAGGATTTTCCTCAGACAGGTGTTGATGAAGTTCTGGACTTTGTTGCTGGTTGTCACTGTTGTCCTCCAAGTTTCTGTTCCATACAGAAGGACCGATTTTACGTTGGTGTTAAAAAGCCTTATCTTGGTTTGCAGTGTCATGTCTTTGGAACTCCAGATCTTCTTCAGCTGAATGAAGGCAGCCCTTGCTTTGCTGATTCTTGCCTTGACGCCGGCGTCTGTGTCGCCCTACTTGTCTATAACACTGCCCAGGTAGGTGAAGACCTCAACCTCTTCCAGTGCATTGCCTGCAAGAATGACTGCAGTTCTGCTGGCCGAGTTAGCCTTCCGGATCTTGATATTTCCCCTTTGGATGTTGAGGCCAAGTTGTGCTGCTGTGGCGGCCACTCTGTCAGTCTTATCTTGTATCTGCAGGTGGGTCTCGTCTGCAAAGTCCAGGTCATCGAGCTGCATCCAACGGGGTCCACTGGATCCCATTTCTTCTCCTTGCTGTGGATGTCTTCATGATCCAGTCTACGGCTACCAGGAAGAGAAAAGGCGAGAGGAAACAACCCTCCCGGACTCCAGTCCTCACTTGGAAGCCTTTCATGAGTCTCACTGAGACAGACGGGCAGAAGTAGCCATCATGAGCAGAGCTGGTTTCTCTCGTGTTGCTGTCCGTGCCTCACTGAGACGGACTGAGGCAGCCACCATGCGCAGAGCCTGCTTCTCTCGTGCTGCTGCCCGTCCCTCACTGAGACAGGTGGGCAGAGGCAGACTCCGTGAGCAGAGCCGGCATCTCTCATGCTGCTGGCCGTGCCTCACTGAGACTGACAGGTTGGACGGGTAGCGCAAGCCACCATGCTCAGAGCTGGCATCTCTCGTGCAGAGCTGGCATCTCTCGTGCAGAGCTGGCATCTCTCGTGCAGAGCTGGCATCTCTCGTGCAGAGCTGGCATCTCTCGTGCAGAGCTGGCATCTCTCGTGCAGAGCTGACATCTCTCGTGCAGAGCTGACATCTCTCATGCTGCTGCTCGTGCCTCACTGAGACTGGCAGGCTGGACGGGTAGAGGCAGCAACCATTCACAGAGCCGGTATCTGTCATGCTGCTGCCCGTACCTCACTGAGAAGGACGGGCAGAGGCAGCACCCGTGTGCAGAGCTGGCATCTCTTGTGCAGAGCTGGCATCTCTTGTGCAGAGCTGGCATCTCTTGTGCAGAGCTGGCATCTCTTGTGCAGAGCTGGCATCTCTTGTGCAGAGCTGGCATCTCTTGTGCAGAGCTGGCATCTCTTGTGCAGAGCTGACATCTCTTGTGCAGAGCTGACATCTCTTGTGCAGAGCTGACATCTCTTGTGCAGAGCTGACATCTCTTGTGCAGAGCTGACATCTCTTGTGCAGAGCTGACATCTCTTGTGCAGAGCTGACATCTCTCGTGCTGCTGCTCGTGCCTCACTGAGACTGGCAGGCTGGACGGGTAGAGGCAGCCACCATTCACAGAGCCGGTATCTGTCATGCTGCTGCCCGTACCTCACTGAGAAGGACGGGCAGAGGCAGCACCCGTGTGCAGAGCTGGCATCTCTTGTGCTGCTGCCCGTGCCTCGCTGAGACTGATGGGCAGAAACAGCTGCTGTGCCCAGAGCCGGCATCTCTCGTGCTGCTGCCCGTGCCTCGCTGAGCGACAGAGGCAGCCACCACGTACAGAGTCCGCATCTCTCGTGCTGCAAATACAGACACGAGCGCATGACATTTTAGAAGAAGCAAAGATTCCAATGTTTTATTGAATAAATATTGGTGATCTCCTTTTGTCCTGCATGATGGAGAGTGGGAGGAGAAGCGCCTGTGGACTGAGCCCCAGGCAGGGCTTGGTATTCACCTCACCGTGCATGCCAGTGGAACTACTACTGTCCAGGCGGAGGATGGGACCAAGAGTGGATGGATACTGTGCTTCGGCTCCTATCCACGCTTAGGGTCACTCTTCCTCCTAGAGCCCTGCAGTCCGTGTCCACCCATGGTGGCTGTGCCATCATGCACCAGCAGTGGCGGGGTGGGGTTAAATAAAAAATGTAAAGCTTACCTCCTGTCCGCGTCCCTCCACTCCTTCCTCCGGCCGGAACAGGGAGGACACCGGAAACACCCAGGCTCCCCTGAGCCAATCACAACGCTGCAATGCAGCGTTGCGATTGGTCGGCGCTCAGACGGGCAATGGGGGCCTGGGCATGTTCCATCACAGCCTGGGTGGAGAGCATGCTATGTGCACTTAGGGAGTGAAAACCCCTCCTCCCCTCCCCTGTTCCTTCAGCAGAGCAGCCCGCCCCGCTTCCCAAAGCTGCCGCAACGACGAAAAACTAAAATTATAATAACATTGAGTTATCATTTTATTTTTTCTTACACTGCTGAATAGCAGTGGGGCGACGTTCCTCCACCTTAGCGGAGGAGCTGCCACTGCGCACCAGAATGGTGAAGAGAATCTCAAGCGCCCAGGTTTGGCTGGATCATTGTTAAGGTAACAAGGTGAGCAGGGTCCAGTATGTGTGCCCTCTGTTGGAGCCAGAGCATTAACATGGCACAGTCCGTTCCATTTTCAACACACAGCTTGCTTGTCCTCTGTGTTCCTTACCACTGGTAAACGGCTGCATCCATCCCTGTGTTAGGTTCCTCGGTGAGAAGGGTGCCAGACCCTCGCACCCCGCATCCTTCCTTCAATCTGGGCTCAAGCAGCCCTCCACTGTGGCAGAAGAGTTTACCTCCTGCCATAGGGGCTGCGCGGGCAGGACACAGGAGACTACTGCTGGAGCCATTGCATTTTATCGACTCATTCAGAGCCTGTAGTGTCAGCAGTGCAGTAGTTTCAGACTGAGCACACACACTACATACCGAGGAGGGACACCTGTGGCTAGCTCACTTGTCCCCTTCAAGTAAAGGGGCCACCCGGTGAATGATGCCAACAAACAGAATCATTCCGTAGAATGCTTATTGCTGCTGCTTGTTGCATGATCCCCTCAAGAAACCACGTGTCAAAAACAGAAGGCTCAAATGTAAAACGGGACTGGGGAGGGACCTCACTACTGGCCGATCAGTATTCGTAATATCGTAAGTAACTCATAAGTAAGGAAGCGTTCACCATTCGTTGCTACAACCCATGATGCAATCTTTGTGCGTTCCTGGACACGGTGAAGCAATATTAAGATTTGGGTGCTTGAAATACTGCAGTATTTAATCAACTTAACACTGATACCACCAGTGCCCTCGACGCAGCATTATCAAACAAGAATTGGGAAAGCCAATATTTCATGCCTATGGGGACCTATTGGTTTTGGCAATGATTTTTAGCCATGCTGTGCAGCTGCGCGGTTACTGAGCAGCATGGTTGAAAATAATGAGAAAAAAACGAAGAAAATTGGCCTTATGCAGCAGTTCCATCATTTTATAGGCGCGCAACTACAAAATGAGGCGAGCATTTTTTTCTTTTTATTTACTAATACGAGATGGATTAGTCAATCTGTTAACCAACTTGGATTTGTAGAGTGCAACTAATCACCCGTGATGGTATCCAGACGCTGGGTTCTTGCTGGGATTAGTCGAAGAGCCAGGTTTTGAGTCCTTTTCTGAATTCAGGGAGAGAGGATGATGTTCGGAAGTGCAGGGGGAGGTCATTCCAGGACTTGGCGGCGAGGTAGGAGAACATGCGTCCTTCACTGTTGCTTTGTCGGATGTGGGGACTGTGAGCGAGGGAGGCAGATTGCAGTTGTCTGGAGGATTGGTGTAAGTTCAGGCGGTGGTTGATGTATGATGGTCCTTGGTCGTGGATGGCCTTGTAGGCATGTGTCAACATCTTGAATTAGCATCTTTTCTGGATGGGGAGCCAGTGGAGGTTTCTGAGGTCGGGGGTGGTGTGAATCCGTTTGGGGAGGTCGAGGATGAGTCTGGCGGCTGAGTTCTTTATCGTCTGGAGTCTCTTCAGGAGTTGTGTGGTGAGTCCTGCGTAGTGTGCGTTGCCGTAGGCCAGCCGGCTGGTGACTAGTGCTTGAGTGACTGCTTTCCTGGTGTTGATGTGGAGCCATCTGAAGATCTTTCGGAGCATGCAAGGTTGTGTAAGCAGGCGGAGGAGACTGCATTGATCTGGCATTTCATGGTGAGTTTGCTGTCCAGGATGACGCCCAGGTCGCGGGCGTGGTCTGTCAGTGTGGGCCAGTAAAATGTGTGACATCCACCTTTTGTGAGAAAAAAAAACGCAAACAAGAGAGGGGCAGAGGACGAGGCAACACAGAAGAAAAGCAAGTGGGACAGAAGCATACTGTTTGGAGAGAGAAAGACAAACAAGAGACAACAATAGGGAAGCACACGGATAATGGGCCGTGGGCCGGGGGGGAAGTACACGTACAATAGAGTGTGGGCGAACGGGGAAGCACATGGACAACGGATATCGGGAGGGGATGGGGAAATGTAGGAAAGTGTATTATTATGTAGTGTGATTTAGACCTCACCACGTAATAATGTTCCAATCTTTAGCAGGTTAGTTAGGTTTCTTTACCTAACTGCTCAGTCCTGGGTAGCTGTGGCACAGAGCAGTTAGGTTTAATCAAAGGAAGTGTAAAGCATTTACAAGCACCAAAACTGTTATTAAATTAAGAAACACAATAAAACTCCGACACCAATTTATACAATTGAGTTTTTAAAAAAAATCTTACAATAGACACCAAAACGACAAAAATCTATTGAGGGAAACTGGAGATATGAATCTACAAAGGTAAGTAAATCACTGTAGTTCACTTTTAGGAAATGCACTAAATTGTTGTAAGCGGTTAAGCAGTTTTTAGTCAACTAGCTAGAATGGCTACTTCTTTCTACTTGGACAAGCCACAATGTGTTGGGAGCCAGACACAGGGACAACTTGGGTCCAGAGAAGCAGTTAGCTGTAGGGTACAGCGGTCTCCAGGTCCTCGGTGCACTTTTCTTCTTTACTGTGGCTCAGCAAAGAAGTTGTCCTGATGCTGGGGATACAAGATGCTGAAGAGATGCGCAAGTGTTCCTGGGGCCACCCGGAACCACAAGCGTTAGAGATCGTCCACTGCCTCAGGCTTCGATCTCCCAGGTGCTGCAGTGGATTCCAATGCAGGTCTCTGGGTGACGGCAGTCTCAGCGCTTGCTTTCATGTAAGCATTTTTTTCTTTCTGGGGACCAGGGTCCACTTCAACTTTGGCATCGGTCCTAATGACTTTGGATCACCTTGTGAAGGTCAGGACTCTGCAGACACTTCAGCGGTACGCCTGACCCCCCGTGGGACGCTGAAGGTGGGCTCTTTCCTTAGCTTATGTGGTCTTGAAGCTAAACAAACAGCTAACCAACTAGCCCTTGGAGTCACTTCTTCAGTCCTGGGTACAAGTAGAGCTATGTTCCACTATTGGACATGGCAGGCACAGTACTATTTTTGGTTTCCTCGGTTGCAGCAGGTACAGTCCAGTGTTTGGAGTAGCCTTTCTTTGCTGGGTCCAAGGAGCAGCAGAGCAGTCCTTCTTCTGTCTACTTTCCAGCTCAGAAGTGATCTGAGAACTGTATGTTCGAGGCATATGAGCTGCAGATCGTACACTGTGCATGAGATCGCCATCTGGTGTTGGGCTCGGATGCTTGCACTTTGTTGTTGTCTTGGAAGAGTCTTTTGTAGTCACGAGATAGGTGACTCCTCCTTTGGACGATAGTGCGCATGGGCATCGACTCCATGGTTAGATTGTTTTTTTTCCGCCATCGGGATCGGATGTACCTTGCTGCGCTCCGGATCCACATCGATCGGTTCCCCTCTCGACGCGCAGAAAAACCTCCTACCGTTCGACGGTATTGTTTTCGATCGCGATCCCCTCATCGCGTCTCCACTCCAACACTGTTTCGAGTCCGGTCGCCGACGTTGGTCCGTTGGGCGTGTCGGCGCCATCATCCAGCATATGGAAAGGACTCCATTTAAAAATGCAGGTGTGGGGCTACACTCACACACAGATCTCCACGAGATCTGTAATCTTTGCCTCTCTCCAGAACACGAGAGCCAACACTGCCAAGCCTGTGACTCCTTTCGGTCCAAAAAGACCATCCGTGATCGCCGGGCCCGACGACACGAAATGTCCAGGTCAGCCGCTCCCGCACCGGACGACATCTTTGACACAGGCTCCGACAACCCGGACACCGGAGATTTACAAATCGACACCTCCGGAGCCGAAGACTCAGGGTCCGACGACCAACTCATCACACCACACCAACGTACTGTGAGTACTGACGTCGATGCCCCTGCCCCCAAGAAACAAAAGGCTTCGGTCACACCTTCGCCTTCGGGCCTAGGTCTGCACCATCACAAAGCTTCAGGAGCCCCGCCTTCCGGCTCGACTCCCAAGCACCTAAAGCCTTCTGGCAGCTCGGGACCGAGCCAGCCACGTCCCAGAGCCGAAAAACACTCATCGGCACCGAAACACAAGACTAAGGTCTCGGCACCAACAGACCCTTCGGCGCCAAAGTCCAAGGTCCCAGACACCTCGACACCGAAGCATACCAAACCTTCGGAGTCGATAAAAACCCTCGGTGTCGAAAACTTCACCAAAGGACACCAAACAACCTCGCAAGCCCAAACAACACTCGGAGCCGAAATCTTCGATGCCGACCAAACACGCCAGCTCAGAAGAACTCTTGGTTCCCATCGACCCAAAGCAGAAAACTCTGCACATTGACCCTATTACCGGACAGGTACAATCAGTAATACCTCACAAGAGGAAGATACAGGAACCAACCACACCTGAGCCACCTCATAAGAAGAAAGACTCTTCCACATCACCTATAAGGTCTTTCTCTCCACCTCCACAACACCTCAGCCCTCTACACTCCCCGCCTCACTCTCCTCCACCTTGTTTTTCACCACAAGGGGATACAGACAGGGAGGATCATGATGATGACATGCAGTCACCTCACAACACCGACACTGATGACGACCTTCACAGTATCCCACCACAAGACCCCTGGGACAATTATGACCTCCCAGATATACCTGTCCCTGAACCATACCCATCAAAAGCCTCACCTCCAGATGATGCTATAGGGTTTTCACAGGTGATAAACAGGGCAGCACAATACCATGGTGTCAAATTACACTCAGACCCCCTGGAAGAAGACTTTTTACTAGAAACTTTTAGCCAGCCTCAAAAGTCTACCCATACTCTACCTATGCTTAAAGGCATTATTAAACATGCCCCTGAGGTCTTCAAAGACCCAGTTAGGGCTAGGGTTCTTAACCCAAGGATCGAGAAAAATATAAACCTGCCCCTTCTGACCCAGCTTATATTAAAGGCCAACTCCCTCTAGACTCATTAGTAGTTGCTAATGCACGGAAAAGGGCAAACTCCCAGACTACTGGTGAGACACCACCACCAGACAAGGAGTCCAAATTACTCGACGCATCGGGAAAAAGAGTTGCGTCTCAAGCAGCAAACATGTGGCGCATCGCCAATTCCCAAGCCTTACTGGCGAGATATGACAGAGCCCATTACGACGAGCTTGAAAAGCTCATTGAGCACCTTCCAGATCAGTATAAGACCAAGGCCAATGATCTAATACAAGAAGGCAAGCTTGTCACAAACACCTCAATAAAGTGCGCCCTTGACGCAGCAGATACAGCAGCACGCACAATAAACTCAAGCGTTTTGCTGCGCAGACACGCATGGCTACGAATATCTGGCTTCAAGCAGGAGGTACAATCTACCATCCTCAATCAACCCTTAGACCAGGAACACCTGTTTGGGCCTAATGTGGACACTTCTCTAGAAAAAATGAAGAAGGACACAGACACAGCCAAAGCTATGGGAGCTCTACAAGCCACACCTAGCAGAGGTTCCTTTCGTCGCTCCTTATATAGAGGCGGCTCCAAAACTACAGCCACAGACACCACCTCTGCTAACTACAAAAACACCACTCAAACCTCCTCTAATAGAGGTTACTCCAGAGGTAATTACAGAGGTAATAACAACAGGGGTAGAGGACGCGGGTTTAACACACGCACCTCCCCTACCACCAAACAGTGACTTCCCTCCGTTTCCCCCGATCATTCCACTCCCGCCGGGGGAAGACTGTCAAAGTTCCTACCTGCGTGGAATTCCATCACCACCGACAGGTGGGTAATACAAATTATCCAGTATGGTTACTGCCTCGAACTCACTTCTACTCCCCCAACATACCACCCAGACAGCGTCCCATGTCCACGGAACATCTAACGCTCCTCAAACAAGAGGTTCTCTCTATGCTCCAAAAGCACGCAATAGAACCAGTCCCTCTACAACATCAGGGCACAGGGGTTTACTCACTATACTTTCTAATCCCCAAAAAGGACGGTTCCCTCAGGCCCATACTGGACCTCAGACCCCTCAACTATTACATTCACTCAGATCATTTTCACATGATCACTCTTCAACAAATACTTCCACTACTCCAACAAGGCGACTTCCTTGCCACACTAGATCTCAAGGACGCCTATTTCCATATTCCCATTCACCCTGCGCACAGGAAATACCTAAGGTTCATAGTGGACGGACAACATTATCAGTTCAAAGTCCTCCCATTCGGGTGGCAACAGCACCAAGGGTTTTCACCAAGTGCCTAGCAGTAGTAGCTGCGCACTTACGAAGACAACACATTCACGTGTTTCCGTATCTAGACGACTGGCTAATAAAAGCCAAGTCACACAACCAATGTGTACAGCACACACTCCAAACAGTTCGGCTACTACACAATTTGGGGTTCACAATAAACCATACCAAATCGCATCTCCATCCCTCCTACATACATCAGTACCTAGGAGCCACAATCGATACCTCCAGGGCCCTTGCATACCCCAATCCTTCCAGGATAACAAGTATGCAAGCCCTCATCAACAAATTCCTACCTCAACACTACCTTCCAGCTCGAGTGTTTATGCAACTCGTAGGAATGATGGCCTCGTGCATCTTTATTGTCCCTCACGCACGACTTCAAATGCGGCCCCTGCAAGAATGCTTAGCACGTCAGTGGAACCAAGCTCAGGGCCAGCTTACAGATCTGGTGTTGGTAGACAGCCGCACTCATCGCTCTCTGCAATGGTGGAACATACAAAACATTTCCAAAGGGCGGCCGTTCCTAGAGCCAGTTCCACAAATAGTGCTCACAACAGACGCATCTCTCACCGGGTGGGGAGCTCACCTCCTTACCCACACAACGCAGGGCAGCTGGACCAAGTCACAAAAACTGCTCCACATCAACCACCTAGAATTATTAGCAATATTTCTAGCGCTAAAGTCATTCCAACCGCATCTTACTCACAAGACTGTCTTAGTCAAAACAGACAACATGACAGCAATGTACTATGTACAAAAACAGGGGGGACACACTCTCTGCAGCTGTCTCTCCTGGCGCAAGCCATATGGAGATGGGCCATTCCTCAAAACATTTACCTCCTTGCAGAACACCTTCCAGGAGTTCACAATCACATTGCGGATCTGTTAAGTCGACAGACACAACAGATTCACGAATGGGAACTGCATCCGCAAGTTCTACAACCTTTTTCCAAATGTGGGGCCATCCACAAATAGACCTGTTCGCCACACAAGAAAACACAAAATGCCCAACCTTCGCCGCCAGGTTCCCACACCCGTCGTCCAAGGGCAATGCAATATGGATGAACTGGTCAGGCAGATTTGCATACGCTTTTCCGCCTCTCCCACTCATTCCCCTAGTAGTACGCAAACTCAGACAACAGTCTCTAACAATGATCCTAGTTGCTCCCACATGGGCAAGACAACCATGGTTCACAACACTTCTCGAACTCTCAGTAGTTCCACACCACAAACTGCACCTCTCTCCACACCTCTTAACTCAGAACCATGGAGAGATCAGACACCCCGATCCAGGTCAACTGAATCTGGCAATATGGCTCCTGAAGTCCTAGAGTTCGGTTACCTTAACCTTCCACCTGAGTGTATGCAGGTCATTAAAGAAGCCAGACGTCCCACTACCAGGGCTTGTTATGCAGCAAAATGGAAAAGGTTTGCTATTTATTGCAATAACAACAATATCAACCCACTAGATGCCTCCATACAAAACATTATCTGTTACTTGCTGCATCTGCAAACATGTAACCTAGCATACTCATCCATAAGATTACATCTTGCCGCTCTAGCCGCATACTTACAAAACAGACAGCATTTGTCACTGTTTCGAGTACCTGCAATTAAAGCCTTTATGGAAGGCCTTAAAAGAATCATTCCCCCTAGATTGCCACCCTCTCCAGCATGGAATCTAAATATTGTCCTCACCAGGCTCATGGGTCCCCCATTTGAACCTCTGCACAAATGTGAGTTACAATTTCTTACATGGAAAGTAGCCTTCCTAATTGCAATAACCTCTCTCAGAAGAGTGAGTGAGATTCAGGCTTTAACCATACAAGAACCTTTTTACAAATCCATCGTAATAAAGTAGTTCTCAGACCAAACCCCAAATTCCTACCTAAAGTAATTTCTGCTTTTCACCTTAACCAATCAATAGAGTTACCCGTCTTTTTCCAAGACCCAGACTCTGTAGCAGAAAGAGCTCTACACACACTAGATGTCAGAAGAGCCCTACTTTACTACATTGACAGGACCAAACCTTTCAGAAAGACAAAACAATTATTTGTAGCTTTCTCCCCACCACATAAAGGTAATCCCATCTCAAAGGCTGGCATTGCTAGATGGATAGTCAAATGCATTCAAATTTGCTACCAAAAGGCTAAACGCACCTTAATAATTCCCCCTAGGGCACATTCCACACGTAAACTAGGGGCTTCTATGGCATTTTTAGGGAACATCCCCTAAATGACATATGTAAGGCAGCAACATGGTCTACGCCACATACCTTTACCAAACACTACTGTGTTGATGTACACGCAAAGCAGCAAGCTGCTGTGGGCCAAGCTGTTCTTAAAACACTTTTTCAGACTACTGCAACTGATACAGGTGACCACCGCTAGGGGAGACACTGCTATACAGTCTATGCACAGTGTACGATCTGCAGCTCATATGCCTCGAACGGTAAATGCTACTTACCAGTATGCATCTGTTCTTGGCATGTAGAGCTGCAGAGTCGTACACGCCCACCCACCTCCCCGGAACCTGTATCTGTTCCAGTATAATCTTAATTAGATATATTCACATGGACATCTTTTTCTTCTTACTGACTCCATCTTTTCCCATCATGGCGAAAAACAATCTAACCATGGAGTCGATGCCCATGCGCACTATCGTCCAAAGGAGGAGTCACCTATCTCGTGACTACAAAAGACTCTTCCAAGACAACAACAAAGTGCAAGCATCCGAGCCCAACACCAGATGGCGATCTCATGCACAGTGTACGACTCTGCAGCTCTACATGCCAAGAACAGATGCATACTGGTAAGTAGCATTTACCTTCTGAGGTGCCACTTTTATGCCATCTTCTTGGTTGTGTGAGGGGAGGACTCACTAGACAATCGGGCAATAGTTTCTACAAGGCTACCCTTCCCAATTTACATAATTTCCTGGGGGCTTGGCCACCAAACAATCCCAGAATACCCTCTCTCCCCCAACTCCATGATGGCGCAAACCTCCTTCCCCTACGAGGATCCCTGGGTATACCCCTGGGGTGTACCCAGCATATTCAGCCACTCTTCCTGAGAAACCGGTTCTACAACAGGTTTTCCACCTCTGGAGGAGATGTCAGCCTATCTGTCTACACAAAGGAGTGGGCCTTTCAAGGTGTGATCACCTTTTTGGCCACCACCCAGTAGTCCTCGTGCTGGAAGAGGTCACACTTAATCCCACCATCAATTTTCTTTATTCCCTGTTCCTGGGAGTGCTACACACTTTCTAGCATGGGGGCAGCATGTTGTCTTCGGTGACAACTGCTGTAGATAGGCAGTAAAGGCTACCGGAGGTTTGGGCAACAAAGTAGTGACTTTATAAATTCACCTTTCTATTAAAAGGTACCTTAAATCTGACCTTAGCAAGGAGTTGGATTTAATGTGACGGATAATTTGATACCTTTGAGTAATATCTTTGGTGGTCCCAAAAGTAATTTAGTACCTAGCGCAGTGGCTAGTAAAACTGCATGTTAGCCAGTGAGACCAGTGGCCTTGCTACAGTGAAAACTGCAATTTCGGGTTTTCACTGTCGGGGCATGTTAAACACCAAAGGGACAAGCCCTTCTTTTTAATATTAAGCACCTGGCTTGGTGGGCTTCTAAGGCTTTCCCTAGGGGTGGTTTACCAATATTAACATGCATTGACAAAGCCAATAGGTTTTGCCTATGCCATGTCAATGTTTTTTGTAGACATGTTGCAGGTGCATGGTGCGGGCTGCTGTGCAATATGGCTTAAAGTAAAAAAAAAAAAACAAGTGCGATGACGCAGGCAGTGTTCAATTTGTCATAGTGCTTTTTTTTCCTTTTAGACTTGTTGCACTGTAGCCTGTGCTGCTCTGCAATAGGTGTAAAAACAGCACGGAGGCAAGCAATATGCGAGAGGGAGGGCAGGTGGGTGGGACAATAAAGCATGGACAGTGGGAGGAGGGTGGAGGTGGGGACAATAACGCGTGGAGGGTGGGGTGGGATAATAAAGTATGGATAGTAGGAGGAGGGCAGGTTTGGGTCAATAAAGCAAGGACACCGGAAGGAGTGCGGGGAAAAGCAACATGAGGGAGCAGCAACAGCAGGAGAAGGGCGGGGTGAAGGAGAGGGACTGCAGAGGCATGAACTCTAAGAGTACATGTAAAACTTAGGAGTATCTGCAGGAGCCTGCGGCCAGTGGAAGCACACTGGCCACAGACAGGAAGCAGTACCTGGTCCATGCTCCACGGCAGGGACACACATGAAGCCTGAGGAGGAAGCTGTGTTGAGGAGGATGCTCTGACCAATAAGAAGCAAGGAAACGAGAGTGACATCAGAACAAAAGCTTTTTTTTTTTTTTTCTCCTATTCACGAGATCTTGCATAAATGCTGTGCAGGCGAAAAGCTAAAAAGGAAGGTTTTGACCTGGCAAACTGGTTTATTTTTATAATGTCGAAGTGGCAGTTTTAAAGCTGTCCGACTGGGCTGCAGTGACAGGCCTAGAGTCATGTTTTCACCTTTGGCACAATTAAGTGGTGCAGTCCCCTAGTGACCTACAATATTCATGTTCTGCGTCAGCCAGTGGTGAGCATATAGTACAGATCGATGTTCAGTGTTGACAGTGCAGTGCGTGAATTGCCGACTGATAGCATAGGTTACAAATCGATGTGCAGCGCGTGGATTGCCGACTGATAGCATAGGTTACAAATCGATGTGCAGCGCGTGGATTGCCGACTGATGGCATAGGTTACAGATCGATGTGCAGAGCGTGGATTGCTGACTGATGGCGTAGGTTACAGTTCAATGTGCAGAGCGTGGATTGCCGACTGATGGCATAGGTTACAGATCGATGTGCAGAGCGTGGATTGCCGACTCATAGCATAGGTTACAAATCGATGTGCAGAGCGTGGATTGCCGACTGATGGCATAGGTTATAGATCGATGTGCAGAGTGTGGATTGCCGACTGATAGCGTAGGTTACAGATTGATGTTCAGTGTTAGCACTGCTGACAAATTCAATATTATTGTTCAGTGTCGGACAGGGGTGATTGTAGAGTACAGATTGATGCACGGGGGAGCATACAGGTTGAGTGCAGATTTGATTGGTTTGCAGCAGCAGCCAAAGGTGGTTGGATTGACATGCAAGGGCAGTGATTGCAGGCTTGACTGATTTGTAATGGTAACCAGTGATGAATGTAAATTACAGAACGGTGTGCACTGGCAGTCAGTGAAGAGTGAACATTAGATTGATGTGGCAGTGGCAACTGAAATGATGTATTCTGGCAACCAGTGATAAGTGTAGATTGATGTGCAGTGACAACCAGTGGTGAGGATAGATTACAGATTGGAGGGCAGTGGCCACCAGTAGCGAGAGAACATTAGATTGATTTGCAGTGGCAGCCAGTAGAGTTGGAATGGTGCGCAGTGACAGCTGGTAGAGTTGGAATGGTGCGTAGTGGCGGCCGGTAGAGTTTGAATGGTGCGCAGTGGCGGCTGGTAGAGTTGGACTGGTGCGCAGTGGCGGCCGGTAGAGTTGGACTGGTGCTCAGTGGCGGCCGGTAGAGTTGGAATGGTGCGCAGTGGCGGCCGGTAGAGTTGGAATGGTGCGCTGTGGCGGCCGGTAGAGTTGGAATGGTGCGCTGTGGCGGCCGGTAAAGAGTGGGTTGTTGTGTGACGGCAGCCTTTGGAGAGGAGTCATTCTTAAAGAACAATGGCAGAGAGTGGAGGAGGGCTAAGGGGTGGAGAAGATGTCAGGTTGTCAATGGTGGTCACTGACTTAAAGAGTAGAGCGACTGTCAGTGGCTGACGGGCGGTGGGTGGCTCATAGCCTGGGATGAGTGATGTTTACCTAGTGATGGCCAGTATGAACGTATTGTTACTGTGACTTTCCTCCTTCCTGTTCCTGCTGTGTTGAGATGCAAATACTGTGGCTTCTCTCCTGCAGTTCCTATTGGAGTGGGAGCAGTGGCTGGGGCTTTCTCCTCCAGCTCCTATTGGAATTGGGTTATAACTGTGGCTTTTCTCCTCCAGTTCCTACCGGAGCGGGGTTGTTACTGTGGCTTTTCTCCTCCAGTTCCTACTGGACTGGGAGCAGTGGCTGGAGCATTCTCCTCCAGTTCCTACTGGAGTGGGAGCAGTTACTGTGGCTTTTCTACTCCAGTTCCTACTGGAGTGGGGTTGTTGCTGTGGCTTTTCTCCTCCAGTGTTCCTACTGGAGTGGGAGCAGTGGCTGGGGCTTTCCCCTCCAGTTCCTACTGGAGTGGGAGCAGTTACTGTGGCTTTTCTCCTCCAGTTCCTACTGGAGCGGGGTTGTTGCTGTGGCTTTTCTCCTCCAGTTCCTACTGGAGTTGGTGCAGTGCTTGGGGCTTCCTCCTCCAGTTCCTAGTGGAGCAGGGTGGTTTGTTCACAGAAGTCTGCAGTGCTCTGGTGCGGCAATCACCCACGCCCTCTAAAAGTGCTGCAGCTGTTGTTTGCCACTTCCTAGCTGGAGGAATGCCCTTCTCAGCTCGGAGAGGACATGAATATTTAATGTACAGCTCGGCCTTCTCACCCCTCCTCCTCATTGATCCAATCTAGTGACGGGGGCTGCAGGTGCTGTATCAGCAAGGACTGTATAATCTGAGGCAGGGGAGGGGGTGATGGTAGTATTCAAGCATTGACTGAGGGGTACTAACGCAAGCTTGTACTTAGATTGCTCAGGCCTGGGGGTGGGAGAGGTTCATGAACATGGGAGGGGCTCAGGCCTGTACGGGGTGTACATGAGCAGGAACTGGGATGGGACAGGGCCTGAACCTAAAGTCCCAGGGAGCCTACAGAGTGCCTGGCGCACATGGGGATGTAAAATCGGTTCAGCTTCGACATACAGGACATGATTGGGGATATCAGGCTATTTAACCAAAGGTCATTGCGTCCTACCAGAGGCCATTGTGTCCTACCCCCCGCCCCCCCCCCAGAAGTCATTGCGTCCCCCCCCCCTCCCTACGTGTTGTGCCGCTGGTGTTGTGCCACGGTGTTGTGTGCTGTGTTCTTGGTGTGGTGTCCGTGCTGTTGTGTTGATGGTGTTATCTCGCGTGTTGGTGTCGTGTCAGTGTCTGGGGTGGTGTCGTTGGGGGTGGTGTCGTTGGTGTTGTGTCGTTGCGGGGGTTGTCGTGTCGTTGGGGTTGTCGAGTCGTTGGGGTTGTCGAGTCGTTGGGGTTGTCGAGTCGTTGGGGTTGTCGAGTCATGGGTGTTGTGGTGTTCCGCAGGTGTAGTGCTGCGGGTGTTGGGTTTTGTCTCGCTGGTGTCGTGTTTGTTGTGTCGGTGTGCTATTGAATGTTTATTCTAAGCTGCCAAAGTTGAATGCTGAGGTTAAAGTGTGGGATCCATTATTCTGTTGATGCTTTTAACGAGGTGTGCATTTAATTAGCGCCTAACAGGATAAGCAGGAGCCTTGTAAGTGCTCTGACGGTCTTCCTTTACTCTGTAGCTCTTGTGGGTGTGGACATTCGTCCCGCTGGTGTTGTGTGTTGTCGTCGCTGGTGTTGTGCCACTGATGGACTTCCTTTACTCTGTAGCTCTTGTGGGTGTGGACATTCATCCCGCTGGTGTTGTGTGTTGTTGTCGCTGGTGTTGTGCTGCTGATGGACTTCCTTTACTCCTGTAGCGCTGGTGGGTGTGAACATTCGTCCCGCTGGTGTTGTGTGTTGTGTCGCTGGTGTTGTGTGTTGTGTCGCTGGTGTTGTGTGTTGTGTCGCTGGTGTTGTGTGTTGTGTCGCTGGTGTTGTGTGTTGTGTCGCTGGTGTTGTGTGTTGTGTTGTGTGTTGTGTCGCTGGTGTTGTGTGGTGTCGCTGGTGTTGTGTGGTGTCGCTGGTGTTGTGTGGTGTCGCTGGTGTTGTGTGGTGTCGCTGGTGTTGTGTGGTGTCGCTGGTGTTGTGTGTTGTTGCTGGTGTTGTGTGTTGTTGCTGGTGTTGTGTGCTGTCGCTGGTGTTGTGTGCTGTCGCTGGTGTTGTGGTGGTGTCGCTGGTGTTGTGTGGTGGTGTCGCTGGTGTTGTCGCTGATGGACTTCTCTTCCAGGGGATCCTCATCAATAGTCATAAGCACATGAATATTCCCGCCCATGCGCGGGACCCCGGAAACATAAAACATATATGTGGAAACCATATATGCAGCTATATATATATCTATATATATCTATATATATATATATATATCTATATATATAACAATAAAAATACAATGCAGCCTTCCATATACTAGAAACGCTGAGCAATGTTGTAAGAATTTCCCTTGCACATAAATACAATTCCAATAAAGCAGGGAGAAAGAAAACACATTTGAAAACTGCTTTAATGCACAGCAGAAAACATAATCCTGCAAAGAGGAATAAAAGAACATTGCCAGCACATAGGCTCCATTTGTAGAAACATCAGTGTAGAAAGCTGAAAAGCTAACCCACAGAAACACACAGAATAAACTGGCACCGTGCCTTTAAGGCAGCCATGACCCCTAGCTTCCCATCATGCCTCAGGGGTGACAGTTAGGTCAGTTGTTCTTTCCGGCTCCTTCTGTCAGGACCCTGGTAACTTCAGCTCTCAGTTTTTTCTGATTTCTGTCAGAAATTACTACTTTTTTTTTTTTTGTCAAAAACATTTTACTTCGATGTCTTTTTGTTGTTGAAGTACCTGTCTACTATTTTTGAGAGTTGAGCATTATTTTTCAGTCAAAAATACCCTCTCTCTTTGTCTCTTGCCCTTCCTGTGGCAAGAAGAAGGCTAAAACAGACTCCCATCCTGTCTGTATTCTCTGCCTGCCTTCTGATCATGCTCCCAAGACCTGCCAGCATTGCTAGTCGCTGTCCAATAGAACTCTGAAGGACAGAGAGCAGATTCGCCTCTATGGGCTGGCTGAGAAGGGGAAAACACCTTCAAGAGGCAGGTCTCCGATGAAGAGGAAAGAGAGAGCCACCACTCCATCTAGAAGTAAGGTTCCAGTCTGCTCTCCATCGGCGTCGGGCTCGGCGCCACAAATACCTTCATCGGCAACGAAAACGTCGACGAGAAGACCATCGACGGCGGGCTCGCCGTCGAGAGAACACCGGTCGTCGACGAAGACTACAGGTACGTCGAATCCTCCGCCGTCGTCAACCCGGCGACGATCGGCGTCGAGGAGTCGCTCTCCGTTGGTGCGGGCTCGCCCAACGTCGAGAGATGGATCTCTGTCGTCGCCGTCTGCTCAGCGTTCGATGTCGAGACATGCTCCGCCGTCGCCGGGTCATTAGCGACCGGCGTCAAAGCAGGCGTCTCCGTTACCGTCAACCAGGCGGCGGTCAACGTCGAGACGTGCCTCGCCACCAGAGGCAAGGCACCCATCGCCTCTGTTGTCGTCATCCAGGCGACGTTCAACATCGAGGGCTCGATCTTCGCCGATGAGGAGGAAAGATTAGTCGTCGAGATCTAGGGTAAAATACACTAGGCGTCGTTCGAAGTCGAGACGGCGGTCTCCATCGATGGCGAGAAGTGCCCTGATCTCGACTCCGCTGTCTTCCAGTAGACGATCAGCGTGGAGAGAGAGATCTGAAAGGCATAAAGACACGACGTCGAGAAGGATTTCTCCGTCGTTTCATACTTCGTCTCCTGCACGCTCAGCGTCGAAGACGAAGTCTGTGGGCTCCAGGTGTTCGACGTCACATCATACAACGTCGAAGCACACGGAGAGGTCTACGTCGAGGAGAGATTCACCAGTGATGGTGACGCAGAGTCGGTCGACGTCGAGACACTCTCCATCGACGTCGCATCGTTCATCAAGACGCTGATCACGCTCCAGAAGTCGCAGAGAGTCCTCTCATTCTATTAGGAGCTCCCCCCAGATGCTCTCGACGTCACGCAGCTCTTCTGCTCATTCTCCTGAGCATCCAAGAACATCTCAAAGAGGCTCTCCAAGGAGACAGCGATCTCCTTCCATTCATCTTTCGCCCAGATGGCTTCAACTTCTCCATCACTGGCAGAAAGAACCCTCTGGTCATGCTCAGCGGCCTACTGACTATTCCAGTCCACTGCACAGATCCCCGTTACAGCGTCTAGTGCAGGAAGTGGACAGGTCTCCCACTACTCGGACCAGAGAACACAGAGGCAGATCTCCTGAGCATAGGTCAACTCATGCTTGTCACAAGAGACGGAGAACACCATCTTTGTCCTCGTCTTCGACACGCTCATCCAAAAGGGACTACTCGCCTACCCTCCTTCTAGAGTGTCACCCATCGATGATGTTAACACCTGTCACGATGACCTTGCTAGAGGAGCACAAAAGCTGAGCATAGCCATGTCAGCTCCTCAGACCATCACTTCCATCATTTTCGAAACTCTCCATCAGAGATCTGCGGCTAGACCATTACTTCCTCTAGTCCCTGGTATCATTGAACGGGTAATGGACATCTTCCTCACTCCATCATCGGCTAAAGCAGCTCCGGCTCGGATCCTGAAAAAATATAAACCTGCTGCATCGGATCCCCTTTTTCTGAAATCTGATCCACCACCGGACTCTGTCATCATCGCAGCGGCAAAGAAGACACATGCGGTGGCTTCTTCCTCCTCAGCCCCTCCAGATAAAGAAAGTAGAGCCCAGGATTCTTGGGGGAGAAAGGCCTGCGGCTCTGCAGCATCTTCTCTTAAGGTATCTAGCGCTGCTGCCCTGCTGGGCAGGTATGACGGGTCCTAATGGGATTCGCTGGAGCGTTTTAAAGACAAACTCCCAAAGGAGGATCAGCAAGACTTCTCAGAGATTCTCCAAGAAGGGGCACTGGTGGCCGACCAAGTAATCCGCACAGCAGCGGATGGGGTTTCTTTGGCTGCACACTCGTATGCACATGGTATATGTGCACGGAGGTCTTCCTGGTTGCGCCTGACCGCTTTGAAACCGGAAGCACAACAACGTATTTTGAATCTTCCGTTTTCTGGAAACTCCCTTTTTGGGTCACACACTGATGAGGAAATGGCCAGAATGAAGGCCGAGTTGGACACATTAAAGGCTGTGGGCCTTGAGAAGAAAAAGGAGTTCAAACGACGCTACAGGCCCTACAATCGTAAAAATTACCAACAGAGGGTTCAAACCCCTCAATGGTCGCAAAACAAAAACAAATCCCAATATCAAGGCCGTCGTTCCTCGAGAGGAAGTGGAGGACATCAACAGCAGTCCTCTTCCACAGCAAAAACTCAAGGAAAGTAATGATTTTCTGCTTCCTCTAGCACCTTTGCACACTCCAGTGGGAGGAAGTATTTCAAATTGCATACAAGAGTGGCGCAACATCACCAAAGACCAGTGGGTGCTAAATATACTGAGCAATGGGTACGCGCTACGTTTTTGCGCACCCCCAAGAGACGTTCCTCCGGTAAGGTCACGTCCTCAACACCTGGAGCTGCTGTGTCAAGAAGTGTCGACTCTTCTGAAGAAACTAGCCATAGAAGAGGTGCCTCCTGCACAGAGAGGAAAGGGAGTCTACTCCAGATACTTCCTTGTTCCGAAAAAAGACCAACCAAACAAGTTCAGACCTATTCTAGATCTACGAACTCTGAACAAGTTCATCCGAAAGGAAAAGTTTCGAATGTTGGCGCTCCATCAAATATTTCCACATCTGAGGAAAGGAGATTGGATGTGTTTGGTGGATCTTCAAGATGCGTACTTTCACATTCCAATTACCCCAAGGCATCGCAAGTTCCTGCGATTCATGGTAGGCGCGAAGCATTACCAGTTCAGAGTCTTACCATTCGGCCTCAAATCTGCACCAAGGGTATTCACGAAATGCATGGCAGTGGTGGCGGCAGCATTACATCGCCAAGGCCTGTTTGTGTATCCATACCTGGACGACTGGCTGTTGAAGGGACCATCTCCTCACATGGTGCAGAATCACCTTCACATCTGCCTGGATCTCCTTCAACGCTTGGGCCTTCATGTGAACGTGGAAAAATCAGTTCATCAGCCCACTCAATCGCTCCACTATCTGGGCGCCACCCTGGACTCAGGCCTAGGAAAAGTGTTTCCTTCGGAGGAGAGACTGTTATCAATGAGAAACAAATGCAACATCATCCTCCAAGCACATCAACCATCAGTAAGGCAAGTGGCGTCTCTACTGGGGTCGATGGCCTCTTGCATTTTTCTCATACCCAACTCCAGATTGAGAATGAGACCGTTGCAGCAGGATCTGGAGGACAAATGGGACCAATCCTCGGGTCATTGGGACGACCGAATTCTCCTCTCTCAAGCAGCGAAGAAGTCCATTCTCTGGTGGATTGAGCCAAAGAATCTTCTAGTGGGAGTCCCATTCCATCAACCTCTGCCAAAACAATCCCTGATCACGGACGCGTCTCTTCAGGGATGGGGAGCGCATCTGGGTCAACTGCAGACTCAGGGCAGATGGACCAGCAAGGAACAGACCTATCATATCAACATGCTAGAACTGCGGGCGGTTCATTTGGCCCTCAAGGCATTCCATCCGTCGATTCAGTCCGAGTCGATTCTGATACAAACGGACAATACAACCACCATGTATTACTTAAACAAACAAGGTGGAACACGCTCTCGCCCTCTGTCTCTGGAATCTCAGGCGATCTGGCTGCTGGCCAGGAACCTCTCGATCATGGCAGTGCATCTGCAAGGAGAGCAGAACGTGCGAGCAGACGCCCTCAGTCGACACTTCGAAGAACAAGAAGACTGGGTGCTCAACGACGAAGTGGTGGCGGACATTTTTCATCAATGGGGTCATCCATCCATCGACCTCTTTGCAGACGATCGAAACAGAAAATGCCATGCCTTCGCGTCCAGATTTTACCGACCAAGAACGAGAGGGAATGCTCTTTTGATAGACTGGTCCGGGACGTTTGCATTTGCTTTTCCGCCCCTTCCTCTCATCCCGAAGGTGGTGACCAAGCTCATCCGATCCAGGATAAAGATGATCCTCGTAGCACCGGACTGGCCACGCCAATGGTGGTATCCAGACATGTTGCAGCTCTCGATCTGTCCGCATCGGAGACTCCCGTGCAGGCCGGTCCTTCTGACCAAAATGGGAGGGAAGATTCTGCACCCCAGCCTTCCCTCGCTGAGCTTGGCAGCATGGCGCCTGAGATCCTGCAGTACGGACATTTGAACCTCCCTCAGGACTGCATGGACATTTTGAGGGAGTCAAAGAGACCATCCACAAGAGCCTCTTACTCTTTTAAATGGAAAAGATTTTACTTGTGGTGTATTCGTAATGGTTGGAGTCCAGTTAGCGGGCAAGAAGAGGTAATCTTGCCGTATCTACTCTACTTGGCCAAATCTGGTTTGAAATACACGCCCATAAAAGTGCATTTGGCGGCCATCACAGCATATAGAAAATCACCTGACCAACCTTCTTTCTTTCAACTTCAGGTGGTCAAGGACTTCCTTCAGGGGTTGAAGAAGGTTTATCCCCCTGTCCGACCTCGTTCTCCGCCTTGGGAGTTGAATCTAGTTTTGTCAAAATTGATGGGTCCTCCTTTCGAACCCATTCATAAGGCCACATTACAACACCTTACATTGAAAGTAGCTTTTCTGGTGGCTATTACATCAGCACGCAGAGTGAGTGAAATCCAAGCACTCTGTTCTAAGGAACTGTATACGGTTTTCCATCACAATAGGGTGGTTTTGAGAACTCACCTTCCTTCCCAAAGTAGTGTCTGACTTCCATGTCAATCAGACAATTTCTCTCCCCTCTTTCTTTACAAATCCTGCTACACCAGCAGAAAGGCCTCTTCACTCATTAGACCTCAAGAGGGTTCTCAAATTATATTTGGAGGGAACAAAGTCCATTAGAAAGGCTGACCAATTGTTTGTAAACTACGGCTCTGTTAGGACAGGCTTTCCAGCCTCCAAACGATCCATTTCAAGGTGGATAGTGTCTTGTATTAAATTGGCCTACCAATTAGCGAACAAGCCTTTGTTAGCCTCCCCTAAAGCTCACTCTACTAGGGGCAAGGCTGCTACAATAGCTTTCTTACACAATGTACCGATGGCCGAAATTTGCAAGGCTGCAACTTGGAAATCGGTCCATACGTTTACCAGGCATTACTGTCTGGATTCTGACTCCAGAGCGGATACCCAAGTAGGCCAGGCCTCCTTGAGGAATCTGTTCCAATGCTAGCTTGATTGGAGTCTTTGTAATGGTTTTTTCTTACAATGTATCTTTATTGTACTCTGGTCACTTGCCCGCAGGATGAGGGGATGGGGTTGCTATTCTATTCATGTGCTTATGACTATTGATGAGGATCCCCTGGAAGAGAAGGATAAGTTACTTACCTGTAATCCTAGTTCTCTTCCAGGGGTATTTCTACATCAGTCATAAGCAACTCACCCGCCTCCCCGAGCAAGTGATCAAGATACATGTCATCTCTTTGTGCCATGGCATCCGGGTCTCCGCAAAGAACTGACCTAACTGTCACCCCTGAGGCATGATGGGAAGCTAGGGGTCATGGCTGCCTTAAAGGCACGGTGCCAGTTTATTCTGTGTGTTTCTGTGGGTTAGCTTTTCAGCTTTCTACAAATGCAGCCTATGTGCTGGCAATGTTCTTTTATTCCTCTTTGCAGGATTATGTTTTCTGCTGTGCATTAAAGCAGTTTTCAAATGTGTTTTCTTTCTCCCTGCTTTATTGGAATTGTATTTATGTGCAAGGGAAATTCTTACAACATTGCTCAGCGTTTCTAGTATATGGTAGGCTGCTGTGTGTGTGTGTGTGTGTGTGTGTGTGTGTGTGTGTGTGTGTGTGTGTGTGTGTGTGTGTGTGTGTGTGTGTGTGTGTGTGTGTATATATATATATATATATATATATATATATATATATATATATATATATAGCTACATATATGGTTTCCACATATATGTTTTATATGTTTCCGGGGTCCCGCGCATGGGCGGGAATATTCATGTGCTTATGACTTTGAGGATACCCCTGGAAGAGAACTAGGATTACAGGTAAGTAACTTATCCTTCCTTTACTCCTGTAGCTCTGGTGGGTGTGGACAGTCGTCCCGCTGGTGTTGTGTGTTGTCACTGGTGTTGTCGCTGATGGCCTTACTTTACTCCTGTAGATCTGGTGGGTGTGGACATTCGTCCCGCTGGTGTTGTCGCTGGTGTTGTGTGTTGTCGCTGGTGGACTTCCTTTATTCCTGCAGCTCTGGTGGGTTTGGTCATTCGTCCCGCTGGTGTTGTGCGTTGTCGCTGGTGTGCGTTGTTGCTGGTGTTGTGCGTTGTCGCTGGTGTTGTGCGTTGTCGCTGGTGTTGTGCGTTGTGTCTCTGGTGTTGTGCGTTGTGTCGCTGGTGTTGTGCGTTGTCGCTGGTGTGCGTTGTCGCTGGTGTGCTGCGTGTTGTCGCTGGTGTTGTGCGTGTTGTCGCTGGTGTTGTGCGTGTTGTCGCTGGTGTGCGTGTTGTCGCTGGTGTTGTGCATTGTCTCGCTGGTGTTGTGCGTTGTCTCGCTGGTGTTGTGTGATGTCGCTGGTGTTGTGTCGCTGGTGGACTTAGTTTCCTCCTGTAGCTCTGGTGGGTTTGGTCATTCGTCCCGCTGGTGTTGTCGCTGGTGTTGTGCGTTGTCGCTGGTGTTGTGCGTTGTCGCTGGTGTTGTGCGTTGTCGCTGGTGTTGTGCGTTGTCGCTGGTGTGTGTTGTCGCTGGTGTGTGTTGCCGCTGGTGTTGTGTCGCTGGGGTTGTGTGTTGTTGCTGATGGACTTCTTTTACTCCTGTAGCTCTGGTGGGTGTGGAGATTTGTCCCGCTGTTGTTGTGCGTTGTCGCTGGTGTGGGTTGCTGGTGTTGTGTGTTACTGGTGTAGTGTCACTGGTGGACTTCCTTTTCTCCTGTAGCTCTGGTGGGTGTGGATATTCGTCCCGCTGGTGTTGTGTGTTGTATCGCTGGTGTTGTGTGTTGTCGCTAGTGGCCTTCCTTTACTCCTGTAGCTCTGGTGGGTTTGGTCATTCGTCCCGCTGGTGTTGTGCGTTGTGTCGCTGGTGTTGTGCGTTGTCGCTGGTGTTGTGCGTTGTGTCGCTGGTGTTGTGCCGCTGGTGTTGTGTGTTGTTGCTGATGGACTTCTTTTACTCGTGTAGCTCTGGCTGGTGTGGACATTCGTCCCCTGGTGTTGTCGCTGGTGTTGTGTAGCTGGTGGCCTTCCTTTGCTCCTGTAGCCCTGGTGAGTGTGGACATTCTTCCCCTGGTGATGCTCCGTGTGATCTTGGGAGCCTTCTTCTGGTCTGAAGCCTCAGAGCCCCTCGGCCCATAGGATTCTGCTTTCAGCGGTTTGTTTCATCCCCTGTGGAGGACGCAGGCTGCAGCACTCTGCTGGCATGGGGGGTCGGGGGGGAGGTCAAAAGTGGGATAGGGTTGTTATAGTGACTGTTCTGTAGTGTATTCTTATTAAATGTAGTGTCTGCGGCGTTCATTATAAATACAGAAGTGTCGTGTATGCCAATCATATCGGCCATGTTATTTTGTAGCGCAGTTTGGCATAAATTCTGTTTTTTACTACATGTACTATGCGCCGTATAGGTGTTAACCAGTTGTAGTGTGTGCTTTGTAAATATACACGGTTTGGTAGATTAAATTATAACTATATAATTATTATGATGAGTGCGGTTTACATTATTATTATAGACGTGTGCGCTGTTTAATCTACTATTCATGTATTGGGCGTTGTATAAATTCTAATGCTTTATCATTGCTGTGTGTGGAGGAGGGCCACGTCACCAGCCTGCGTCCTCACCATGGCTACATCTCCATCGCAGGTGGTGCACACAACCGAGTAGCGTGCCCCCCTTCCTGAGCATAGAAGAGTACATGGACCCCAGTAGAGTCCTCCCTCCCTCCTTCCTATGCGCAGAAGAGTGCATAGACCTCCGTGGAGGGCCCTCCCCGCTTCCTGTGCTCAGAAGAGTACATAGACCCCAGTAGAGTCCTCCCTCCCTCCTTCCTATGCGCAGAAGAGTGCATAGACCTCCGTGGAGGGCCCTTCCAGCTTCCTGTGCACAGAAGAGTACATAGACCCCAGTAGAGTCCTCCCTCCCTCCTTCCTATACGCAGAAGAGTGCATAGACCTCCGTGGAGGGCCCTCCCCGATTCTTGTGCTCAGAAGAGTACATAGACCCCAGTAGAGTCCTCCCTCCCTCCTTCCTATGTGCAGAAGAGTGCATAGACCTCACTGGAGTCCCTCCCAGCTTCCTGTGCTCAGAAGAGTTCATAGCCCTCAGTGGAGGGCCCCCCCAGCTTCCTCTACACAGAAAAGTGCATAGACCCGAGTGGAGTCCCTCCCAGCTTCCTGTACGCAGAAGAGTGCGTTGACTTGAGTCGAGTCCCCCCCACCCCCCTCTGCGTCCTTTGCACAGAAATGTGCATAGACCTCACTGGAGTCCCTCCCAGCTTCCTGTGCTTAGACCTGAGTGGAATCCCCCTCCGGTCCCTCCAAGCTTCCTGTGCGTAGACCCGAGTGGAGTCCCTCCCAGCTTCCTGTGCGCAGAAGAGTGCATAGACCCGATTGTTGTCCCTCCCAGCTTCCTGTGCGCAGAAGAGTGCATAGACCTCAGGGGAGTCCCAGCTTCCTGTGCACAGAAGAGTGCATAGACCTCAGGGGAGTCCCAGCTTCCTGTGCGCAGAAGAGTGCGTAGACATCAGTGGAGTCCCCCTCCCACCTTCCTGTGCGAAGAAGTGTGCATGGACCTCAGTGGAGTCCCAGCTTCCTGTGTGCAGAAGAGTTCATAGACCTCAGTGGAATCGCCCTCCCTGCGTCCTGTGCACAGAAGTGTGCATAAACCTCTGCGGAGGTCCCTCCCAGCTTCCTGTGCGTAGACCTGAGTGGAGTCCTCCTCCCTGCGTCCTGTGAACAGAAGTGTGCATAGACCCGAATGGAGTCCCTCCCAGCGCCTATAAGAGTGCATAGACCTCAGTGGACGCCTTCCCAGCTTCCTGTGCACAGAAGTGCGTACACCAGAGTGGGGTCCCCCTCCCTGCGTCCTGTGCACAGAAGTGCGCATAGACCGGAGTGCAGTCCCTCACAGATTCCTGTGCGCAGAAGAGTGCATAGACCCGAGTGGAGTTCCCCCTCTCAGCTTCCTGTGCACAGAGTGCATAGACCCGAGTGGAGTTCCTCCTCTCAGCTTCCTGTGCATAGAAGAGTGCATAGACCCGAGTGGAGTTCCCCCTCTCAGCTTCCTGTGCATAGAAGAGTGCATAGATCCGAGTGGAGTCCCTCCCAGCTTCCTGTGCACGGAAGAGTGCATAGACCGGAATGCAGCCCCACCCAGCTTCCTGTGCACAAAAGAGTGCATAGACCCGAGTGGAGTCCCTCCCAGCTTACTGTGCGCACAAGAGTGCATAGACCCGAGTGGATTTCCCCCATCCCTGCTTCCTGTGCACAGAAGTGCGCATAGAAGTGTGCATAGACCCGAGGGAGTTCTCCTCCCAGCTTCCTGTGCACAGAAGAGTGCATAGACCTGAGTGGAGTCCCCCTCCCTGCGTCCTTTGCACAGAAGGGTGCATCAACCTGAGTGGAGTCTCTCCCAGCTTCCTGTGCACAGAAGAGCGCATAGACCTCACTGGAGTCCCTCCTAGCTTCCTGTGCGTAGACCTGAGTGGAGTCCCCCTCCCAGTGTGCATAAACCTCTGCGGAGGTCCCTCCCAGCTTCCTATGCACAGAAGAGTGCATAGACCTGAGTGGAGTCCTCCTCCCTGCGTCCTGTGCACAGAAGTGTGCGTAGACCTCAGTGGAGTCCCCCTCCCAGCTTCCTGTGCGCAGAAGTGTGCATGGACCTCAGTGGACTCCCTCCCAGCTTCCTGTGTGCAGGAGAGAGCATAGACCTGAGTGGAGTCCCCCTCCCTGCGTCCTGTGCACAGAAGGGTGCATCAACCTGAGTGGAGTCTTTCCCAGTTTCCTGTGCGCTGAAGAGTGCATAAACCTCACTGGAGTCCCTCCTAGTTTCCTGTGCGTAGACCTGAGTGGAGTCCCCCCCCTCCCTGCTTCCTGTGCACAGAAGTGTGCATAGACCTGAGTGGAGTCCCTCCCAGTTTCCTGTGCGCAGAAGACTGCATCAATCAATCAATCAATCAATCAATCAATCACGGCATTTATAGAGCGCGCTACTCACCCGGGAGGGTATCAAGGCGCTGGGGAGGGGGTAAGTTACTGCTCGAACAGCCAGGTCTTGAGCTGCTTCCTGAAGGAGAGATGGTCCTGGGTTCGCCGAAGGTGAGTGGGGAGGGAGGTCCAGGTCTTGGCTGCCAGGTAGGAGAAGGATCTTCCTCCGGCGGTGGTTCTGCGGATGCGTGGTACGGTGGCGAGGGCGTGGCTGGTTGATCGTAGCTGGCGTGTGGGCGTGTAGAAGGTCATGCGGTCGTTGAGGTACTTTGGGCCCAGGTCGTGGAGGGCCTTGTGTGCGTGGGTGAGGAGTCTGAACGTTATTCTCTTGCTGACGGGGAGCCAGTGCAGGTCTTTCAGGTGTCCGGTGATGTGGCTGTGTCGGGGGATGTCCAGGATGAGTCGTGCGGAGGCGTTCTGGATGCGCTGGAGTCTTTTTTGAAGTTTGGCTGTGGTTCCGGCGTAGAGGGTGTTCCCATAGTCCAGTCGGCTGGTGACGAGTGCCTGGGTGACGGTCTTCCTGGTTTCAGTGGGGATCCATCTGAAGATCTTGCGGAGCATGCGCAGGGTGTTGAAGCATGAAGATGAGACGGCGTTGACTTGTCTGGTCATCGACAGGGAGGAGTCCAGGATGAAGCCCAGGTTGCGTGCGTGGTCCGTTGGCTTGGGCGCGGTGCCCAGGGCCGGGGGCCACCAGGAATCGTCCCAGGCGGAGGGTGATGAGCCCAGGATGAGGACTTCCGTCTTGTCTGAGTTCAGTTTAAGGCGGCTGTTCCTCATCCAGTCGGCGACGTCTCTCATCCCGTCGTGTAGGTTGGCTCTGGCGGTGGTGGGGTCGTTGGTGAGGGAGAGGATCAGCTGGGTGTCGTCGGCGTAGGAGATGATGTTGAGGTTGTGTCGGCGTGCGATGGCTGCGAGGGGGCTCATGTAGACGTTGAAGAGGGTTGGGCTGAGTGAGGATCCCTGTGGAACGCCGCAGATGACTTCGGTGGCTTCGGATCTGAACGGGGGCATAGACCCGATTGGTGTCCCTCCCAGCTTCCTGTGTGCAGAAGAGAGCATAGACCCGATTGGTGTCCTTCCCAGCTTCCTGTGCACAGAAGAGTGCATAGACCGCAGTGGAGTCCCCCCCAGCTTCCTGTGTGCAGAAGAGTGCAAAGGCCTCAGTGGAATCCCCCTCCCTGCGTCCTGTGAACAGAAGTGTGCATAGACCCGAGTGGAGTCCCTCCCAACTTCCTGTGCCCATAAGAGTGCATAGACCCCAGTGGGCGCCCTCCCAGCTTCCTGTGCACAGAAGTGCGCATAGACCTGAGTGCAGTACCTCACAGATTCCTGTGCGCAGAAGAGTGCATAGACCCGAGTGGAGTTCCTCCTCTCAGCTTCCTGTGCATAGAAGAGTGCATAGACCCGAGTGGAGTTCCCCCTCTCAGCTTCCTGTGCATAGAAGAGTGCATAGATCCAAGTGGAGTCCCTCCCAGCTTCCTGTGCACGGAAGAGTGCATAGACCGGAATGCAGCCCCACCCAGCTTCCTGTGCACAAAAGAGTGCATAGACCCGAGTGGAGTCCCTCCCAGCTTACTGTGCGCACAAGAGTGCATAGACCCGAGTGGATTTCCCCCATCCCTGCTTCCTGTGCACAGAAGTGCGCATAGAAGTGTGCATAGACCCGAGGGAGTTCTCCTCCCAGCTTCCTGTGCACAGAAGAGTGCATAGACCTGAGTGGAGTCCCCCTCCCTGCGTCCTTTGCACAGAAGGGTGCATCAACCTGAGTGGAGTCTCTCCCAGCTTCCTGTGCACAGAAGAGCGCATAGACCTCACTGGAATCCCTCCTAGCTTCCTGTGCGTAGACCTGAGTGGAGTCCCCCCTCCCTGCGTTCTGTGCACAGAAGTGTGCATAAACCTCTGCGGAGGTCCCTCCCAGCTTCCTATGCACAGAAGAGTGCATAGACCTGAGTGGAGTCCTCCTCCCTGCGTCCTGTGCACAGAAGTGTGCGTAGACCTCAGTGGAGTCCCCCTCCCAGCTTCCTGTGCGCAGAAGTGTGCATGGACCTCAGTGGAGTCCCAGCTTCCTGTGTGCAGAAGAGTTCATAGACCTCAGTGGAATCCCCCTCCCTGCGTCCTGTGAACAGAAAGTGTGCGTAGACCCAAGTGGAGTCCCTCCCAGCTTCCTGTGCGCTGAAGAGTGCATAGACCTCAGTGGACTCCCTCCCAGCTTCCTGTGCGCAGGAGAGAGCATAGACCTCAGTGGACTCCCTCCCAGCTTCCTGTGCGCAGGAGAGAGCATAGACCTGAGTGGAGTCCCCCTCCCTGCGTCCTGTGCACAGAAGGGTGCATCAACCTGAGTGGAGTCTTTACCAGTTTCCTGTGCGCAGAACAGTGCATAAACCTCACTGGAGTCCCTCCTAGCTTCCTGTGCATAGACCTGAGTGGAGTCCCTCCCAGTTTCCTGTGCGCAGAAGACTGCATAGACCTGATTGGTGTCCCTCCCAGCTTCCTGTGTGCAGAAGAGTGCATAGACCTCAGTGGAGTCCCCCCCCCAGCTTCCTGTGTGCAGAAGAGTGCAAAGGCCTCAGTGGAATCCCCCTCCCTGCGTCCTGTGAACAGAAGTGTGCATAGACCTGAGTGGAGTCCCTCCCAACTTCCTGTGCCCATAAGAGTGCATAGACCCCAGTGGGCGCCCTCCCAGCTTCCTGTGCACAGAAGTATGCATAGACCTGAGTGGAGTCCCTCCCAGTTTCCTGTGTGCAGAAGACTGCATAGACCCGATTGGTGTCCCTCCCAGCTTCCTGTGCGCAGAAGAGAGCATAGACCCGAGTGGAGTCCCTCCCAGCTTCTTGTGCACAGAAGAGTGCATAGACCCGAGTGGAGTCCCTCCCAGCTTACTGTGCGCAAAGAAGAGTGCATAGACCTCAGTGGACTCTTTTCTGGCTTCCTGTGCACAGAAGAGTGCATAGACCCGAGTGGAGTTCCCCCTCCCTCCCTGTGTCCTGAGCACAGAAGAGTGCGTAGAAGTGTGCCTAGATCCGAGTGGAGTTCCCCTCCCAGCTTCCTGTGCGCACAAGAGTGCAAAGACCGGAGTTCAGTTCCCCCTCCCTGTGTCCTTTGCACAGAAGTGTGCATAGAGCCGAGGAAGTTCCCCTCCCAGCTTCCAGTGCGCGGAAGAGTGAATAGACCCGAGTGAAATTCCCCCTCCCTGTGTCCTGTGCACAGAAATGTGCACAGAAGTGTACATAGACCCGAGTGGAGTCCCTCCCAGCTTCCTGTGCGTAGACCTGAGTGGAGTCCCCCTCCCTGCGTGCTGTGCACAGAAGAGTGCATAGACCCGAGTGCAGTCCCCCTCCCAGCTTCCTGTGCGCATAAGAGTGCATAGACCCGAGTCGAGTCCCTCCTAGCTTCCTGTGCATAAGAGTGCATAGACCCGAGTCTAGTCCCTCCCAGCTTCCTGTGCGTAGACCTGAGTGGAGTCCCCCTCCCTGCGTCCTGTGCACAGAAGCATGCATAGACCCGAGTCGAGTTCCTCCCAGCTTCCTGTGCGCGGGAGTGCTTAGACCTCAGTGGAGTCCCTCCCAGTTTCCTGTGCGCAGAAGAAAGCATAGACCTGAGTGGAGTCCCCCTCCCTGCGTCCTGCCCACAGCAGGGTGCATCGACCTGAGTGGAGTCCCTCCCAGTTTCCTGTGCGCAGAACAATGCATAGACCCGAGTGGAGTCCCTCCCAGCTTCCTGTGCGCAGAAGAGTGCATAGACCTCAGTGGAGTCTCTCCCAGTTTCCTGTGCACAGAAGAGTAGCCTGGGGCTACAGCACCTGCTCGCTGCCTTGTACACACCGCAGACAGCTCCACCAGGGACAAGAGCCCCTGGCCCTGTGCCCAGAAAGCAAGAGTGTTGTCTCACTGTTTGTGTAAGGGCCAGAGAGAAGGCAGGTGCTCTGCGCGGCCTTCATCTGGCAGACACAGGCCCCAGCATGTTGATGTTTACATGTCGTTGCTACTGTCTGCTCTCTGAGCAGCTTCTGGCCTGGTGCTTCCTGTGTCTGCTGTGACCCTGTGCAGGGCTCCAGGCGGATGGTCTGCATGAATAGCACCCCTGCAGGATTGCAAGCTGGTGCCTCGAAGAAGGATTTATTAGCTTGTAAGAGACAGGGCTCCATGCACCAGTGTTTCATAGGCCTGGGTCATGGATCCCTAGGGGTGGATCTAGTGTCCGTGTTCTGTGGGAGAGGGCCAGCACACACCCGCCTGGGGATGGGTTGGTAGGTCGGTGTTAGATAGTGATACGTCAGGTAGGCCCACCCAAGGGTGAGTGTGGAAGAGTCTGGTGTGAAAGGAGCTCTGAAGCCACCGTAATGTCTCGTGGAGATCGAACCTGCTAATCTGTCACTGTGAGAGTGGAGGTGCACTTGTGTGTGACTGAGAGAGTGTAATCTCGCCTGATAAGTGATGCTGCGAGGGTAGAAGCACACTTGTGCGTAACTGAGAGATGGATGGGTTTGTGCACAGCTGTGAGAGTGGATGCGCACAGCTGTGAGAGTGGATGAGCTGTGAGTGGATGCGCACAGCTGTGAGAGTGGATGCGCACAGCTGTGAGAATGGATGCGCACAGCTGTGAGTGGATGTGCACTAGTGATTGTAGTGTTGGGGGTGACATCTTGATTGCTGCTCAAGGACAGTCGTAGCACACTTGTGTAAAACTGTCAGTGATTGTAGGTTTTTTTATTTCCTTGTTCACCGCACTTGTGTGGGACTGTGAGTGATCGTAGGTTTGGCTGATCTTTTTCACTGCACTTGTGCATGGCTGTGAGTGATAATAGGTTTCATTTAGGGGATTTCTTGTTCAGCTCACTTATCCATGACTGTGAGTGGTCATAAGGTTGTCTGATCTCTTGTTCACCGCACTTGTCCGTGACCGTGAGTGGTCATAGGCTTGGGTGGTCTTGTTCTGTGCACTTGTGCATGGTTGTGAGTGACTGTAGGTTTGGGTAATGTCTGGATTGCTACTCGTGGACAGTGACTGCACGCTTGTGTGTGACTGAGTGATCGTAGGTTTGGGTGAGCTCTTGTTCAGCACTCTTGTACATGGCTGTGAGTGACCGTAGGTTTGGGTAATGTCTGGATTGCTACTCCTGGACAGTGACTGCACGCTGGTGTGTGACTGAGTGATCGTAGGTTTGTGTGGTCTCTTGTTCTGTGCACTTGTCCATGACTGTCAGTGACTGTAGGTTTGGGTAATGTCTGGATTGCTACTCATGGACAGTGACCGCATGCTGGTGTGTGACTGAGTGATCGTAGGTTTGGATGAGCTCTTGTTCAGCACACTTGTCCATGGCGGTGAGTGACCGTAGGTTTGGGTAGTGTCTGGATTGCTACTCATGGACAGTGACTGCACGCTGGTGTGTGACTGTGAGCGATCGTAGGTTTGGGTGAGCTCTTGTTCAGCACACTTGTCCATGACTGTGCTTGAACTTAGGTTTTGGGTGATCTCTGGATTGCTACTCCTGGACAGTGACCGCATGCTGGTGTATGACTGTGAGTGACCGTAGGTTTGGGTAATGCCTGGATTGCTACTCCTGGACAGTGACCGCACGCTGGTATGTGACTTTGAGCGATCGTAGGTTTGGGTGACCTCTTGGTTGCTGCTCAAGGACTGTGTTAAGTCACAAACTCCAGATGGTCTACGAAGCCTCCATCAATAAAGCAAAATGGTTGCTCTACCCAGCCACGATCAACAATACCAAGTGCCCAACAATGTAACTCCACAGAATCCTTATAAAATCCCATAAGCCAGAGTGCACGACCACAAAGACTCCTCAGTCTTACAGATTCTGTACTCCATCGCAGATCACTCTGTGACCAAGATGTTAGAACTTGATCTAACCCACAACACGGCAAATTCACAGCAATCTGAAGTCAAGACAAAGGACTGTGCCACCAACAGACTCCCAAGCCATGCTCCACTCAAGTAATTATTAGCCTTGACCATCCCCGAGTTGGGCTCGGCCAGTGGGCCTAAGGGTTACCTTTTTGACCACTGTGGCCCTCGAGTCTTCAAGAACGTCCTGCTCACCGCCTCCCTATCTTTTGTAGGATACCTTCCCATCACAACTTGAGGCTTCCTACATAGCATTGCTTACCAAGAAAAAGAATGTCGACCAAGCAGGCCTGGCAATCCACGGCCCAACTTCAAATGGCCTCCCTCTTGGAGAACTGTTAGGAAGAGCAGCATTCACACAGCTTTGCAATTTTCTTAAAGAAGCTGTGTGCTCTCAGAACAGTAATCTGGGATCTGCCGTAGTACAGGCAAGGAATCCGCTCAGATCTCCATCTGGGAAGACTTGAAAACAGTGGGCAAAAAATGCATTGTTGTAGTCCTCTTGTTGGCTGAGTTCAACACAGTTCATCATGGCACCATGGTTTAGACTGGCACCATGGTTCAGACTGGCACCTCAATTGGCCATCTCACATTATCGGAAGTCCTGTTGGCCGGGTTCAACACAGTTCACCATGGCACCATGGTTCAGACTGGCACCCCAACTGACCATCTCACAATATCGGAAGTCACGTTGGCCGGGTTCAACACAGTTCATCATGGCACCATGGTTCAGACTGGCTCCCCAACTGACCATCTCACAATATCGGAAGTCAAGTTGGCCGGGTTCAACACAGTTCATCCTGGCACCATAGTTCATCCTGGCACCATGGTTCATCCTGGCACCATGGTTCATCCTGGCACCATGGTTCATCCTGGCACCTCAACTGGCCATCTCACAATATCGGAAGTCCTGTTGTCTGGGTACAACACAGTTCACCATGGTTCAGACTGGCACCCCAACTGGCCATCTCACATTATCGGAAGTCCTGTTGGCCGGGTTCAACACAGTTCACCATGGCACCATGGTTCAGACTGGCACCATGGTTCAGACTGGCACCCCAACTGGCCATCTCACAATATCGGTAGTCCTGTTGTCCGGGTTCAACATAGTTCACCATGGCGCCATGGTTCAGACTGGCGCCATGGTTCAGACTGGCGCCATGGTTCAGACTGGCACCCCAACTGGCCATCTCACATTATCGGAAGTCCTGTTGTCTGGGTTCAACACAGTTCACCATGGCACCATGGTTCAGACTAGCACCCCAACTGGCCAGCTCACATTATCGGAAGTCCTGTTGTCTGGGATGGCACCATGGTTCAGACTGGCACCATGGTTCAGACTGGCACCCCAACTGACCATCTCACAATATCGGAAGTCTTGTTGTCCGGGTTCAACAGTTCACTATGGCGCCATGGTTCATCATGGCGCCATGGTTCAGACTGGCACCCCAACTGGCCATCTCACATTATCGGAAGTCCTATTGTCTCGGGTTCAACATAGTTCGCCATGACACCATGGTTCAGACTCATCATTCAGGGTTGTGAGATGCACACCTGTTTCCTTCAAAATTTATCCATTTTCGTCATCATCCTCCGTGACTGCGTGCACACTGGAGAAGTGCCTTGCCCTGGTGACACCACGTTAACCAAATCATGATGTGGGGCGGTTTATCACCCCATCTCCAGTCGCACTGCTTTTTGCGCCTATTCTGAGAGATCCAGAGGGGCACAACATTAACATGGGAAACTTTGGAAATGGCATAATATTACTACGTGCGGATTGAACTGGAATTGAGCAAAAACAGCAGGTTTAAAAATGGAGTAAAATGTTAATAATAAGTAGGCGCAGAAAAGGTGCAAAAAAGCAGTGCGACTGGAGATGGGGTGATAAACCGCCCCACATCATGATTCGATCATGGTTCAGACTGGCACCTCAACTGACCATCTCACATTATCGGAAGTCCTGTTGTCCAGGTTCAACACAGTTCATCATGGCACCATGGTTCAGACTGGCGCCATGGTTCAGACTGGCGCCATGGTTCAGACTGGCACCCCAACTGGCCATCTCACATTATTGGAAGTCCTGTTGTCCAGGTTCAACACAGTTCATCATGGCACCATGGTTCAGACTGGCACCATGGTTCAGACTGGCACCCCAACTGACCATCTCACATTATCTTAAGTCCTGTTGTCCAGGTTCAACACAGTTCATCATGGCACCATGGTTCAGACTGGCACCCCAACTGGCCATCTCACATTATCGGAAGTCCTGTTGTCCAGGTTCAACACGGTTCACCATGGTTCATCATGGCACCATGGTTCATCATGGCACCATGGTTCAGACTGGCACCTCAACTGGCCATCTCACATTATCGGAAGTCCTGTTGTCCAGGTTCAACACAGTTCATCATGGCACCATGGTTCAGACTGGCACCATGGTTCAGACTGGCGCCATGGTTCAGACTGGCGCCATGGTTCAGACTGGCGCCATGGTTCAGACTGGCACCATGGTTCAGACTGGCACCATGGTTCAGACTGGCACCCCAACTGGCCATCTCACATTATCGGAAGTCCTGTTGTCCAGGTTCAACACGGTTCACCATGGCACCATGGTTCATCATGGCACCATGGTTCAGACTGGCGCCATGGTTCAGACTGGCGCCATGGTTCAGACTGGCGCCATGGTTCAGACTGGCACCCCAACTGGCCATCTCACATTATCGGAAGTCCTGTTGTCCGGGTTCAACACAGTACATCATGGCACCATGGTTCAGACTGGCACCATGGTTCAGACTGGCACCCCAACTGGCCATCTCACATTATCGGAGGTCCTGTTGTCCGGGTTCAACACAGTTCACCATGGTTCAGACTGGCACCCCAACTGGCCATCTCACATTATCGGAAGTGACGTTGGCCGGGTTCAACACAGTTCATCATGGCACCATGGTTCATCATGGCACCATGGTTCAGACTGGCACCTCAACTGGCCATCTCACAATATCGGAAGTCACGTTGGCCGGGTTCAACACAGTTCATCATGGCACCATGGTTCAGACTGGCACCATGGTTCAGACTGGCACCATGGTTCAGACTGGCACCATGGTTCAGACAGGCACCTCAACTGGCCATCTCACAATATCGTAAGTCCTGTTGTCCGGGTTCAACACAGTTCATCATGGCACCATGGTTCAGACTGGCACCATGGTACAGACTGGCACCCCAACTGGCCATCTCACAATATCGGAAGCCCTGTTGTCCGGGTTCAACACAGTTCACCATGGCACCATGGTTCAGACTGGCACCATGTTTCAGACTGGCACCCCAACTGACCATCTCACAATATCGGAAGTCCTGTTGTCCGGGGTCAACACAGTTCACCATGGTTCATCATGGCACCATGGTTCATCATGGCACCATGGTTCAGACTGGCACCTCAACTGGCCATCTCACAATATCGGAAGTCCTGTTGTCCGGGTTCAACACAGTTCATCATGGCATCATGGTTCAGACTGGCACCATGGTTCAGACTGGCACCCCAACTGGCCATCTCACAATATCGGAAGCCCTGTTGTCCGGGTTCAACACAGTTTATCATGGCACCATGGTTCAGACTGGCACCATGGTTGACTGGCACCCCAACTGGCCAACTCACATTATCGGAAGTCCTGTTGTCCGGGTTCAACACAGTTCACCATGGCACCATGGTTCAGACTGGCACCATGGTTCAGACTGGCACCCCAACTGGCCATCTCACAATATCGGAAGCCCTGTTGTCCGGGTTCAACACAGTTCATCATGGCACCATGGTTCAGACTGGTACCATGGTTCATCATGGCACCATGGTTCATCATGGCACCTCAACTGGCCATCTCACAATATCGTAAGTCCTGTTGTCCGGGTTCAACACAGTTCATCATGGCACCATGGTTCAGACTGGCACCATGGTTCAGACTGGCACCCCAACTGGCCATCTCACAGTATCGGAAGCCCTGTTGTCCGGGTTCAACACAGTTCACCATGGCACCATGGTTCAGACTGGCACCATGGTTCAGACTGGCACCCCAACTGGCCATCTCACAATATCGGAAGCCCTGTTGTCCGGGTTCAACACAGTTCATCATGGCACCATGGTTCAGACTGGTACCATGGTTCATCATGGCACCATGGTTCATCATGGCACCTCAACTGGCCATCTCACAATATCGTAAGTCCTGTTGTCCGGGTTCAACACAGTTCATCATGGCACCATGGTTCAGACTGGCACCATGGTTCAGACTGGCACCCCAACTGGCCATCTCACAGTATCGGAAGCCCTGTTGTCCGGGTTCAACACAGTTCATCATGGCACCATGGTTCAGACTGGCACCATGGTTCAGACTGGCACCATGGTTCAGACTGGCACCCCAACTGGCCATCTCACATTATCGGAAGTCCTGTTGTCCGGGTTCAACACAGTTCACCATGGCACCATGGTTCAGACTGGCTACATGGTTCAGCCTGGTACCCCGGTTCAGCCTGGCACCCCGGTTCAGCCTGGCACCCCAACTGGCCATCATACATTATCGGAAGTCCTGTTGTCCAGGTTCAACACAGTTCACCATGGCACCATGGTTCAGACGGGCACCATGGTTCAGACGGGCACCATGGTTCAGACTGGCGCCATGGTTCAGACTGGCACCCCAACTGGCCATCTCACATTATCGGAAGTCCTGTTGTCCGGGTTCCACACAGTTCACCATGGTTCAGACTGGCACCTCAACTGGCCATCTGACAATATCGGAAGTCCTGTTGTCCAGGTTCAACACAGTTCACCATGGCACCATGGTTCAGACGGGCACCATGGTTCAGACGGGCACCATGGTTCAGACTGGCACCCCAACTGACCATCTCACAATATCGGAAGTCCTGTTGTCTGGGTTCAACAGTTCACTATGGCACCATGGTTCATCATGGCGCCATGGTTCAGACTGGCACCATGGTTCAGACTGGCACCATGGTTCAGACTGGCACCTAAACTGGCCATCTCACAATATCGGAAGTCCTGTTGGCCGGGTTCAACACAGTTCACCATGGCACCATGGTTCAGACTGGCACCCCAACTGGCCATCTCACAATATCGTAAGTCCTGTTGGCCGGATTCAACAGAGTTCACCATGGCACCGTGGTTCAGACTGGCACCATGGTTCAGACAGACACCTCAACTGGGCATCTCACAATAGCGTAAGTCCTGTTGTCCAGGTTCAACACAGTTCATCATGGCACCATGGTTCAGACTGGCACCCCAACTGGCCATCTCACATTATCGGAAGTCCTGTTGTCCAGGTTCAACACGGTTCATCATGGCACCATGGTTCAGACTGGCACCTCAACTGGCCATCTCACAATATCGGAAGTCACGTTGGCCGGGTTCAACACAGTTCATCATGGCACCATGGTTCAGACTGGCACCATGGTTCAGACTGGCACCCCAACTGACCATCTCACAATATCGGAAGTCACGTTGGCCGGGTTCAACACAGCTCATCCTGGCACCATGGTTCATCCTGGCACCATGGTTCAGACGGGCACCATGGTTCAGACTGGCGCCATGGTTCAGACTTGCGCCATGGTTCAGACTGGCACCCCAACTGGTCATCTCACATTATCGGAAGTCCTGTTGTCCGGGTTCTACACAGTTCATCATGGCGCCATGGTTCAGACTGGCGCCATGGTTCAGACTGGCACCCCAACTGGCCATCTCACATTATCGGAAGTCCTGTTGTCCAGGTTCAACACAGTTCATCATGGCACCATGGTTCAGACTGGCACCATGGTTCAGACTGGCACCCCAACTGGCCATCTCACATTATCGGAGGTCCTGTTGTCTGGGTTCAACACAGTTCACCATAGTTCAGACTGGCACCCCAACTGGCCATCTTACATTATCGGAAGTCACGTTGGCCGGGTTCAACACAGTTCATCATGGCACCATGGTTCATCATGGCACCATGGTTCAGACTGGCACCCCAACTGGCCATCTCACAATATCGGAAGCCCTGTTGTCCGGGTTCAACACAGTTCATCATGGCACCATGGTTCGGACTGGCACCTCAACTGACCATCTCACATTATCGGAAGTCCTGTTGTCCAGGTTCAACACAGTTCAGACTGGCGCCATGGTTAAGACTGGCACCCCAACTGGCCATCTCACATTATCGGAAGTCCTGTTGTCCGGGTTCAACACAGTTTATCATGGCACCATGGTTCAGACTGGCACCATGGTTCAGACTGGCACCCCAACTGGCCATCTCACAGTATCGGAAGCCCTGTTGTCCGGGTTCAACACAGTTCATCATGGCACCATGGTTCAGACTGGCACCATGGTTCAGACTGGTACCCCAACTGGCCATCTCACATTATCGGAAGTCCTGTTGTCCGGGTTCAACACAGTTCACCATGGTTCAGACTGGCACCATGGTTCAGACTGGTACCCCGGTTCAGCCTGGCACCCCGGTTCAGCCTGGCACCCCAACTGGCCATCATACATTATCGGAAGTCCTGTTGTCCAGGTTCAACACAGTTCACCATGGTTCAGACGGGCGCCATGGTTCAGACGGGCGCCATGGTTCAGACGGGCGCCATGGTTCAGACGGGCGCCATGGTTCAGACGGGCACCCCAACTGGCCATCTCACATTATCGGAAGTCCTGTTGTCCGGGTTCCACACAGTTCACCATGGTTCAGACTGGCACCTCAACTGGCCATCTGACATTATCGGAAGTCCTGTTGTCCAGGTTCAACACAGTTCACCATGGCACCATGGTTCAGACGGGCACCATGGTTCAGACGGGCGCCATGGTTCAGACGGGCGCCATGGTTCAGACTGGCACCCCAACTGGCCATCTCACATTATCGGAAGTCCTGTTGTCCGGGTTCAACATAGTTCACCATGGCGCCATGGTTCAGACTGGCGCCATGGTTCAGACTGGCGCCATGGTTCAGACTGGCACCCCAACTGACCATCTCACAATATCGGAAGTCCTGTTGTCCGGGTTCAACAGTTCACTATGGCACCATGGTTCATCATTGCGCCATGGTTCATCATGGCGCCATGGTTCAGACTGGCGCCATGGTTCAGACTGGCACCATGGTTCAGACTGGCGCCATGGTTCAGACTGGCACCCCAACTGGCCATCTCACAATATCGTAAGTCCTGTTGTTCGGGTTCAACACAGTTCACCATGGCACCATGGTTCAGACTGGCACCCCAACTGGCCATCTCACATTATCGGAAGTCCTGTTGGCCGGGCTCAACACAGTTCACCATGGTTCAGACTGGCACCATGGTTCAGACTGGCACCATGGTTCAGACTGGCGCCATGGTTCAGACTGGCACCCCAACCGGCCATCTCACAATATCGGAAGCCCTGTTGTCCGGGTTCAACACAGTTCATCCTGGCACCATGGTTCATACGGGCACCATGGTTCAGACGGGCACCATGGTTCAGACGGGCGCCATGGTTCAGACTGGCACCCCAACTGGCCATCTCACATTATCGGAAGTCCTGTTGTCCGGGTTCAACATAGTTCACCATGGCGCCATGGTTCAGACTGGCGCCATGGTTCAGACTGGCACCCCAACTGGCCATCATACATTATCGGAAGTCCTGTTGTCCGGGTTCAACACAGTTCATCATGGCACCATGGTTCAGACTGGCACCATGGTTCAGACTGGCACCCCAACTGGCCATCTCACATTATCGGATGTCCTGTTGGCCGGGTTCAACACAGTTCACCATGGCACCATGGTTCAGACTGGCACCATGGTTCAGACTGGCACCCCAACTGGCCATCTCACATTATCTGCATAGGCAGGATTGTTTTTGTACAGGAAGGGGCACTTTCCTTCACTAAAACAATGAGGAGCGTTTTCCTCTTCCTATGTGAGCTGCAGAATGCAGCACACATGGAAAGAGGAAAAAACGAGGAGAAATGAAAACATTTCTCCTCGTTACGCCTCCACTGGGGAGGCGTCCGTTTTTGGAGCTGCCCCAGGTTTAAGTGATTTTGTAAATGTGGACAGCATCAAAATCCATGGGTGTTGCGTGGGAACCCCACGCAACACCCATGGAACACCTCCTTGACGCAGAGTAAGGCAATGACTTGCGCTGCTATGTCTTACTCCATATCTATGAGGCCATGCAAAGCCATACAGGGTGACTTTGCACCGCCTCATAGGTATGGTTGAGACGCTTGCACCACCGGGGCATAAAAAAAAGGGATGCCCTGACGATGCAAGCCTCTCATAAGTAAGCCCAAAATATTCTGTACGTTTTTTAGGTCTTTCACCATCCGGTATCTACATATAAAATAATGCGCAGCGTAAATGAAAAATAAATAAAAAAAGTTATTGCTCAGTGGGAAATGCACTGTAGTACATTATGAAACCTCTATTAGTTAATGCACTTCAGAGGTCTGTGTGTAACCAGAGAACCACAGGATTAAATCTTGGTTGGTGCAGTGGAGAATAGTGACGTGTATTTTTAGTGCTACGTAGTCACAGCCTGTGACAGAAAGCACTGTGAATACGTGAGTCAATTTTTTATACTTGCATTACATACAGATAGAACGCTGCAAAACATGCAAATAGTTTTACGATAAATCGGTGCTTCCAAAATGTAGATTTTAATAATACCAGAGCGTATATAATGCAATTTTTTTTCTTTTTCTTTTTTTTTTTACAAAGCTGTCCCTTCATCACCTTTTTAGGGGCACTAAGGGCTGTGTAAATGCAGTTAAAATTAAAAGCAAGAACCTCCCAGCCCAGTTGTTAACTCTTTGCACTTCCACTCAAAAAAACAAATCTATGTCATCACAAAGTGACAGAACTGCATCCTTTACACTTGCAGATGAACTGATAAGGCACATTCGCCTTTCATTAAGGCAAGCAGCTGATAACGATCTAAATTAGCCCTCCCAGGATGGCTGTCTTTTTGCAGAGACAAGTGAAGCTGGGGAATCTGCGACCCCCCTTCCAGGGACTCCATGGCCCCCCTGGGGGCCGCGCCCCACAGATTGAAGACCTCTGGCCTAACGGCTAGGGCGGTCGTCCTCGAATCTGGGGAACCGGGTTCGAGTTTCGGCAATGACGCTGAACATCCTGTGATTCTGGGCAAATCACTTAATCGCCCCGTGCCTAACAAAAAATGAATGTGTCCTCATGTAACGCAACTGGTGCTATGTAAAGCGCTCTGATACCCATACCGGGTCAAGTTCGCGCTATATAAAACTCCGTAAAAAAAAAAAAAGATATCCATTCGCTGGCCTTCATGTGTACACGTCCTGTCTGTCGTTGCTTACCCTTCAGTCTCCTGCCTGAGCAGTGTCCAACCACAGTATGAGAGCACCTCTCCTCCCACACACCATCTGCACAGAACCCACTCTTCCAAACATAGCAGTGCTGTGAAGCAGTGTATAAAGGCATCAGTAATACTATTGCCGTCTCTGTGCAGTGATGCAGTGCAAGCTCTAAAGTGGGTGACTTGAACATTGGCTGCAGTGGACCCAGAATGGTGTCTGCAGTGAACGCAGTGTGCTCTATTACAGTCTGGGCTCTTCAGTTTCAGCTGTAAGGAGGCTGTGTAGCTAATACAGTGCAGCCATGGGGACTGTGCAGTGCTTGCAGTGCGGTGATCCTTCGGCTGTGCATGCTGTGTCTGTCCAGTAATGCAGTGCTTCAAGAGCAGCCTCTATGAAGTAGGCGCAGTGTAGCCTCAGTGCAGTGACTGCAGTGCAGATGCTGTGCGGGGTAGTCTTTGTATAGTGCCTCAAATGCAGTCTCTGTATAGTTCAAACAGTGCAGCTCTGTGGCTGCTGTCCATCCTACGTGTCACAGCTTCAGTGCAGTGGGAGCTGTGCGAGTGTGCAGTCAATGCAGTGTGGGCCTCATGCACCGGCCGCAGTGCAATGTAGCCCGTGCTCTGGCTGCAGTGTGGAGGGCTCTTAAGGGTCTGTAATGCAGTAATGCTGCGTATTTGCAAAGCAGCCCCTGTGCGTTGGGTACACTTAGACCTTTGCAGTGGCTGAATAGCTTCAGTGTAGTCTCCTTGTAACTAAATATTCACTTTATGTATAGGTTTTCAGAGCAGGCGCGTGTTGTAAACAGGACGAGTAACATGGGTGTCTGGCCCTGCTTGAAGGCACCTGTTATTTATTAGAACAATGGAATGTTGAGCGCTCCATTGTAGATAGTGGAGTGCTCTGGGCTTCTAATGGCCGGTAGAAGCCCGGAGAGCAAGATTCCAATGTTGTTTTCCTTTCACAGCTGCTGCTGTGAACAAAGGACTCTGAGCCCGAGGGGATTTAAACCTCCTCGGGCTCCGAGAGGCCTTTCTTTTTACAAATTAGAACATTCTGCCCCTAAGGGTCGGAATGTTCTAATGGCCTTAGAGCCCTCCTAGCGGGCTCTACCGGGCATTAAAGGCCTGCTCCCTTGTTAAAGGCCCTTGCCTTCGGCTAGGGCCTCTAACGCTGGACATTCCAAGAACCTTGGAATGTTGAGCGGTCCATTGAAGACAACTGAGTGCTCCGGGCCTCTAATGGCCGGTAAAAGCCCGAAGCATCAACATTCCAATTTTGTCGTTCACAGCTGTTGCTGTTGATCCAGCGGGTTACTAGCAACAAGCATTCATACACAAAATACTCACTTGGGCCCATACATTCATACTACGCTAGCAATTTCCGCTGGTCGGTCAGTTGGTACTCTTTATCAAATCCCTGCTACCAATTACCTTCTGATTGAAGAGTAATGACTTACCGATGGACCCTTTGCTAATTGGGAAATTTAAAATGAGTGACATTCCATACAATTCATAATTTCTAAATAATCACAAAGTCAAGTTTTAAAATGTTTATCTAAAGATTTAGAGTAAAATACAAAGCCACATAGTACTTAAATCAAATCTCATGGAGGAAGCACAACAATGATTTATCGATTAATGACGGTCCCTTAGGAAAAGAGAAGATAGAGACAGCAGTGCAACTAAGGTTTGCATTATATTTACCTAAGTGCGAGAACCAAACCCCTTAGCCAAGGAGTTGGAAAGATAGAACCCTGGAAGGATGAAGAGCAAAAGACTCCTCCCGGATCAGGACAGGACCGGTGACCTCTCTACCCACGACGCCTGCTTCGTTCCCCTCTCTGGTACTTCGCTTCTCCTCGATTCTCCCGTTTCTTCCTTCTAATGGATTCCGCCGCCCCCACCTCAGGACCTCTCTGGACAGCGGTTCAGTCTGCAATCGATCAGCTCGTATGTCTGGTGCCAGAGTGTTCTTGTGCTTGATCCCTCTTGTGCTAACTAATTTGCTAATTCTATATCTATTATACCCTTCTACGCCCATGTACCTCCCCTTAATGTTGCTAACTTATGGGGCCACTACTTCTGATTGGACAGGGACAGGGGGTTGATCCTAACACCATATTGGTTTAATACATTTCTTAAAGCTCTTTGTTTTAAAATACCGCCCCTCATATTTAATACATTGGCTTTATTTCCCACCCGTCTCATGACAAAGTTTGTGCCTTTTTCATGTACAATGTTTCAAATTTATGAGGACATCCATGAATATGACAATATAGGCCATCAGTTCGTGGCCTTGGACGACGTCCAGGTTGACTTCATCCTTTTTCCTCTGGGCAGCCTTTCAAGGAGCATGCGCAGAACCCACGTCATTCGAGTTTTCAGTTCACCAACCCCAGGCCCGACATTTACGAACTAATAAAGTCAAAGAAGAAAATATTAAAATCACAAATAAAATGTTTCACTGTATACCCGCTCTGTCTATTCTATTCCCATTTACTTATAAACTCATCCCCGCATTAATAGCGTTAGAATATTTCAGTTTAAACAAAACATAAGAGCAAGCTGTAGCATGTGAGAACATATAGCAGCCATTTTAAATCACACTGCGCAGAAGCAAGGATTTTCCCACTAAGCAAAGAAAGACGTCACACCACGTGATATGGTTGAGACATGCGCAGTAAAGTTCCCGCGTTTTAGCGGCCATTTTAGAATAGACAAGCGTTACTTGTTAGTAAAAACACATAAGCAAGCTTCCTTCTAGTTGTGTTTGTGTGTGCAATGGTTAGTATTAACAATACAACTTAATACATTAATACTTTAAGAGGATTGCATCCGAGCAAGTCTCATTTGTGAGTCCTTGCTCCATCACTGTGAACAAAGGCATCACGGAGCCCAAGGAGATTTCAAGAGGGCCTGGCAGGCTTTAAGGATATATTATAAATTAATTAATGAAAGTTACTTATAAAACGCACTGTCACTCAAAACAGAGTATCTTGGTGCTACTTCAGGCGGAAAACCATTCACTAAGTTTGGCAACACGTGTGAAACGTCCTTAAAGGCACAGAGGATCAAGCCCAAAGCTGAGAACCATTCAGTAAAAATCTACAAAGATCACCATGGGCTAAAGAGACTAGTTTTAAGGCTTTTCTTAAAAGGAAGTTAATTCTCCTCGAATCTCAGAAAGCTGGGGAGCTGGTCCCAGACCTTAGAACCCAATGAGCTAAAAGATTTCCCACCTCTTGTTTTGAGCCTGAAGTTGCGATACACAACCGGTTGCAATTGGAGGATCTGAGAGTCCTTTGAGTCCTGTAGTCCGTAAAGCGATCAGAGAGGTACTTTGGGCCAATTTAATGAACTTCTCTGAACAGTAAGGTCAGGGATTTAAATAAACCCACGTATAGACTGGGAACCGGTGCAATTCCCTTAGTCCCTGAGAAACAGAACTTCACGGGGAAACTTGAAGACTAATCTGACTGCAGCATTTTGGACCACTTGAAGCGCACTCAGTAGCCGTTTAGTCATCCCGAAGTAAAGACTATTGCAGTAATCCAGCCTTGAGGTAATGAGCGCAATGACTACTGTTTTCCACTCTGCAAGGAGGAGAAATTCAAAGACCTTTTTAGGGACTTGATCAGAGAAAAACAAGTGCCCAACACTGATAGAACTCATGGTCATTCCCCCTCTATCCATTTCTAGTCCGTATAGGACCCATGCTCTTATGTCTCTGGTTCCTTTCCCTTCCTCCTCTCTCCTGTCTCTATACTTTGTACCCCTTTAAAGGGGGGAGGTTCTCTTTCACAGATACTGTCCTGCCAGTTGGATGCGGCTTTGGTTGAGTCTTTCTGTTGCTGGACATGTGGTGTATAATGGTGTTTGCTTCTGTTGTATGACCTTCATGATAATGTGGTGTTTTGGTTTGCTGACTGTCCGTCATATGCTTTATACTGTGGTGCACGCTCCTGTCCTTTAATATTAAAAAAAGATTTGACAGTAAAGAGATCTTGGCCAAAAAGAGCGTGCACAGTCACATTTGACTCCCAAATTCCTGGCCACCTCTGCTGGAGGCTTTGGAGGCGTAAGGTTGTTGGGCCACCAATTCTGGGGAGAACATTTATTCTTTTTTCCACATAAGCGTGTCTCGGTCTGGTCTGTATTACAGTTTAGATGGTTCTGTTCCATCCAGTGGTTGATGCTTATGGAACCATTCTTAAAATTGAGTTCAGAACCAAGATGTCTTGTCGAGAGACTATCAATTGGGTATCATCTGCATAGGAAGCGGTGGCAATGCTGAAGGAGTCGGTCAAAGTAATTTAAAAGAGATGTATAAATATTAAATAATATCAGGCTGAGTGACGAGCCCTGCCCATACCTCAGGGATTTTTCTTCCGGGGTAAACTGACCAATGGACCCCACCTGCCCCCTATTTGCGAGGAAAGACTGGACCAAGGCCGAACCTGGCCACAAATGCTCATTCCCCTGAGACACTGAAGCAGTCCTGTGGGTCAAACGCTGCAGACAGGTCGAAAAGGATGAGCACAGCGTCCTGGCCATTGTCCAGCGGGACTTGCTTTGTTTCTGACACTTGTAGAAGAGCAGATTCTGTGGAGTGCCTGGGCCTAAACCCCGATTGGGAGGGGTGAAGAATGTTTGAACTATCGAGAAAATCCATTAGTTGTTCTTTGACACCGGAAATAGGCCTGAAATTAGAGAGAATATTTGGATCAGCTGTTTTTTCAATAAAGGTTTAACAGCAGCCAGCTTCCACGCTACAGAACCACCACCACCAAGGGGTGAGAAGTGTTTGACAATACAATTAATCACAGGACTATTGACCTCAGTGGCTTTTCTAAAACCAGCTGGAGGGCATGGATCTGGGGTGGGGTGGGGTGGGGTCCGGATTTCCAAAGTAAGGTGGCACATTCTGATTGTTGAAGGGAGCTGAGAAGCAGCCGCAGTGGCCTTGAAAGCTATCGGGCCCAGCAGGGTGACTGGTAAAGCCCATCTGAATCCCATCCATTTTCTCCTCCAAGAAGCTTGTAGAGGTTATCGCACGGCGTTTGAGATGGTAAACAATCCCTCCTAGAGGCTTTAGTTGAAGGAAAGACCCTCTTAGGGTCAGTATTTGCTGTTTCCATTTGTAGGTAACAAAGATCTTTTTAGCATCCTTTATCGTTTTGTGGTACCTTTTCAAAGCTAGTTTACATCGGATCACGTGATCGGGTCTGTAATAAGACCTCAGCTTTCTCTCGAGCTGTTTACAGTAAAGCGTCTCTTTTTTGCCAGAGAAGCTGTGCACCTTTTCTGGCCAGGGATGACTGTTGGCGCCAGTTCATCAGCTGCTTCTGTAATCCAGCGATGAAATGACCCCAGATCCACTCATCTACCGCCAGAGACCGAGTCAGACGGCGACCAGGTTAGAGCATTACATTTTGGGTGTGTCTGCATCGCGGGCCCGCACTGCCCTTTCCGCAAGCCGGACAGGGAGGTGGGGTGGAGGGAGATGGTGCCTGGTGCGGACAAGAAGGTTGGGGGTTGGGGGGGCGTTGCATCCTAAATCTATACAGCCGGGTCTGGTGCCTTAGTGGACTTATGCATCCACAGTAGGGGCCTGTGTTTGACCTCATGGTCACAGGTTTAAATCCCGGCAGCTCCACTTTCATCCTCCTGAGGTCGATAAAATCAGTGCCACTGAGTTGGGTAAGAATAAACATCTGTTACTCAGCACCAAAGTACCCTTCTGGGTGAAGGTGCACTTTACAAATACACTTATGTTATGTTGCAGTGCCCGGGTGTTTGGAAAGTAATAGTCGATAGGGGGTGAGGTTAAGAGATGACGCCCCAAGTTCCAGAGATATGGACAGGATTGGGGGGCGCGGGGGATTCTGGTTTCTATTCACTGCTGTTTCCTTACTTCCTCGTCGGTGTAAATGTCCCCTTGTTTAGAATCGGGGCAGCTTCGATAAAGGCCCATAACACGTGAAAACCTCTGTTTTGCGTCGATTATTCGTACATTGAGATTATGTAAGATCGCATCCTTTTTTGTTTTATTTAATGCTTTATCCACACTTGGGTTTTTCTTTTTGGGTGCAGTGTCGTGGTGCACCAGAATGAATTATCTGTAGTTTTTCTGTCACGCCTATCTGTGACATTTCCATGTTTGATGTGTGACATTCTAACCCATTATATGTGACACTTTGAGTGACTAGTGAGTGACTACGAAGTGACACTTTGAGTGACTGCGAGTTACTAGTTACATTTCTAACACTGCTCTTTCTGTGCAGTGTAATAGAGTGGTTTGGGTCAACCTTAGAACAGAATCCGTGCTCTGCACCTCTATAAATGCGTCCATCATTAGGGGGAACATTAGGTGACCAGCCACAGACACTGAATGAGGGGTGTCCCCTGCAAAGTAGAACTAAAGAGATGGGAAATCCGAGTGCCCCTCGGTGGATGGATCTAACCCGGGTTTGGACCCAGGACCGCTCTCTGCCGCGGATCTAACCAGGACCACTCTTTGCTGCGGATCTAACCAGGACCACTCTTTGCTGCGGATCTAACCAGGACCACTCTTTGCTGCGGATCTAACCAGGACCACTCTCTGTCACGGATCTAACCCGGCTTTGGACCCAGGGCCACTCTCTGGCGTGGATCCAACCCATATTTGGACCCCGGACCACTCTCTGGCGTGGATCTAACCCAGGTTTGGACCCAGGACAACTATCTGGCACGCTTTGAACCTGGGTTTGGACCCAGGACAACTCTCTCTGGCACGTATCGAACCCGGGTTGTGACCCAGGACAACTCTCGCTGGCACGTATCGAACCCGGGTTTGGACCCATGACCACTCTCTGGCGCGGACCTAACCAGGACCACTCTTTGCTGCGGATCTAACCAGGACCACTCTCTGGCACGGATCTAACCTGACTTTGGACCCAGGACCACTCTCTGGTGTGGATGTAACCCAGGTTTGGACCCAGGACAACTATCTGGCACGTATCGAACCCGGGTTTGGACCCAGGCCCACTCTGGCACAAATCTAAGCAGGACCACTATTTGCTGCGGATCTAACCAGGACCACTCTCTGGCACGGATATAACCCGGCTTTGGTCCCAGGACCACTCTCTGGTGTGGATCTAACCCGGGTTTGGACCCAGGACCACACTTTGCCGTGGATCAAACCCAGGTTTGGACCCAGGACCACACTCTGGCGTGGATCCAACCAGGACCACTCTTTGCTGTGGATCTAACCAGTACCACTCTCTGGCACGGATCTAACCCAGCTTTGGACACAGGACCACTCTCTGGCGTGGATCTAATCCGTATTTGGACACAGGACAACTCTCTGGCGTGGATCTAACCCAGGTTTGGACCCAGGACAACTATCTGGCACGTATCGAACCCGGGTTTGGACCCATGACCACTCTCTGGTGTGCATCTAACCCAGGTTTGGACCCAGGACCACTCTCTGGCACGGATCCAACCAGGACCACTCTTTGCTGCGGATCTAACCAGTACCACTTTCTGGCACGGATCTAACCCGTATTTGGACCCAGGACTACTCTCTGGCACGTATTGAACCCGGATTTGGACTCAGGACCACTCTCTGGCACGTATCGAACCCGGGTTTGTACTCTGGACCACTCTCTGGGACGGATCTAACCCAGGTTTGACCCAGAACAACTTTGGCACGTATCGAACCCAGGTTTGGACCCATGGCCACTCTCTGGCGTGGACCTAACCAAGACCACTCATTGCTGCGGATCTAACCAGGACCACTCTCTGGCACGGATCTAACCCAGCTTTGGACCCAGGACCACTCTCTGGTCCGGAACTAATCCGGATTTGGACCCAGGACCACACTCTGGCGTGGATGTAACCCGGGTTTGGACCCAGGACTACTCTCTGGTGTGGATCTAACCCAGGTTTGGACCCAGCATCACACTCTGGCGTGGATCTAACCCGGGTTTGGACCCAGGACTACTCTCTGGTGTGGATCTAACCCAGGTTTGGACCCAGGACAACAATCTGGCACGCTTTGAACCTGGGTTTGGACCCAGGACAACTCTCTCTGGCACGTATCGAACCTGGGTTTGGACCCAGGACTACTCTCTGGTGTGGATCTAACCTGGGTTTGGACCCAGCATCACTCTGGTAAGGATCTAACCTGGGTTTAGACCCAGGACCACTCTGGCGCTTATCCAACCAGGACCACTCTCTGGCGTGGATCTAACCTGTATTTGGACCCAGGACAAGTCTCTGGGGTGGATCTAACCCAGGTTTGGACCCAGGACAACTCTCTGGCACGGATCTAACATGGCTTTGGACCCAGGACCACTCTCTGGTGTGGATCTAACCCAGGTTTGGACCCAGGACAACTCTGGCACGTATCGAACCCGGGTTTGGACCCAGGACCACTCTCTGGGGCGAATCTAACCAGGACCACTTTTTGCTGCTGATCTAACCAGGACCATTCTCTGGCACGGATCTAACCCGGCTTTGGTCCCAGGACCACTCTCTGGCACGGATCTAACCCAGCTTTGGTCCCAGGACCACTCTCTGGCGCGGATCCAACCCGGGTTTGGACCCAGGACTACTATCTGGCGTGGATCTAACCCAGGTTTGGACCCAGCATCACTCTCTGGCGTGGATCTAACCCAGGTGTGGACCCAGCATCACTCTCTGGTGTGGATCTAACCCGGGTTTGGACCCAGCATCACTCTGGTGCGGATCTAACCAGTGTTTAGACCAAGCATCACTCTGGTGCGGATCTAACCCAGGTTTGGATCCAGCATCACTCTCTGGCCTGGATCTAACCCGGGTTTGGACCCAGCATCACTCTCTGCCGTGGATCTAACCTGGGTTTGGACCCAGCATCACTCTCTGGCGTGGATCTAACCCGGGTTTGGACTCTGGACTACTCTCTGGCACAGATCTAACCCGGGTTTGGACTCGGGGGACCACTCTCTGGTCCGGAACTAATCCGGATTTGGACCCAGGACCACACTCTGGCGTGGATGTAACCCGGGTTTGGACCCAGCATCAATCTCTGGTGCGGCTCTAACCCGGGTTTGGACCCAGGACCACTCTCTGGTGTGGATCTAACCCGGGTTTGGACCCAGCACCACTCTCTGGCATGGATCTAACCCGGGTTTGGACCCAGCATCACTCTCTGGTGTGGATCTAACCTGGGTTTGGACCCATGACTACTCTCTGGTGTGGATCGAACCCAGGTTTGGACCCAGCATCACTCTCCGGCATGGATATAACCCGGGTTTGGACCCAGCATCACTCTCTGGCATGGATCTAACCCGGGCTTGGACCCAGCATCACTCTCTGGCATGGATCTAACCCGGGCTTGGACCCAGCATCACTCTCTGGTGTGAATCTAACCCGGGCTTGGACCCAGCATCACTCTTTGGTGTGGATCTAACCCGGGTTTGGACCCAGGACTACTCTCTGGCGTGTATTTAACCCGGGTTTGGACCCAGCATCACTCTCTGGCATGGATCTAACCCGGGTTTGGACCCAGCATCACTCTCTGGTATGGATCTAACCTGGGTTTGGACCCATGACTACTCTCTGGTGTGGATCGAACCCAGGTTTGGACCCAGCATCACTCTCCGGCGTGGATTTAACCCGGGTTTGGACCCAGCATCACTCTCTGGCATGGATCTAACCCGGGTTTGGACCCAGCATCACTCTGGTGCGGATCTAACCCGGGTTTTGAGCCAGTATCACTCTCTGGTGCAGATCTAACCTGGGTTTGGACCCAGGACCACTCTCTGGCGCAGATCCAACCAGGGCCACTCTCTGACACGGATCTAACACAGCTTTGGACCCAGGACCACTCTCTGGCGTTGATCTAACCCGTATTTGGACCCAGGACAACTCTCTGGCGTTGATCTAACCCGTATTTGGACCCAGGACCACTCTCTGCCGTGGATCTAACCCAGGATTGGACCCAGGACAACTATCTGGCACGGACCTAACCCGGCTTTGGACCCAGGACCACTCTCTGGTGCGGATCTAACCCAGGTTTGGACCCAGGACAACTCAGGCACGTATCGAACCCGGGTTTGGACCCAGGACCACTCTCTGGGGCGAATCTAACCGGGACCACATTTTGCTGCGGATCTAACCAGGACCACTCTCTGGCACGAATCTAACCCGGCTTTGGTCCCAGGACCACTCTCTGGCGCGGATCCAACCCGGGTTTGGACCCAGGACCACACTCTGGTGTGGATCTAATCCAGGTTTGGCTCCAGCATCACTCTCTGGCGTGGTTCTAACCCAGGTTTGGACCCAGCATCACTCTCTGCCGTAGATCTAACCCGGGTTTGGACCCAGCATCACTCTCTGCCTTGGATCTAACCCGGGTTTGGACCCAGAATCCCTCTCTGGCGTGGATCTAACCCGGGTTTGGACCCGGGACTACTCTCTGGCGTGGATCTAACCCAGGTTTGGACTCTGGATCACTCTCTGGTCCAGAACTAATCCGGATTTTGACCCAGGATCACACACTGGCGTGGATGTAACCCGGGTTTGGACCCAGCATCAGTCTCTGGTGCGGATCTAACCCGGGTTTGGACCCAGTACCACTCTCTGGTGTGGATCCAACCCGGGTTTGGACCCAGCATCACACTCTGGCGCGGATCCGACCCGGGTTTGGACCCAGCATTACTCTCTGGCGTGGATCTAACCCGAGTTTGGACCCAGCATCACTCTCTGGTGTGGATCTAACCCAGGTTTGGACCCAGGACTACCCTCTGGCATGGATCTAACCTCGGTTTGGACCCAGCATCACTCTCTCAATCAATCAATCAATCACAGAATTTGTAAAGCGCACTACTTACCCGCGAGGGTCTCAAGGCGCTGGGGGAGAAAAAAAGGGGGGGGGTGCTGCTACTGGTCGAACAACCAGGTCTTGAGTAGCCTCCTGAAGGACAGCAGGTCTTGGGTCTGTCGTAGGCTTAGTGGAAGGGTGTTCCAGGTCTTGGCGGCGAGGTGGGAGAAGGATCTGCCGCCGGTGGTGGTTCTTCGAATGCGAGGGACGGTGGCGAGGAGAGGTCAGCAGAGCGGAGTTGGCGGTTGGGGACGTAGAAGAGGAGTCGTCTGTTGAGGTAGGCTGGGCCAGTCTTGTGGAGTGCCTTGTGTGCGTGGATGAGGAGTTTGAAGGAGATTCTCCTGTCGACGGGGAGCCAGTGCAGGTTCCTCAGGTGGGGGTGATGTGGCTGTGGCGTGGTACATCGAGGATCAGGCGTGCGGAGGCGTTTTGTATGCGTTGCAGTCGCTTGATGAGCTTGGCCGGGGCTCCCGCGTAGAGGGCGTTCCCATAGTCGAGTCTGCTGCTGACGAGGGCCTGGGTGACTGTTCTTCTCGTGTCTGTCGGGATCCACCTGTAGATCTTGCGAAGCATGCGGAGGGTGTTGAAGCAGGAGGATGAGACTGCGTTGACTTGCTTGGTCATGGAGAGCGTTGAGTCGAGGATGACTCCCAGGTTGCGTGCGTGGTCGGTGGGTGTCGGGGCTGCTCCCAGCGTCGTTGGCCACCAGGAGTCGTCCCAGGCTGAGGGGTTGGAGCCGAGGATGAGGACCTCTGTCCTCTCCGTGTTCAGTTTTAGTCGGCTGATCTTCATCCAATCGGCGACGGCCTTCATCCCTTCATGGAGGTTGGATTTGGCGGCGAGGGGGTCCTTGGTGAGGGAGAGGATCAGTTGGGTGTCGTCGGCGTAGGAGATTATGTTGAGGTGTGCTGTCTGGCGATGCGTGCGAGCGGGCCCATGTAGATGTTGAACAGTGTTGGGCTGAGGGACGATCCCTGGGGTACGCCGCAGATGATCTCGGAGGCTTCGGATCGGAATGGTGGGAGGCGGACTCTCTGGGTTCTGCCGGCGAGGAAGGAGGTGGCCCATTCCAGGGCCTTGTCTCGGATCCCTGCGTCGTGGAGGCGTGCGCGTAGAGTGCGGTGGCAGACAGTGTCGAAGGCGGCGGAGAGGTCCAGCAGGATGAGGGCTGCGGTCTCACCGTTGTCCAGCAGGATCCTGATGTCGGTGGCGGCGATGAGGGCAGTCTCAGTGCTGTGGTTGCTGCGGAACCCCGACTGGGATGGGTCCAGGATGCTGTTTTCTTCGAGGTATCGGGTTAGCTGCTTGTTGACGATCTTCTCGATGACCTTGGCTGGGAACGGAAGCAGGGAGATGGGCCGGAAGTTCTTGAGGTCTCTCGGGTCCGCCTTGGGTTGTTTGAGTAGGGTGTTGATCTCTGCGTGTTTCCAGCTCTCTGGGAAGGTCGCGGTCTCGAAGGAGAGATTGATGATGTTGCACAGGTGGGGTGCGATGGAGCTGCTGGCTTTGTTGAAGATGTGGTGCGGGAAAGGGTCTGACGGGGAGCCGGAGTGTATTGTGCTCATGGTCTTGATGGTGTCCTCGATGTTCACGCTGGCCCAGGCTGGCAGGGGATCGTGGTCGATGGTGTGCGGCGGGTCTGGTGCATCGATCTTAGTTGGGGCTGTCTGGGTGTTGAAGCTGTCGTGGATGTCGGCGATCTTGCGGTGGAAGAAGGTGGCGAGGGAATCGCACAGGGGTTGCGACGGTGGGATGTCGTTGGTGTTGGAGCTGGGGTTGGAGAGTTCCTTCACGATGTTGAAAAGCTCCTTGCTGTTGTGTGCGTTGTTGTCGAGGCGGTCTTTGAAGGAGATTCTCTTGGCGTACTTGATGAGGTGGTGGTGGTTACGGATGGCGTCTTTGTGGGCTGCGTGGCTGTCCGGTGTCTTATCACTGTGCCATTTCTTCTCTAGTTTCCGGCAGGTACGCTTGGAAGCTAGGAGTTCCGAGGTGAACCAGCTGGCTCTTTTGGTGGTGTCAGCGTAGGTGGGTTTTTTCAGCGGGGCGAGGGTGTTGGCACAGTCGTCCATCCATCTTCTGAGGTTGCAGGCAGCGTCGTCGGTGTTGGATGGGTCGGAGGGAGGGCTGAGAGCGAGGGTTGCCCGTAGTTGGTCTTCGGTGACTTTGCTCCAGCAGCGGCGTGGGATCTGTTGGGTGCGGTGGTGTGTGGTGGGTTTCTGGAAGGTGAAATGGATGCAGCGGTGGTCGGTCCAGAGGAGTTCCGTGGTGTGGCTGAAGGAGACGTGGGAGCTGGAGGAGAAGATGGGGTCGAGCGTGTGGCCGGCGGAATGGGTCGGTGTTGTGACGAGCTGGCTCAGACCGAGGTTGGCGAGGTTGTCGATCAGGGTGGTGGAATTGCTGTCGTTCTTGTTCTCCAGGTGAAAATTCAGGTCTCCGAGGAGGATGTAGTCGGTAGAGGTCAGGGCGTGCGTGCTGATGAAGTCGGCGATGGAGTCGCTGAGCTGGGGTCGGGGCCCAGGGGGTCTGTAGACGAGGGTGCCTCTGAGGGTGGTGTTGGGGTCCGTGTGGATCTGGAAGTGCATGTGTTCGGCGGTGCTGAGAGTGTTGTCGGTGCTGGTCGAGACCCTGATGGTGTTCTTGTGGACGATGGTGATTCCTCCTCCTACTGCGTTGACGCGGTCTCTGCGGGTGATCTTATAGCCGTCTGGGATGGCTATGGCGATGTCGGGGGCGGAGGAGTCGTTCATCCAGGTCTCTGTCAGGAAGGCGACGTCTGGTGATGATGTGTCGAGCAGGTCCCAGAGCTCGGCGGCGTGTTTGCGTGCGGAGCGGGTGTTCAGTAGGATGCATCGGAGGTGGTTGCGGTCCTTCTTGGCGGGTGCCTCGGTGGCTCTGAGGCTGGTGTAGCTGCAGTTCCGGCAGGTGAAGGGTGCGTTTCGGGGCGGCCTTGAAGCAGTTGTGCGTCCGTCCGGGGTTGAGAGCGTGGAGTGTGGTGGCATCGTATCGGCGTCGGTCCTCGAGGCTGGTGCCGGGGGCGCACGGCCCAGGGGTTCTGGCGCTGGGCGCGGTCCAGGCATGGACGGGCGCAGACGGGCTTGCCTTAGGCGCGCCTTCGGCGCGCCAGCGGCCGCCCGCTGCGCAGCGGCCGCCATATATGGGGAGGTGGGAGGGAGGAGCAGCTGGGAGGCAGGGGCAGCGAATGGGCAGTCAGGGGGGCGGGGCCGCAGGGGACGCAGCGGCGGGATTGGAGAGAGGCAGCGAGGGGTACAGAAGGCAAGAAGGACACAGGGAAATGGGGGCAGCGAGGGAGACAGAAGAGAAAACGGGCACACAGCAATGGGGGCAGCGAGGGTACAGAAGGAAAAAAAATGGACACAATACAGTGGGGGCAGCGGGGGAACAGAGAGAGAACGGGCACACAGCAATGGGGGCAGCGAGGGTACAGAAGGAAAAAAGGACACAATACAGTGGGGGCAGCGAGGGAGACAGAAGAAAAAACGGGCACACAGCAATGGGGGCAGCGAGGGTACAGAAGGAAAAAAGGACAATACAGTGGGGGCAGCAAGGGAAAACAGACGAAAAACGGGCACCGAGGCCACAAGCAGAGGGCGAGCTTACCAGCAGCAGCAGCGGGCAGGACACCGCAGGCGGAGCTGTGTGGCGGGGGAGCGACCTACCTGGTAAGGTCAAGGGTCGCTCTGGCGTGGATATAACCCGGGTTTGGACCCAGCATCACTCTGGTGCGGATCTAACCAGTGTTTAGACCCAGCATCACTCTGGTGCGGATCTAACCCAGGTTTTGATCCAGCATCACTCTCTGGCCTGGATCTAACCCGGGTTTGGACCCAGCATCACTCTCTGCCGTGGATCTAACCCGGGTTTGGACCCGGGACTACTCTCTGGCACAGATCTAACCCGGGTTTGGACTCGGGACTACTCTCTGGCACAGATCTAACCCGGCTTTGCACTCGGGACCACTCTCTGGTCCGAACTAATCCGGATTTGGACCCAGGACCACACTCTGGCGTGGATGTAACCCGGGTTTGGACCCAGCATCAGTCTCTGGTGCGGCTCTAACCCGGGTTTGGACCCAGGACCACTCTCTGGTGTGGATCTAACCCGGGTTCGGACCCAGCACCACTCTCTGGCATGGATCTAACCCGGGTTTGGACCCAGCATCACTCTCTGGTGTGGATCTAACCTGGGTTTGGACCCATGACTACTCTCTGGTGTGGATCGAACCCAGGTTTGGACCCAGCATCACTCTCCGGCGTGGATATAACCCGGGTTTGGACCCAGCATCACTCTCTGGCATGGATCTAACCCGGGCTTGGACCCAGCATCACTCTCTGGTGTGAATCTAACCCGGGCTTGGACCCAGCATCACTCTCTGGTGTGAATCTAACCCGGGTTTGGACCCAGCATCACTCTCTGGTGTGTATCTAACCCGGGTTTGGACCCAGGACTACTCTCTGGCGTGTATTTAACCCGGGTTTGGACCCAGCATCACTCTCTGGCATGGATCTAACCCGGGTTTGGACCCAGCATCACTCTGGTGCGGATCTAACCCGGGTTTTGAGCCAGCATCACTCTCTGGTGCAGATCTAACCTGGGTTTGGACCCAGGACCTCTCTCTGGCACAGATTTAACCCGGGTTTGGACCCAGCATCAGTCTAATGCGGATCTAACCTGGGTTTGGACCCAGGACCACTCTCTGGCGCAGATCCAACCAGGGCCACTCTCTGACACGGATCTAACACAGCTTTGGACCCAGGACCACTCTCTGGCGTTGATCTAACCCGTATTTGGACCCAGGACAACTCTCTGGCGTGGTTCTAACCCAGGATTGGACCCAGGACAACTATCTGGCACGGATCTAACCCGGCTTTGGACCCACGACAACTCAGGCACGTATCGAACCCGGGTTTGGACCCAGGACCACTCTCTGGGGCGAATCTAACCGGGACCACTTTTTGCTGCGGATCTAACCAGGACCACTCTCTGGCACGAATCTAACCCGGCTTTGGTCCCAGGACCACTCTCTGGCGCGGATCCAACCCGGGTTTGGACCCAGGACCACACTCTGGTGTGGATCTAATCCAGGTTTGGATCCAGCATCACTCTCTGGCGTGGATCTAACCCAGGTTTGGACCCAGCATCACTCTCTACCGTGGATCTAACCCGGGTTTGGACCCAGCATCACTCTCTGCCGTGGATCTAACCCGGGTTTGGACCCAGAATCCCCCTCTGGCGTGGATCTAACCCGGGTTTGGACCCGGGACTACTCTCTGGCATGGATCTAACCCAGGTTTGGACTCTGGATCACTCTCTGGTCCAGAACTAATCCGGATTTTGACCCAGGATCACACTCTGGCGTGGATGTAACCCGCGTTTGGACCCAGCATCAGTCTCTGGTGCGGATCTAACCCGGGTTTGGACCCAGTACCACTCTCTTGTGTGGATCCAACCCAGGTTTGGACCCAGCATCACTCTCTGGCGCGGATCCAACCCGCGTTTGGACCCAGCATTACTCTCTGGCATGGATCTAACCCGAGTTTGGACCCAGCATCACTCTCTGGTGTGGATCTAACCCAGGTTTGGACCCAGGACTACTCTCTGGCATGGATCTAACCTGGGTTTGGACCCAGCATCACTCTGGCGTGGATATAACCCGGGTTTGGACCCAGCAACACTCTCTGGCATGGATCTAACCCGGGTTTGGACCCAGCATCACTCTGGTGCGGATCTAACCCGGGTTTGGACCCAGCATCACTCTGGTGCGGATCTAACCTGAGTTTGGACCCAGGACCACTCTCTGGCACAGATTTAACCCGGGCTGGACCCAGTTTCACTCTGGTGTGGATCTAACCCGGGTTTGGACCCAGCTTCACTCTCTGGCGTGGATCTAACCCGGGATTGGACCCAGCATCACTCTCTGGCACGGATCTAACCCAGGTTTGGACCCACAACCACTCTGTGGCGTGGTTCTAACCCAGGTTTGGACCCAAGACAACTCTCTGGCATTTATCTAACCTGGGTTTGAAACCAGGACCACTCTCTGGCACGGACCTAACCTGGGTTTGGACTCAGGACCACTCTCTGGTGCAGTACTAACCTGGGTTTGGACCCAGGACCACGCTCTGGCACGGATCTAAGCAAGACCACTAACTGGCGCGGATCTAAGCAGGTCCACACTCTGGCGCGGATCTAAGCAGGTCCACACTCTGGTACGGATCTAAGCAGGACCACTCTCTGGCACAGATCTAAGCAGGACCACTCTCTTGTACGGATCTAACCAGGTCGAGTCTCTGGCATGGATCTAACCCGGGTTTGAACCCAGCACCACTCTCGGGCATGGATCTAACCCGGGTTGGACTAGGACCACTCTCTGGTGCGGAACTAACCCGGGTTAGGGAGGGAGTGCGCAGCTCAGATGGGGGTTATTCGAAGAGCCAGGTCTTGAGGTCTTTCCTGAATTTGTTCAATGTCAGGCTTCGCCAGAGGTTAAGGGGGAGATCGTTCCAGGTCTTGGCTGTGAGGTAAGAGAAGGCTCTTCCACCTGCTCTGTTATTGTAGAAGCGTGGGACGGTGGCTAGGGAGAGTTCGGCTGAGCGGAGGTTTCTCTTGGGGGTGTGGAAGGAGAGGCGGTTGTTGAGGTATTGTGGTCCAATGTTGTGGAGGGCCTTGTAGGTGTGCGTGAGCAGCTTGAAAGTTATTCTTATTTTGACGGGGATCGAGGGGCGGTCATGGAGGTGTTCGGTGATGTGGTTGTGCCGTGGGATGTTGAGGATTAGTCTGGCTGCGGCGTTTTGGACGGTCTGGAGTTTGCAGAGAAGTTTTTTGTTGATTCCAGCGTAGAGGGCGTTGCCGTAGTACAGTCTGCTGGCGGTGAGGGCGTGAGTGACCGTTTTCCTGGTGTCGGGGGTATCCATTTTAATGTTTTACGTAGTATGCGGAGGGTGTTGAAGCATGCGGAGGAGACAGCGTTGATCTGGTGATTCATAGTGAGCGATAAGTCCAGTATGATGCCGAGGTTATGTGCATGGTCTGTTGGGGTGGGTGGGCTCCCGAGGCCGGGGGGCCACCAGATGTCTCATGCGGAGGGGGTGGAGCCGAGGATAAGGACTTCAGTTTTCTCGGAGTTGAGTTTCATGCAGCTGTTCTTCATCCGGTTTGCGACGGCTTCCATCCCTTCTTGGAAGTTGTGCCTGGTGATGTCGGGTTCCTTGGTGAGGGAGAGGATGAGTTGGGTGTCATCGGCGTAGGAGACGATGTTGAGCCCATGGTTCCTGATGGTTGTGAGGGGGGCCATGTAGACGTTGAAGAGGGTGGGGCTGAGGGAGGATCCTTGGGGTACTCGGCATCTGTTCTCTGTTGGTTCTGAGAGGAAGGGCTTGAGTCTTATTCTCGGTGTTCTGCCTGTGAGGAATAATCGTATCCAGTCAAGGGCCTTTTCTTAGATGCCGGCGTTGTGGAGTCTGGAGTCTGGTGGCTAGTGTGCGGTGGGAGACGGTGTCGAAGGCTGCTGATAGGTCCAGGAGGATGAGGGCTGCTGTTTGGCCCAGGAGGATGAGGGCTGCTGTTTGGCCTTGGTCGAGGAGGGCGCGGATATAGTCTGTGGCGGTCTCTGTGCTGTGGTTGCTGCGGAATCCGGATTGGGAAGTGTCCAGGATGTTGTTGGCTTCGATGAAGTAGGCTAGCTGTGTGTTGACAGCCTTTTCGATGACCTTGGCTGCGAAAGGAAGCAGCGAAGTGGGCCTGAAGTTCTTGAGGGGCGTCAGGTCTGCGGAGGGTTTCTTTAGGAGGGGGTTGATTTTGGTGCGCTTCCAGTTGTCTGGGAATGTGGTGGTTTTGAGGGAGCAGTTGATGGTTCGGCGTAGCTTGGGTGCGATGGCTGTGGCAGCCTTGTAGAAAATGTGTGGCGGGCAGGGGTCTAAAGGTGCTCCGGAGTGGATGCCCTTCATGGTCTTTAGGGTGTCTTCTGTCGTGAGTGGGGACCAAGTGAGTATGGTCTGTTGGGTGGCGTCACTGGGGGTGGGGTTTGAGGCGGTGCAGAGGTCTTGGTCGTCGAAGTTGTCGTAGAGCGTCTTGAACTTGAGGTGAAAGAAGGAACTGAGTCTGTTGCAGCGATCTTGGGAGGGAGGGACGTCTGTTGTTTTGCAGTTGGGTTTGGCAAATGCCTGTATGATGGAGAAGAGTTCCTTGGAGTTGTTGGCGAGGATTCTGTCTTGGAGGAAGTTATTCTTTGTGGATTTGATGAGTTGGTGGTGTGCTGTGGTGGCTGTTTTGTAGGCGGTGCATGCTTCTGGGGTTTTGCTGTTTCTCCACGCCTTTTCCAGTCGTCTGCAGGAGCACTTGGATTCTTGCAGTGCCGTGGGATTAGACCCAGGACCACTCTCTGGCGCGGCTCTTACCCGGCTTTGGACCCAGGACCACTCTCTGGAACGGATCTATCTCTGGTTTGGACCCAGGACCACTCTCTGGCGTGGATCTAACCCGGGTTTGAATCCAGCACCACTCTCTGGCACAGATCTAACCCGGGTTTGGACCAGGACCACCCTCTGGTGCGGATCTAACCCAGGTTTGGACCCAGAACCACTCTCTGGTGTGGATCTCACCTGGTTTTGGACCCAGAACCACTCTCTGGTGCGGAACTAACCCGGGTTTGGGCCCAGGATCTCTCTGGCACGGATCTCACCTGGGTTTGGACCCAGGACCACACTCTGGTGCTGAACTGACCCGGAACACTCTCTGGCGCGGATCTCACCTGGGTTTGGACCCAGGACTACTCTCTGGTGCGGAACTAACCAGGAACACTCTCTGGCGCGGATCTAACCAGGAACACACTCTGGCGCGAATCTAACCAGGACCACTCTCTGACGCGAATCTAACCAGGACCACTCTCTGACACGGAGATGGACAAACTCGAGTATCCTGGAAGTGCTAAGTTTTTCATCTCACATTATAGGGACGCAGATTGTGACATAAAGCAGTGACAGTTTCCTAGTTCATTCACGCACACCACGGAAACAGAGATGAACAGCATCTAATAACCCTACAAGGAACTGTGAACTGTGGTAGTGTGGGCAGTTCATACAATTCTTGTGCCCACCGCCAGTCCTGGATTATGAATAAGGCTCCTAGTATTCCGCTTTTACTGATTTTTTCCCAGATCAATACAGACAGAAAACAATGAGTTTCCTGTCTGTATTTATTTTTAAAAGCGGAAAAATGCTGAAAATTGTGCTTCTAGTGACTGACTCGCCATGCTTTTTTTCGTGAATTCCATGCCAGCTGCTGAGCAGATAGACATCATGGGGAGTTAAAAAACAGAATGAGAATTCCTTAAATACAAGCATATGTTAACTTATATTTGAAGTATAAAGGTAATGTGTGCTTGTGGGTGTATTGTTTTTTTATATTTGCTTCATTTGCAAAAACGCGGCAAGTATCAAAGTATGAGTAGGTGTTCATCAGTTAAATAAATGTGGAAATGTACCATTTTATGACTATTTATTCTCAAAACACAAAATAAATAAGGATAAATACCAAGAAGATGGCCAAAAAATAAATATGTATAAATACATACAGAAATGTTTAAAAAAACAAAAAAACAAAAAAAAACATAAAACCGGGAGCCCTAATTATAAATGTTTGGGGACTTTTCAAGGGTTTTAATTTCCGTTGCTCCTTCCCTTAAATATAACACTGGGTCATGTTAGTCATTTTTACCCTTATTTCATATTTTCAAAAGCAGTAAAAGGGCTTAGAACCATGACAACAACTTTTTTTCTCTTTAAAAAAATATTTACTGCCTCTTGTGCACTGTAAGCGGCTCCTGAATCTATAGCCCTGTATATGGTCTGTATTGAAAGTCCACGCAGCAAAATGCTCAAATTTCCCAGATCGGTCCCCGATTCAGACTAGGTTTTCACTTTGCATTGTGGGAGATGTAGTCCTGATTTTATATTGGAGTAAACGAGACTAGAAGTCCCAGAATGCAAATAAAAACCTGGCCTCGCCGACCTACCTAGATATGGACCTGCAAAACTTTATAGGTCTTAATGTCGTCAGCTGTATTGCCTCGGGCGGTAATGAGCATTAATGCTATCAGGCTTCAAGCACTCTCGAGCATCCATGCTCCTCGGTGGTCCACCTCACCCGTACTCTGCATGGGGAGTCATGAGGTGCGTTACTGTTCACAGGAGCCCTGCTGCGTGGGGAGTCATGAGGTGCCTTTCTGTTCACAGGGGTCCCGCTGCGGGTCTCTGCTTGTCCTACGTGAAGCCCACAATATGGGATGGTGTAGAAAAGGAGTCCTCCGTCTGAGGTGCTGTCAGCGTCGCAGTAGCTCAAGTTTGTTTTATGCTTCTCGTGCCAGGGGTTTGAACTTAACTTCCTAGGCCTGAAATAGGGTGACAGCCCCCACCCGCCCCCATGGGGATGTTGAAGAGGAAGGTTCCACTGTGCTCTTTACCCACCTACCTCTTACAATAAGCACTTTCAAGAGGAGGGAGAGATTCCCTGAGTGACTGGACCCGCCTGAAAGTGGACGTCTGGGTCCATGGGACCCCCTTTTTACCCGCCAGAGGGCTGCGTTCCGGGAGTGTACTGGTAGTGCACCACCTTTTTGTGGCACACGTTCAGTGCGCCTCCTAAAGACATGTTTGCCTCTGCGCCGCCTCCATAATATCGCCCAGGCTCAGAGGCAAAGAGATTCCCTTCTTTACATGGGGCCACACCCCATGCAAATAAGGGAATGTCCTCTTATAATAACATGTGCACCAGTGCTATCACTACTACAGTAGGGGACGTGCAAGCGTCTGCAGCCCCTTCTGTAATACCATTGTGCCCTGGGGTAGCACAAAGCGGGTGCACATGCCCGTTGCCCCCATTGCGGCACAATGTATAAGACGGTCCCAGGTGTTAATCTTTGAGTGAATTCTCTTTTCTTTAAAAGCTGCCATCTTTGAATGGTTTTCCATATACTTTATGAATATTCATTCAAAGATGGCTGCCGCAGTTCTATACACTGACAATGTGGGAATTTAGGGAAAAAATAAAAACAAGCATCAAATGGTTTCCAGGGTGAGACCTAATTTTCTTTGCCACTGCTTTTTTAGGTCGAGCCTCGAGTAGCGCGCAAGCGCTGCTTAGAGGCGAAGACTTAATGTAAGGAGTTTTGAAAGCAGTCCCAAAACGCTCGTGCGTCGTTGCTGGCCTTTTTGAGATGGGTACGCGCGGCAAACATATGTTTCAATTATCGTGCCCAGACGCGGGCGCGATAAGTGGAAACACATGTCTGCCGCGCAAGGCCAGCCACGACGCACGAGCGTTTTGGGACTAATTTGCAGGCTGCCGCGCTCGCTCGCCCCGCTCCTCCGTGCTTGTTCTACTTCCGCCGCCCTGCCTGGGGTGCTCTCCCGACTGAGGATATTTCAGGCACTACCCTTGGGGTTAACCTACATCTGTGCTGTGCCTCTTAAGCGCCTGGCACATCCAGCTGCCATGGCTTGACGGCTCCTCCCCATGTAACTTGTAGGCGTGTGACTTTTGGGGGGTTTCACCTTTCTGTGACTTTGACATGCTTATAGGGCTCCGGGGCTGATGTGTAAAGCGGCTGTTGTGAGTTTAGCACACCCCATACAGTCTGGTACTGCATCTTACAATTTCAAGCCAGAGGAAATTGTTTGACCCGAGTGTGTACCTTAGGAATTCAAATGGTGACGAGGGCTCATGTAGCGCCGAGATGGCCACTTGAAAGCGCAGCTTAATTTTACCAGAAAGAGAACACCAGCAACATACGCATAGTTCCTATTTCACATGAGCTCGAGAGAAGCCAGCCCGCAGGCATATCTCACGCCATCCCTTCAGCAGCCGTTGTAAAGAACAAGTGATGGGAACAGACAAGCAGAAGCAGGCACGTGGGCAGCAGCGATACAAACCTGCCCCGGGAAAACGCAGGTCCAGTCTGCTCAAACCAGCATTCTAGCAACACTTGGTTGTGTGTGTTTTTTTATATTTTAGAACTAGTAACTACTCCCGTCTTTAAATACAAAGCACGGCAAACCTCAGGCCCCAGCTTTTGCGCATTTTCCCCTATTTGTGATTTTTGTATGTGTATTCTGCGCCTGCAGTTATAGTTGTGCATATGCTTTTCGAAATGTGCTGTGAACTCTCAGAAATGAAACAGCTGCGATAGCCTGAGTGGAACCATGATAACCTGTTATTCAGCACTTAACTCAAGAGGAGAAAAGTGGTTTTAATCCTGGTTGCATCTTGGATTCGTTTTAGTGTCAATGTCATGGATAGTTTTTCATGGGACTCTGTTGTGTTAAATTGATATATTTTTTAACCAGTACAATTTCCATTGTTTGCTATGCCTCTCATGTGTATTAAGTTTATATTTTTTATTCAGTCAGTATAGTTTCCAAGGTTGGTCTGCCTCTCCTAGGTAGTTCAGTATCCCTGAGAGACATATCCTACAAGTGGCTCCAGTAAATAAAAATAAAAACCTTTGTATCTTGTCGTCTGGAATTTCCTCGGGGAAGTGGTGTCTTAGCACCTGGTCCTAAGCCTCACACAAAGCTACAACAATGCAGCAAGAAGTTGGAGCCAACAGAAGAGAGTGAATTCTTGTCTACCTAACTGTACAATTACACAAATCTAACTGTAGAACCCAAGGGCTCTCACACTTCTGCCCAACTTGAGGATCTCCTCTGGCTCCCAGCAGACAGGCACTTTCAGTTTCCGCAGAGCTTTAAGTAGGATAAAAAAACTGGGGGGTCTCTCAAAGGGGCGTGGCCAATGTAATTAAGGGCATGGCTTAAAACACACAAACGAAAAATCTGTGCTTAGCATAGTGCGCTGCCCAACTGGTATTTTGCTGCTTCTGTCATTGTATCCAGATATATAATACAACAAGTAACGTCATACCTACAACAAGTCAGGGCTATTGGCTTTGTCAATGGTTGTTAGCTGCATAAGCAACAACTATGACTTCGTTGAATATAACATGACAATCCTTCAGTTCTGAAATGATGAGACTGTAAAAGAACTTTAACGGGCCTCTTCGAAGTTACCCCAAAGGCAGTGAAGGGTGGCACTGCTGCAGAGTTAAGATTTTTTTACCCAGTGGGTGATGGCAAAAATGGAGAGCACGCTAGGGACTCGTCTGGACAGCTGCTTTTATAACTGCCGGTGCTGAGCACCGACAGGACCCGGCCCACTTAAAGCCCTGGCTATCCGCTCTGTATGCCCAGCCCTGACGGGCCCTGGTCCCGTTTATCTGTGCCGTTTGATTTCACCATATTGCCCTGCCAGAAATCTTCGTTCTCCCCATCACCACCTGGCCCAGGTTCTGAGGTTCATCGAAGTATGTATAACGTGCAGGCAGTGAAGCGAATGTGGCCTTTCTGGATTTTCCTCAGATCGTGTAATCCAGCTGTTTTAATTCATTTTCTGTAGAGATTTAGGTTTACTTACTACTCATTCTATTCAGATTGTGTTAACTCAGCTGTTTATCTTTACCTGGTAGATCAAATGATTACTCTTTAGTTTGATGGTAACATTCACTGCTGCTCTAGAACATAGCTTAAAGACACTGGCAAAGCCAATAGCTCTGGCTAAACACATAAAGTTCCAAAAGCGAGACCTATTGGCTATGCCAATGCTTGTCCTTATATGCACGGGACTAATTTATATTGGTGTTTCTGTTGTAAAATACATACAATCACCCGTAACCATGGTCCTTGCTTCCTCCCCTGGTTCGTGGCTGTTTACACGTGTGAACCTGGTGCCATGTACCGGTTGAATGATGTCCATGGAGGACCCTGTATCCCTGCATAAAATGAAAGATGCTTTGCAGGCTGTTCTTAATTCCAAGGTACTTACCCTGATGTCCCAGGGTATCCGGTGGGCTGGGGTACTTTACATCTGCTGTGTATAAAACGAGTCTCTGAATACTCTCTACCTGAACCTCCCTGTTCTGCTGAGTGCTGTCTAGCAACAGGAACACTTTGGCTGGGAATGTCTGGGTGCAATCCAAATTTTTAAAGCGACCAGTTGGTACTAGTCCCCCTTAGCCTTCCTGAGTAGCCTTGGGACAGTGGCTCTCTTTCCAAAATGGTTTGAGCGGTCACTCTTCGTTACATTAGTTTTTTGTGTAGCATAGACTTTATCTCAAGGGATGTCGAAGTGCTTTGCAAATAATATGTGAAGCGAAGTTGAGCATTTTTACATTAGGAAACAGTTTCTTTGAAGTATAGAAATAGTTTCATAAAACTGACAGATAATTTCTGGCACGCACGCCCCGCGGCAGTCGGAACTAGGTAGTTATAGTTAGGTCAGCTGTTCTGTAGGAAAAGCGTTTTTTTGTGTTGCTAATAACGTTGGCCCTGTTTGACGAATCTCCACAAAACCTTTAAAAAAAAGGTGCTACTTTTTAACTAGTTTGTGCATGGAACGTTTCAGGGTGATACGTCAAGTGGAGGCCAAGAAAGGAGGGGGGGGCTAAAACGCAGAATCCCCATGCATTTTCTATAGACTTCTTTAGGCAGGGCTACAGCAAAAACTGCTGAATGGAATTCCATCATATTTGGACCAAGAAGCTAGATCTTAGTCCACAGACTGTGCTTTTTAGGTCTCGCCTAGGCAGCGCGCATGCGCTGCTCTAGGAGATGACCTTTAGAAATTGGTCAGCTCTTTTTCAGCACTCGTGCTCGTGCTGGCATCCACCTTGCGGGAGCGAGCATCGGCGCGCGCGCTAATTGAAAACATATGCGCCGCTGCTCGCAAGGGGCATGCCAGCACAAGCATGAGTGCTTGAAAAGAGATGTTAGCATCTTGTGACGAGGGCTCTCAACTCCTCCCCTAGCTCTGGGATCGCTGCAATGCCCTTAGGGCTTGATCGCGTAGATGACTGCTCTCGACTCCTCCCCTAGCTCCGGGATCGCTTCAAGTTTCTTAGAGCTTGTTTAGCTGTGTCAAAGGCCAGCCACGTGCTCATCCCCGTCGAAAGCCTAAATTTTAACAGCGACATGAACACAGAGCAGCTTGTTAACCTAAAGTACTGCACATTAGCGATGCTGAAACCCAGCGTCACGCGGTATTTCATCTGTGCGGCACCCAACACTTTTTAAACCACAGGAAAGTTATCATCCCGGTTAAAGCAAAACGAAAGAGAATCGCCATCATACATGCCAATTGAGGGCAGCCTCCACCCTCTCACAAAATTCATGGCCAAAAGGCCAGGATGCTCAGGCCTTCAGATCGGAGAGCGCCACGTGCTGCTTTCCTGCAGGTGGGCGCAGTCATTGTGCTTGGGCGTGTGGAAATAAGTTTTGCAACCCACTTTTCTTGACATTTTTAAAATGTTATTTACTTTATTCTCTAAAACTGGTCGAGACAAGGTTTGAAATAACGACAGTTGAAAGCCCCGGGTAGTGCTCTTGCTGTAGAAAGCTGCAGGACTTAAGCACTTAAGACTTTGGTGATGATTCTTAAAAACCTTTTTATAAAGAAGGTGCCTAACAATAAGCTTGTACTTTTAACAGAATTTAAGTAATGTGATGCCGCGTGACTTCTATTGCTTGTAGGAATATAGTAGCTTACAACTTGGCATACAATTGTAATATTCAAACAAAGCGATAGTGTCATAAACCGCTTTATCTGAGCGGGGGCGGGCACTCTAGTCTTGAAGTGATGCGGGCTACCCTCTGGTAACCAAGCAGGGGGTGGGAGGCAGACTTCCGGTCTCTGTCGCTTTTAATAAAGGGCTGCGTACCATTTTATTTAAAATAAATTGTTTTCTCTGATGCAGTCTGGAAATTAAAGCTGGGATGGTGAAAGGGGTTTTTCCGCACAGTGATTCGACGTTAACGGTCGCTCCCAGCCTGCGTTTTTGAAACGGGGATTTACTTTTTCGTGAGAGGCATAGGAATTGAATCAACCAACGGCAGTGCTGCTCTTGTGAATCAAAAAAAAAATAGTGCAATAAAAGTCTAAAGTGCCCGAGATGTGGCAGTGACTTAAGACAGGGGCACAGTCTCTTATCTCGTTTTATTCTCGCAAATGATTGTAGTCAAACAAGAGGCATAACTTGAATACCCCCAACTTCTAGAAGGAACTGTTGGCCCTTACACCATGCTGTCTATTTTCGACTAGTGACAATGGTGCTGAAAAAAAGACAATAATGGGTTTAATTAGCAAGGTCAGGCGCATCATTCTGGTTGGTACATTCTAATATCTTCGAAGTGGTGGGTCGTTTTTGTGTAGGCAAAAAATTAAATTATCATACCCCTTCCTTTCAGGGTTCCAGAAACTATTTATCCAGAAGTTTTTCTCGTTCACCACAAGAGGTTGATGCTCCAATTCCAATACCTTTCAGTACAGTTTCTGTTTTTCTCTATTTTATTGAGCCTCACTTGATATCAGTTTTAAGATGATATACTACCAACATTTGGTCATATATACTGAACTACCTCACCTGGTCTTATTATAGGATGCATAATCTTTTCCCATTGGGCAACTCTATAGAACTAGAAAAGAGGCTCGTAGTATTCTTACAGAGCAAGCACTTCCAGTTATAGAACTATACTTACAGCCAATAGTTACAGTAAGCCCCTTCTAAATCATAGCCCTCCGTGTAACGACTTTATTTTATGCATCTTCGGTGCTGAGGGATAGGTGTGCATAGGAAGATACTTATGCGGTTTTAAGTGTGTCCAAGTTTTAAAACAAGCATTGGCATAGCCAATAGGTCTTGCCTTTGGGACCTTATAAGTATTTAATTATGCAGCACAATATCCTTGGTGCAACATCAACTGTTGCATGGCTAAACACTTATAATGTCCCAAAGGCGAGACCTATTGGCTATGCCAATGCTTGTTGTGATTTGGTGTAAACAGTAGTCTTTGACAAATTAAGGTTAAAAAATAGTTGTATATCTGGTTGGGTTTGAGAGACTCTCTTGAGAGTCCCTCAAACCCAATTTTAGAAAATAGTGTGCTCTGAGTGGCCTGAGTGCTTTTTTAAGTCTCGACTAGGCAAAGCATGCGTGCCGTCTCAAGCACCACCCATCTTTTTAATTGGTTCCTTTTACTGTCCTTCGTAAATGCCTGCTTTTGTTTGGCTAATATGCTTAGTAGTCTCTCCTTTTGTATTTTTGTAACCTCCCGTTAGGACTGCCCCTATTACATGTGCTCTTACTCTTCGTGTTATTTATTACACTTTGTGATCACTCTTTTATTTTTGCTTGCATCGGCTCACGCTCAGTCACGGATTGTTGAGTTCGCTTAATCAGCTTGTTATTTGCAGTGGCAGTTTTAGTTTTTAAAAACACAGTTCATGCGCTTTTTCAACGGCTTCCCTAACGTGTAAATGCTTCGTTTGACTTGCTTTTCGGCATTCCTCATTCTGTTTCCTTTCGGCATTGTTTTAGTAACCATCGTCATGTATTTACATTTTTTTTTTTTTTAAAGGCACAGTTTTACAGACGCTGAGACTCGAACTCCGTTCCAAAGTCGGCAGCTCTGGAGGTTACGCCACAGCCTCTCTCCTGCTGGGCATGGGCGTCAGTGTGTTTAGCTGCGACTTTCATAATTTATTTTTTACTTGCTTGAAGCGAGCTGCCGGCAGCAAAGCCTGCTTCCCCAGGGCTGTCCTCCTCGTCTCCATTGTAACGCTCTCTCCCTCCCACTCTCCAGTGACGGACTGCTCCTGTCCAGGTTTCTTTGCATTATGGGATTATCTTTCTGATTTTGAATAAGATAAAGAAGACTACAAGTCCCACAATGCAAATCAGAAACCTGGACTGGAGCAGCTAGTCGGACACAGACCTGGGAGCATTCTCAGGGCTCAATTTAGCCTTCTCTGTTGACAGTGATAGGCAGTTAACTCTGTTGGTACAAGTCGAATACTCTTAATAATGTCCATTATTTAACAGTTAGCAAAGTCCCATCACTACTGTGTTCAACCAAAAAATCATCACGCCTTTAATTTACTTTTCAAAGTCCACCTTAAATGTAACAGGCAAGGGGAAGAGCTGTAATTTCACTGGAACAGAGTACGCTGCTTTGTTTACCACCATCTCCGCACTCCTTGTAGTTCTGAAGTGCGCATGTGTGCTTCCTTTCAGCCAGCAGCGCTTCGGTATCGGGACATACATGATCTGGCTCTGCTTATTTGTCTGGGGTCCGCTTGCCCAGATTTATTGCTTCCACTGTAGTGAAGACCCTTAGGAGGGGAATGAATCAAGAACACCCAGGATAATGTGCTGCATAGCTAAACACTTGTAAGGTCCGAAGGGCAAGACCTATTGGCTATGCCAATGCTAGTTTCCCTTGGACAATCTCACTCCTGTAGGAGTCAGACTCCTGCGGGAGAGAGCGCTCTGATTGGTGCCAGCAACATGAGAAAAATGTTTCTAGCAGCCATTACTGGACCTGGGGACTTAGTCCCCTGTCCTGAAGTTATAAAAAACAAATAATATAAGGTGGCAAGGTAGGGATACCCTGTCCCCCTAGGTCCCATGAGAGGAACCTAGGGGCACCCCACCTGGGGCCAAAATTGGAAGGAAAAAACCCTGCAATTTTTGCTGCAATGCCATGGTATCTCCAAAAAAAAAAAAAAGCCAGCCGCATTCTTTAATTAAGTAGAGGGGGGCCATGTGGCCCCACCCCCTGAGCCGATTTCTGCTCCGGGCTGAAAATGGCCCCATTTGTTGAAGGGGGGGGGGGGGGCGCACGTGGCTACCCGGAACCGTATTCGTCCCTGGGTACCACATCACCCAGGGCTGGCTCACTTGTCCCATTCCTGGGACACAGCAGTTTCCCTTCCCGCACCGGCATAGAGACTTGTGTTTGGTCCCACCGGGCGGGAGCATTTTTTAAAACTTCCACCAAACAGTAGCAAACACAAAGTCTGCTCCCAGAGGGTGGGAGCTTTAAAAATGCTCCCGCCAGCTGGGAGCAGTCTTAAGATCTGTTTCCCTGAATGACTGGTCATAGAGCTCCATGATACTTGTATTTGTAGTGCCTTCGGGTCAGTGACTCACCCATAGAATAGCCTATCACAGAGCTCTGTCATATTTGTATTAATAGCGTCTTTTGTTCAGTGGCTCGCACACTGAACAACTTGTCATAGAGCTCTGTGATATTTGTATTTATAACACCTTTGGTACAATGGCTTGCCTATTGAATAATTTGTCATAGAGCTCTGTAATAATTGTATTTATAGCACCTTCAGTTTGATGGCTCACCCATTAAATAACTTGCCATAACTCAGTGATATTTGTATTGACAGTGCCTTCAGTTCAGTGGCTCACCCATTGAATAACTTGTCACAGAGCTCCGTGATATTTGTATTTATAGCGCCTTCGGGTCGATCGACCACCCGATGAATAAATTGTGCATAGGACTCTGTGTTGTTTGTATTTATCATACCTTAGAACGATGCCTTAATCACTGAATAACTTGTGATAGAGCTCTGTGATATTTGTATTTATAGCACTACTGGTTCGATGGCTCACCAACTGAATAACTTGTCACAGAGCTCCTTGATATGTGTATTTATGCTGTCTTCGGTTCAGTGGCTCGCCCACTGAATACCTTGTCATAGGCATCCATGATACTTGTATTTATAGCACCTTCGGTTAGATGGCTTGCCCACTGAATACCTTGTCACAGAGCTCCTTGATATGTGTATTTATAGCTCCTTTGGTTCAGTGGCTCGCCCATTGAATACCTTGTCATAGGCGCCCATGATGCATGTATTTATAGCACCTTCGCTTCAATGGCTCGCCCAGTGAATACCTTGTCTTAGGCGTCCATGATACGTGTATTTATAGCGCATTCGATTCGATGGCTCGCCCACTGAATAACTTGACATAAAGCTCTTTGATATTTGTATTTATGGCGTCTTCGGTTCAGTGGCTCGCCCATTGAATACCTTGTCATAGGCGCCCATGATACTTGTATTTATAGCACCTTCGGTTCGATGGCTCGCCCACTGAATAACTTGCCATAGAGCTCCTTGATATGTGTATTTATAGCTCCTTTGGTTCAGTGGCTCGCCCACTGAATACCTTGTCATAGGCGTCCATGATACTTGTATTTATAGCACCTTCGGTTCGATGGCTCGCCCACTGAATAACTTGCCATAGAGCTCCTTGATATGTGTATTTATAGCTCCTTTGGTTCAGTGGCTCGCCCATTGAATAACTTGCCATAGAGCTCCTTGATATGTGTATTTATGGCGTCTTCGGTTCAGTGGCTCGCCCACTGAATACCTTGTCATAGGCGCCCATGATACTTGTATTTATAGCTCCTTTGGTTCAGTGGCTCGCCCACTGAATAACTTGCCATAGAGCTCCTTGATATGTGTATTTATGGCTCCTTTGGTTCAGTGGCTCGCCCACTGAATAACTTGTCATACGCGCCCATGATACTTGTATTTATAGCACCTTCGGTTCGATGGCTCGCCCATTGAATACCTTGTCATACGCGCCCATGATACTTGTATTTATAGCACCTTCGGTTTGATGGCTCGCCCACTGAATACCTTGTTATAGGCGTCCATGATACTTGTATTTATAGCGCCTTCGGTTCAGTAGCTCGCCCACTGAATAACCTGTCAAAGAACTCTGCAACATTTATATTTATAGCGCATTCTATTTCATGGCTCGCCCACTGAATAACTTGTCATAGGCGCCCATGATACTTGTATTTATAGCTCCTTTGGTTCAGTGGCTCGCCCACTGAATACCTTGTCATAGGCATCCATGATACTTGTATTTATAGCACCTTCGGTTCGATGGCTCGCCCACTGAATACCTTGTCATAGGCGTCCATGATACTTGTATATATAGCACCTTCGGTTCAGTAGCTCGCCCATTGAATAATTTGTCATACAGCTCTGTAGTATTTGTATTTATAGCTCCTTCGGTTTGATGGCTCGCCCACTGAATACCTTGTCATAGGTGTCCATGATACTTGTATATATAGCACCTTCGGTTCAGTAGCTCGCCCATTGAATAATTTGTCATACAGCTCTGTGATATTTGTATTTATAGCACCTTCGGTTCGATGGCTCGTCCTCTGAATAACTTGCCATAGAGCTCCTTGATATGTGTATTTATGGCGTCTTCGGTTCAGTGGCTCGCCCATTGAATACCTTGTCATAGGCACCCATGATACTTGTATTTATAGCACCTTCGGTTCGATGGCTCGCCCACTGAATAACTTGCCATTGAGCTCCTTGATATGTGTATTTATGGCGTCTTCGGTTCAGTGGCTCGCCCACTGAATACCTTGTCATAGGCGCCCATGATACTTGTATTTATAGCTCCTTCGGTTCAGTGGCTCGCCCACTGAATACCTTGTCATAGGCGTCCATGATACTTGTATTTATAGCTCCTTCGGTTCAGTGGCTCGCCCACTGAATACCTTGTCATAGGCGCCCATGATACTTGTATTTATAGCACCTTCGGTTCGATGGCTTGCCCACTGAATAACTTGCCATAGAGCTCCTTGATATGTGTATTTATGGTGTCTTCGGTTCGATGGCTCGCCAATTGAATAACTTGCCATAGAGCTCCTTGATATGTGTATTTATGGCGTCTTCGGTTCAGTGGCTCGCCCATTGAATATCTTGTCATAGGCGCCCATGATACTTGTATTTATAGCACCTTCGGTTCGATGGCTCGCCCACTGAATAACTTGCCATTGAGCTCCTTGATATGTGTATTTATGGCGTCTTCGGTTCAGTGGCTCGCCCACTGAATACCTTGTCATAGGCGCCCATGATACTTGTATTTATAGCTCCTTCGGTTCAGTGGCTCGCCCACTGAATACCTTGTCATAGGCGTCCATGATACTTGTATTTATAGCTCCTTCGGTTCAGTGGCTCGCCCACTGAATACCTTGTCATAGGCGCCCATGATACTTGTATTTATAGCACCTTCGGTTCGATGGCTCGCCCACTGAATAACTTGTCACAGAGCTCCTTGATATGTGTATTTATAGCTCCTTCGGTTCAGTGGCTCGCCCATTGAATAACTTGTCATAGGCGTCCATGATACTTGTATTTATAGCGCATTCGATTTCATGGCTCGCCCACTGAATAACTTGCCATAGAGCTCCTTGATATGTGTATTTATAGCTCCTTCGGTTCAGTGGCTGGCCCACTGAATACCTTGTCATAGGCGTCCATGATACTTGTATTTATAGCTCCTTTGGTTCAGTGGCTCGCCCATTGAATAACTTGTCATAGGCGTCCATGATACTTGTATTTATAGCGCATTCGATTTCATGGCTCGCCCACTGAATAACTTGCCATAGAGCTCCTTGATATGTGTATTTATGGCTCCTTTGGTTCAGTGGCTCGCCCACTGAATACCTTGTCATACGCGCCCATGATACTTGTATTTATAGCGCCTTCGGTTCAGTAGCTCGCCCTCTGAATAACCTGTCAAAGAACTCTGCAACATTTATATTTATAGCGCATTCTATTTCATGGCTCGCCCACTGAATAACTTGTCATAGGCGCCCATGATACTTGTATTTATAGCTCCTTTGGTTCAGTGGCTCGCCCACTGAATACCTTGTCATAGGCGTCCATGATACTTGTATTTATAGCTCCTTTGGTTCAGTGGCTCGCCCACTGAATACCTTGTCATAGGCGTCCATGATACTTGTATTTATAGCACCTTCGGTTCGATGGCTCGCCCACTGAATAACTTGCCATAGAGCTCCTTGATATGTGTATTTATAGCACCTTCGGTTCGATGGCTCGCCCACTGAATACCTTGTCATAGGCGTCCATGATACTTGTATTTATAGCACCTTCGGTTCGATGGCTCGCCCACTGAATAACTTGCCATAGAGCTCCTTGATATGTGTATTTATAGCACCTTTGGTTCAGTGGCTCGCCCACTGAATACCTTGTTATAGGCGCCCATGATACTTGTATTTATAGCGCATTCGATTCGATGGCTCGCCCACTGAATACCTTGTCATAGGCGTCCATGATACTTGTATTTATAGCACCTTCGGTTTGATGGCTCGCCCACTGAATACCTTGTCATAGGCGTCCATGATACTTGTATATATAGCACCTTCGGTTCAGTAGCTCGCCCATTGAATAATTTGTCATACAGCTCTGTGATATTTGTATTTATAGCACCTTCGGTTCGATGGCTCGTCCTCTGAATAACTTGCCATAGAGCTCCTTGATATGTGTATTTATGGTGTCTTCGGTTCAGTGGCTCGCCCATTGAATAACTTGCCATAGAGCTCCTTGATATGTGTATTTATAGCTCCTTCGGTTCGATGGCTCGCCCACTGAATACCTTGTCATAGGCACCCATGATACTTGTATTTATAGCACCTTCGGTTCGATGGCTTGCCCACTGAATACCTTGTCACAGAGCTCCTTGATATGTGTATTTATGGTGTCTTCGGTTCAGTGGCTCGCCCAGTGAATACCTTGTCTTAGGGGTCCATGATACGTGTATTTATAGCGCATTCGATTCGATGGCTCGCCCACTGAATAACTTGAAATAAAGCTCTGTGATATTTGTATTTATAGTGCCTTCCGTTCGATGGCTCACCCATTGAATAAATTGTGCATAGGACTCTGTGATGTGTGTACTTATAGTACCTTTGGAACAATGCCTCGCCCATTGAATAACTTGTCATAGAGCTCTGTGATACTTATATTTATAGCGCCGTCGGTTCAGTATCTAGCCCATTGACTAACTTGTCATAGACCTCCATGATATTTGTATTTATAGCACCTTTGGTTCGATGGCTCACCCATTGACTAACTTGTCATAGACCTCCATGATATTTGTATTCATAGCGCTTTTGGTTCGATGGCTCACCGATTGAATAACTTGTAATAAAGCTCTATGATATTTGTATTTATAGCACCTTCAGTTCAGGGGCTGGCTCATTGAATAACTTGTCGTAGACCTCTATGATATTTGTATTTGTAGCGCCTTTGGTTCAATGGCTCGCCCATTGAATATCTTGTCATAGAGCTCTGTGATGCTTGTATTTATAGCGCCGTCGGTTCAGTAGCTCGCCCATTGAATAACTTGTCATAGAGCTCTGTGATACTTATATTTATAGCGCCTTTGGTTCGATGACTCGCCCATTGACTAACTTGTCATAGACCTCCATGATATTTGTATTTGTAGCGCCTTTGGTTCGATGGCTCACCCATTGAATAACTTGTAATAAAGCTCTATGATATTTGTATTTATAGCACCTTCAATTCAGGGGCTCGCTCATTGAATAACTTGTCGTAGACCTCTGATATTTGTAGCGTCTTTGGTTCAATGGCTCGCCCATTGAATATCTTGTCATAGAGCTCTGTGATACTTGTATTTATAGCGCCGTCTGTTCAGTAGCTCGCCCATTGAATAACTTGTCATAGAGCTCCGTATTATTTTTATTCATAGTGCTTGCGGTTCTGTGATTCTTCCGTTTGATGACTCACCCATTGAATTACTTGTCCATAGGGCTTGGTGATATCTGTATTTGTAGCGTCTGCAGTTCCGCTGCCCACCCATAGAATAACTTGTCCATAATACTCAGTTATGTTTTTCTAGAACCTGTGAACTCGATGGTGAGGTATAGAATAACATTACCTGTGATATTTGTATTTATAGAGCCTAGAGGTCCATGATATGTGTTTATCGCGCCTGTGGTTTAATGGTCACCATAGACTAACTTTCCTTAGCATTCCACGTCATTTATTTTATGGCGCCTGTGGTTTATTGGCTTCTGTTAGAATAACTTTTCCACAGGGCTCTGTAATATTTGTTTTTCTAGTGCCTTCAGCTTAATCGCAGTAATAGCCTTGTTGTATCTCGGTCCCTAAAGCTGCTGTGACAAGCTGTTGTTTTCTTATATAACTTAATTTGACCTATTCTTTCCCTACTTTTAAATAAATATATACATAAATACATATATATTTTTCTTTCAAAGACACAGCTCACCTGCCTTGACATTGGGTTTATTCTGGGCTATCACTGTGTACAGTATCTGACTTCCCAGCCTCCTCCGCCCCTTGGAGTGAGCCCTGCCTCCTTGGCTTCAAGCCCTTAGACAATCAAGTGCCCAAATGTTTTCTGAATGGAGTGCAGTTGCCTCTGTGGCCCTGGAACATGAGCCACCACACGAACTGCAACCAGGACCCACATCAGGGGCTTGCAGACAAAAATTTAAATGTCTTCGATTGAAGAACCTTGTCTGATCTTGGGCATTAGAAACACTGCAGTGATTTGCTGACACCTCTCTAATCGTCTACCTTGAAGCCTGCCCTCTGGGCTGCAGGCTGTTACAGTGAGTGTGCAGTGGCTGTAGACACAGCTTTAAATGCCCTCTCTTGAAGCCCCTCCTCCTGGTGCTCTGGAGCTGTGATTAGTTCAGTGTCTGTTATTTGGCTGCAGCGTCTGCAGTGATTGACACATCTTTAAATGTCCTCTCTTGAAGCCCCTCCCTGTGCTCTGGAGCTGTCACTGGTTCAGTGTCTGCTCTGACTGCAGTGATTGTTGACACATCTTTAAATGTCCTCTGGTTTTTTTTAGGTCTCGCCTAGCGACGCAGCACGAAGCGCTGTCGCTAGCGAGATCTATTGTTTGGAAGGGGGACAGGACATGTGCACGCGTATGGCAAGACAGGAGATGTGCATGCATACGGCTCGCGGCGTTCTCACAACTCCTGCTTGCACCATACGCGTGCACATCTCACGGCGCCCGGACAGGCCATGTGCACGCTCACGGCGTCTCTTTCAGACAGCCGATGTGCACGCTCATGGCGTGTCCTTCAGCGTGCGCCTTACAGACATCTCTCACCGGGGCTCAGCAGGTAGACAAAATTGCCCCCATGATGGAGCGGCCCGCTGTCTGGCGGGTCCGCTAAGAGAATGGGCGCCGGCAATGCACCCAGCCAAGCCCTCACTCACCGGCTGGTTCAGGACTCCGGCGTCTCTCCTCGGTCTGCAGGTTCCCTGGCCGTCTCCTCGGCACGCCGCGGGGCTCTCCTCACCACTCGGGAGCCCCGTCTTACCTCTGGTGCCATGCAGTCTGCCTCGCTCTTCGCCCGGGCCCTCTGATGGGGGCCGGGACTTCAGCATGGAGCCTGCAGGGTTCCGGACGTCCTCTCCGGCGGTTCCTTCCTGTTTCTTTGGCAGGCCCCGCCCACGTCCCAACGAAGGCTGCCTGACTTACGGTTTCGCCGCCATCTGCACCGGAGGCAGGGAGTGCGCCCCGCGATGTCGCCTCCGTTGTTCAGCTTGCCTAAGGCACGGACGCGCTTCACGGTAAGCTGTTAACGTTACAGGGGCTCTGAAGGATTCTAGTGTTGTCCGGGAGGGAGGGAGGGGGATGTTAGAGCATTCATTGGAGCGTAAGGACAGAGACCATTTACCAATCAACCTGACGGAATACACTGAAACTGACGAAAAATGTAATTTGCAGCTATGTCTATTTCCATCAACGAGGTTATGAGGTTCAGCTTCAGCCAGGTCTTTTATTTTAGCCAATAACACTTGGCATGCTGGGAAATGTAGTCGATTTAAATGCGATCCAAGAGTGTTGTTGCTTTAGGATTACCGTGCAGCGCAATTTTGAAAACCATCCGTTGAACCACCCTTGAGAGGCAACAGGGCACTAATGGCAATGGGAGGTTACAGAGTAGCCCTATATGGTAAAACAAGCATTTGTAATGCAAGTGGTCTCACATTTGCGAAAGTTTGAGCTATTATTGTAAATGACAATGCCTTTTATTTATGTTTTAAAAACCTGCAAGCGGTGCCTATGTACTATAAGTACAAAGTGCGTGTTTACGCATCACTTGTAGGTTTTCAAAACACATAAATAAAACACATTGTCAGTTACAATGCCAATAGCTCAAACTCTCGCAAATGCGGGACCTATTGCATTGCAAATGCTTGTTACGCTTTAACGTTGCCTCCTATCTTATTTTCTCAGAGAATAGTGGTTAGCGCCAGGACACCCTCGGGTAATTGCCGCGCTTTAGTAATAACTATAACATAACATAACTGGTTCAGTGCCTGCTCTGACTGCAGTGATTGTTGACACATCTTTAAATGTCCCCTCTTGAAGCCCCCTACCTGTGCTCTGGAGCTGTGACTCAGTGTCTGTGCTTTGGTGCAGCGTCTGCAGTGATTGTTGACACATCTTTAAATGTCCTCTCTTGAAGCCCCTCCCTGTGCTCTGGAGCTGTGACTGGTTCAGTGTCCGTGCTTTGGCTGCAGCGTCTGCAGTGATTGTTGACACATCTTTAAATGTCCTCTCTTGAAGCCCCTCCCGGTGCTCTGGAGCTGGTGATTGGTTCTGTGCTCTGACTGCTGTGATTGTTGACACATCTTTAAATGTCCCCTCTTGAAGCACCTCCCCGTGCTCTGGAGCTGGTGATTGGTTCTGTGCTCTGACTGCTGTGATTGTTGACACATCTTTAAATGTCCCCTCTTGAAGCACCTCCCGTGCTCTGGAGCTGGTGATTGGTTCTGTGTCTGTGCTCTGACTGCTGTGATTGTTGACACATCTTTAAATGTCCTCTCTTGAAGCCCCTCCCTGTGCTCTGGAGCTGTGACTGGTTCAGTGTCTGTGCTTTGGCTGCAGCGTCTGCAGTGATTGTTGACACATCTTTAAATGCCCTCTCTTGAAGCCCCTCCCCGTGCTCTGGAGCTGGTGATTGGTTCTGTGTCTGTGCTCTGACTGCAGTGATTGTTGACACATCTTTAAATGTCCTCATGAAGCCCCTCCCTGTGCTCTGGAGCTGTGACTCAGTGTCTGTGCTTTGGTGCAGCGTCTGCAGTGATTGTTGACACATCTTTAAATGTCCCCTCTTGAAGCCCCTCCCTGTGCTCTGGAGCTGTCACTGGTTCTGTCTGTGCTCTGGCTTCAGTGATTGTTGACACATCTTTAAATGCCCTCTCTTGAAGCCCCTCCCTGTGCTCTGAAGCTGTGACTGGTTCATTGTCTGTGCTTTGGCTGCAGCGTCTGCAGTGATTGTTGACACATCTTTAAATGCCCTCTCTTGAAGCCCCTCCCCGTGCTCTGGAGCTGGTGATTGGTTCAGTGTCTGCTCTGACTGCGGTGATTGTTGACTCATCTTTAAATGTCCCCTCTTGAAGCCCCTCCCTTGCTCTGGAGCTGTCACTGGTTCTGTCTGTGCTCTGGCTTCAGTGATTGTTGACACATCTTTAAATGTCCTCTCTTGAAGCCCCTCCCTGTGCCCTGGAGCTGGTGATTGGTTCTGTGCTCTGACTGCAGTGATTGTTGACACATCTTTAAATGTCCTCTCTTGAAGCCCCTCCCCGTGCTCTGGAGCTGTGACTCAGTGTCTGTGCTTTGGCTGCAGCGTCTGCAGTGATTGTAGACACATCTTTAAATGTCCTCTCTTGAAGCCCCTCCCTGTGCTCTGGAGCAGTCACTGGTTCTGTGTCTGTGCTCTGGCGTCAGTGATTGTTGACACATCTTTAAATGTCCTCTCTTGAAGCCGCTCCCCGTGCTCTGGATCTGTGACTGGTTCAGTGTCTGTGCTTTGGCTGCAGCGTTAGCAGTGATTGTTGACACATCTTTAAATGTCCCCTCTTGAAGCACCTCCCCGTGCTCTGGAGCTGGTGATTGGTTCTGTGTCTGTGCTCTGACTGCTGTGATTGTTGACACATCTTTAAATGTCCTCTCTTGAAGGCCCTCCCCGTGCTCTGGAGCTGGTGATTGGTTCAGTGTCTGCGGTGATTGTTGACACATCTTTAAATGTCCTTTCTTGAAGCCCCTCCCTGTGCTCTGGAGCTGGTGATTGGTTCTGTGCTCTGACTGCTGTGATTGTTGACACATCTTTAAATGTCCCCTCTTGAAGCACCTCCCCGTGCTCTGGAGCTGGTGATTGGTTCAGTGTCTGCGGTGATTGTTGACACATCTTTAAATGTCCTCTCTTGAAGCCCCTCCCCGTGCTCTGGAGCTGGTGATTGGTTCTGTCTCTCTGCTCTGACTGCTGTGATTGTTGACACAGCTTTAAATGTCCTCTCTTGAAGCCGCTCCCCGTGCTCTGGAGCTGTGACTGGTTCAGTGTCTGTGCTTTGGCTGCAGCGTTAGCAGTGATTGTTGACACATCTTTAAATGTCCCCTCTTGAAGCACCTCCCCGTGCTCTGGAGCTGGTGATTGGTTCTGTGTCTGTGCTCTGACTGCTGTGATTGTTGACACATCTTTAAATGTCCTCTCTTGAAGGCCCTCCCCGTGCTCTGGAGCTGGTGATTGGTTCAGTGTCTGCGGTGATTGTTGACACATCTTTAAATGTCCTCTCTTGAAGCCCCTCCCTTGCTCTGGAGCTGTCACTGGTTCTGTCTGTGCTCTGGCTTCAGTGATTGTTGACACATCTTTAAATGTCCTCTCTTGAAGCCCCTCCCTGTGCTCTGGAGCTGGTGATTGGTTCTGTGCTCTGACTGCTGTGATTGTTGACACATCTTTAAATGTCCCCTCTTGAAGCACCTCCCCGTGCTCTGGAGCTGGTGATTGGTTCAGTGTCTGCGGTGATTGTTGACACATCTTTAAATGTCCTCTCTTGAAGCCCCTCCCTTGCTCTGGAGCTGTCACTGGTTCTGTCTGTGCTCTGGCTTCAGTGATTGTTGATGTGAGAAGTTGGCCTGGCATATGCTGTCCACTAATTATAGTGGGCACCTTGCACCAGTCCAAATCGACTCTTATGGTAGGTAGGTTAAAGACAACCTTATTGAAAGCTATCCTAGTGGTAGCTGTGGAGAGCAGCCTTCAGGCTAAGTCTTGAAGGAATGTAAAGCAGCTTGTTTTACCAGTCTATAATCTCTTGAGTGACCAAATGAAAGAGTACCACACCAGGTATATATTCAAAATATATGTATTTATTACTAAACACACCCTCTAGTCTCTTTATGAGGCTAGAGTTCGAAGTACATAGGTTATAAGATCTTAAATCACAGTAATAGCACAAATACACGTTTGGGCCCTAGGGGCGTACCAAACCATATACCAATAAAGTGGTATGCGAACCACGACTGAACTAGACACTAGGCCTAGAGCCTCTAGAAGTGCTTGGACCACAAGGAACCACCCAAGGTAGTGACACAGGGGACCCACGGGAGACGCGTGCAGTGTAAATACACAACCGCGATACGCCGTTAACTTCTATGGAGAAAGTCGGGATCGGGAAAATAGAGGAAAGGGACACTTTAAAAGGACTAGGACAAAACCCTTTGAGATCTAGGACTTTGAAGAGTCTCTACCCACGGGAGCACCGGAGTACTCGTGTTACCTCACCCAGGGAAGCCGGGTGCATAGGTGCCTTTCGGGGTCGGGTTTCGTCGTCGGTTCTTATGGCGATCTGCTGCAAAGTGCTGCTGGCGACCAGGGGAAAAGTGTCCGGGTGGATCCAAGAGTGGATCGGAGTTCTGAAGAACCTGAAAGCAGAGGGGACAGAGTCTGGGTCACTAGCCAGTGACCAGGGAGGCGATGGACAGATGCCCACCGATGTCGAGTGCTTCAGATTCGGTGACGGTCGTCTTGACTCTTCAGCCACGAGGTCCGGGAGGCGTTGTCGGCGACCAGGAGCAGGATTCGGGCTGTTGCTCGATGTCTGTCGAGTGCAGAGGTGTCGGCGACCAGATTGGACCCAACAAGCCTTGGCAACGGCAAGTCTCGAGTAAGATGTAGATCGTCGATGATGCAGACCAGCAAGGTCTGGGGAACTCACCCAGCGAGGGTAAGTGAGGGCAGGCCTGGAGCAACCAGACTGCCAAGTAAAGAAAAGATTGGCCTTCGTTAAGGGCTACTAGCCAACGGGCTAGCGACCGCGAAGGAGCCTCGTGACGCCGCACGTGGAGCTGGCTTACAGGACACTCGTGGAGTGGGGGCCAGTGATCTTCGGTGCAGGTGGTGCTGGAGGCTAGGGCTACTCGGAGCCCAAAGCACGACTTCTTGGGAGACCCAGTAGATGGTGCACTTGCAAATGTGCTCGGTGTCCAGGGGTCACGGTCTCAAGTCACCCACGATAGCCACGGGCCTCAGCTTTGCTGGGGACTCAGGGTAGCCTCGGGGAAGTCTGAGAATCCACCTCTGGTGATGCGATGACTTCGGCGTCCGACGGGAGCTTCAGTGATGCGAACCGGACAGATGCTTCTTTGGTGCCTGCCAAGCAGGGGAGTCACTCCTTGACCCCAAGGGAGATTCTTCAGTCCTCTAATCGTGAGTAGAGCGTCGAAGGTCCAGGATTCTGTTTCAGAGTTTCGTCCAGGTATAATCTAAAGTCCTAGGGACTGGGTTCCTACCTTTATTCTAAAAATAGGGGATGGACTACTCTGTGGCCCCACCTATGGGTGGGTCAGGGCAGAGGGTGGCTACACCCCTTTCCCTTTGTCCAGTTCGCGCCAAAGCAGGGGCTGCAAGCCCCTGATCCGGTTTGAACTGGGGTATGCACAGGGACACCAAATGTGCCCCCAGTGCAGGACTTCAAAGCACCCGAAAGTGCTCCCGCCCAGCCCCAATACACATTGTCCTGTCTGGGGAGGTGGTCACACCTCCCTGGGACAGGAAACCTATTGTCCAGGCCTCCCCTGCCGGAGTTTCGTCCAGCAGCAGGAGGCCAGACTCGTGTCTGTGGCAGCAGCATCCATTTTGTGATGCCAGGCTCTGGAAAGAAGTTACCGGACTCGTCCAGAGTTAACATGCCTTTCCCTCTAGAAGGGTGGAATGCTACCCCCACCGCCAGGATTGGCGGGGGTAGTATTCCAAGATGTTTGACACCAAACACGACATGTTTAGGTGCAGCCATTCCATAGTTAGCATTTTACCGCGAGGATATAATGCGCTTAAGAGTATATGGTCAGGCTGCACTACAAACAGCATCAGAGATGGTCTCCGAACGCTGCAGAGGGGCCCTGCTCATGCAGGGGCACCCTCTCACATAGGAACCATGCACTCTGCCTTTAGGATTGATAAGGCCTGCCTTAGGAGTGACTTATAGGTTTATATGTGTGTATGCATTTAGTGATATAGGTAACCTATACCACTGCAAGGGGTGCATGCACCACCTTACCCAGGCTGCAGTAGCAGACCTGTGGTGCCAGTTTGGATGGCCTACCAGGGGTGGCATAATACATGCTGCAGCCCCTGGCAGGCCTCTGAGGTACCTATGCCCTTGGTACATAGTATACCATATACTAGGGACTTACAAGGGCACTCCAGATCCCAATCAGTGATGTGCCTAAGGCACATGGAGACCCTTTTAAAGAGGAAACAGCTAGGCTGGGGTTCTGAATAGCAGGGCCCCAGCCAGACTAATGTCGAAAACCAGTGAAGTATCAGCAAAAAGTGGGGGTACCCCTGTGAAGCAGATCCTACTCTCCTACAGTTGACACATCTTTAAATGTCCTCTCTTGAAGCCCCTCCCTGTGCTCTGGAGCTGGTGATTGGTTCTGTGCTCTGACTGCTGTGATTGTTGACACACCTTTAAATGTCCCCTCTTGAAGCACCTCCCCGTGCTCTGGAGCTGGTGATTGGTTCAGTGTCTGCGGTGATTGTTGACACATCTTTAAATGTCCTCTCTTGAAGCCCCTCCCTTGCTCTGGAGCTGTCACTGGTTCTGTCTGTGCTCTGGCTTCAGTGATTGTTGACACATCTTTAAATGTCCTCTCTTGAAGCCCCTCCCTGTGCTCTGGAGCTGGTGATTGGTTCTGTGTCTGTGCTCTGACTGCTGTGATTGTTGACACAGCTTTAAATGTTCTCTCTTGAAGTCCCTCCCTGTGCTCTTGAGCTGTGACTCAGTGTCTGTGCTTTGGTGCAGCGTCTGCAGTGATTGTTGACACATCTTTAAATGTCCTCTCTTGCAGCCCCTCCCCATGCTCTGGAGCTGGTGATTGGTTCTGTGCTCTGGCTGCAGTGATTGTTGACACAACTTTAAATGCCCTCTCTTGAAGCCCCTCCCCGTGCTCTGGAGCTGGTGATTGGTTCTGTGTCTGTGCTCTGGCTGCAGTGATTGTTGACACATCTTTAAATGTCCTCTCTTGAAGCCCCTCCCTGTGCTCTGGAGCTGGTGATTGGTTCTGTGCTCTGACTGCAGTGATTGTTGACACAACTTTAAATGTCCTCTCTTGAAGCCCCTCCCCGTGCTCTGGAGCTGTGAATGGTTCAGTGTCTGTGCTTTGGCTGCAGCGTCTGCAGTGATTGTTGACACATCTTTAAATGTCCCCTCTTGAAGCCCCTCCCCGTGCTCTGGAGCTGTCACTGGTTCAGTGTCTGTGCTTTGGCTGCAGCGTCTGCAGTGATTGTTGACACAGCTTTAAATGTCCTCTCTTGAAGCCCCTCCCTGTGCTCTGGAGCTGTCACTGGTTCAGTGTCTGTGCTTTGGCTGCAGCGTCTGCAGTGATTGTTGACACAGCTTTAAATGTCCTCTCTTGAAGCCCCTCCCCCTGGTGCCCTGGAGCTGTGACTGGTTCAGTGCCTGTGCTTTGGCTGCAGCGTCTGCAGTGATTGTTGACACATCTTTAAATGTCCTCTCTTGAAGGCCCTCCCCGTGCTCTGGAGCTGGTGATTGGTTCTGTGTCTGTGCTCTGACTGCTGTGATTGTTGACACAACTTTAAATGTTCTCTCTTGAAGCCCCTCCCTGTGCTCTGGAGCTGTGACTCAGTGTCTGTGCTTTGGTGCAGCGTCTGCAGTGATTGTTGACACATCTTTATGTCCTCTCTTGCAGCCCCTCCCCATGCTCTGGAGCTGGTGATTGGTTCTGTGTCTGTGTTCTGGCTGCAGGGATTGTTGACACATCTTTAAATGTCCTCTCTTGAAGCCCCTCCCTGTGCTCTGGAGCTGGTGATTTGTTCTGTGCTCTGACTGCAGTGATTGTTGACACATCTTTAAATGTCCCCTCTTGAAGCCCCTCCCTGTGCTCTGGAGCTGGTGATTGGTTCTGTGTCTGTGCTCTGACTGCTGTGATTGTTGACACAGCTTTAAATGTCCTCTCTTGAAGCCCCTCCCCGTGCTCTGGAGCTGTGAATGGTTCAGTGTCTGTGCTTTGGCTGCAGCGTCTGCAGTGATTGTTGACACATCTTTAAATGTCCTCTCTTGAAGCCCCTCCCTGTGCTCTGGAGCTGGTGATTGGTTCTGTGCTCTGACTGCAGTGATTGTTGACACAACTTTAAATGCCCTCTCTTGAAGCCCCTCCCCGTGCTCTGGAGCTGGTGATTGGTTCTGTGTCTGTGCTCTGGCTGCAGTGATTGTTGACACATCTTTAAATGTCCTCTCTTGAAGCCCCTCCCCGTGCTCTGGAGCTGTGAATGGTTCAGTGTCTGTGCTTTGGCTGCAGCGTCTGCAGTGATTGTTGACACATCTTTAAATGTCCCCTCTTGAAGCCCCTCCCCGTGCTCTGTAGCTGGTGATTGGTTCTGTGTCTGTGCTCTGACTGCTGTGATTGTTGACACAGCTTTAAATTTCTCTCTTGAAGCCCCTCCCTGTGCTCTGGAGCTGTGACTCAGTGTCTGTGCTTTGGTGCAGCGTCTGCAGTGATTGTTGACACATCTTTATGTCCTCTCTTGCAGCCCCTCCCCATGCTCTGGAGCTGGTGATTGGTTCTGTGTCTGTGCTCTGGCTGCAGTGATTGTTGACACATCTTTATGTCCTCTCTTGAAGCCCCTCCCTGTGCTCTGGAGCTGGTGATTTGTTCTGTGCTCTGACTGCAGTGATTGTTGACACATCTTTAAATGTCCCCTCTTGAAGCCCCTCCCTGTGCTCTGGAGCTGGTGATTGGTTCTGTGTCTGTGCTCTGACTGCTGTGATTGTTGACACAGCTTTAAATGTCCTCTCTGAAGCCCCTCCCCGTGCTCTGGAGCTGTGAATGGTTCAGTGTCTGTGCTTTGGCTGCAGCGTCTGCAGTGATTGTTGACACATCTTTAAATGTCCTCTCTTGAAGCCCCTCCCTGTGCTCTGGAGCTGGTGATTGGTTCTGTGCTCTGACTGCAGTGATTGTTGACACAACTTTAAATGCCCTCTCTTGAAGCCCCTCCCCGTGCTCTGGAGCTGGTGATTGGTTCTGTGTCTGTGCTCTGGCTGCAGTGATTGTTGACACATCTTTAAATGTCCTCTCTTGAAGCCCCTCCCCGTGCTCTGGAGCTGTGAATGGTTCAGTGTCTGTGCTTTGGCTGCAGCGTCTGCAGTGATTGTTGACACATCTTTAAATGTCCCCTCTTGAAGCCCCTCCCCGTGCTCTGTAGCTGGTGATTGGTTCTGTGTCTGTGCTCTGACTGCTGTGATTGTTGACACAGCTTTAAATTTTCTCTCTTGAAGCCCCTCCCTGTGCTCTGGAGCTGTGACTCCGTGTCTGTGCTTTGGTGCAGCGTCTGCAGTGATTGTTGACACATCTTTAAATGTCCCCTCTTGAAGGCCCTCCCCGTGCTCTGGAGCTGGTGATTGGTTCTGTGTCTGTGCTCTGACTGCTGTGATTGTTGACACAACTTTAAATGTTCTCTCTTGAAGCCCCTCCCTGTGCTCTGGAGCTGGTGATTTGTTCTGTACTCTGACTGCAGTGATTGTTGACACATCTTTAAATGTCCCCTCTTGAAGCCCCTCCCTGTGCTCTGGAGCTGGTGATTGGTTCAGTGTCTGTGCTTTGGCTGCAGCGTCTGCAGTGATTGTTGACACATCTTTAAATGTCCCCTCTTGAAGCCCCTCCCCGTGCTCTGGAGCTGTCACTGGTTCTGTGTCTGTGCTCTGGCTGCAGTGATTGTTGACACATCTTTAAATGTCCTCTCTTGCAGCCCCTCCCCATGCTCTGGAGCTGGTGATTGGTTCTGTGTCTGTGCTCTGGCTGCAGTGATTGTTGACACATCTTTAAATGTCCTCTCTTGAAGCCCCTCCTTGTGCTCTGGAGCTGGTGATTTGTTCTGTGCTCTGACTGCAGTGATTGTTGACACATCTTTAAATGTCCCCTCTTGAAGCCCCTCCCTGTGCTCTGGAACTGGTGATTGGTTCTGTGTCTGTGCTCTGGCTGCAGTGATTGTTGACACATCTTTAAATGTCCTCTCTTGAAGCCCCTCCTTGTGCTCTGGAGCTGGTGATTTGTTCTGTGCTCTGACTGCAGTGATTGTTGACACATCTTTAAATGTCCTCTCTTGAAGCCCCTCCCTGTGCTCTGGAGCTGGTGATTGGTTCTGTGCTCTGACTGCAGTGATTGTTGACACAACTTTAAATGTCCTCTCTTGAAGCCCCTCCCCGTGCTCTGGAGCTGTGAATGGTTCAGTGTCTGTGCTTTGGCTGCAGCGTCTGCAGTGATTGTTGACACAGCTTTAAATGTCCTCTCTTGAAGCCCCTCCCTGTGCTCTGGAGCTGTCACTGGTTCTGTGTCTGTGCTCTGGCTGCAGTGATTGTTGACACATCTTTAAATGTCCTCTCTTGAAGCCCCTCCCTTGCTCTGGAGCGGTCACTGGTTCTGTGTCTGTGCTCTGGCTGCAGTGATTGTTGACACATCTTTAAATGTCCTCTCTTGAAGCCCCTCCCTTGCTCTGGAGCTGTCACTGGTTCTGTGTCTGTGCTCTGGCTGCAGTGATTGTTGACACATCTTTAAATGTCCTCTCTTGAAGCCCCTCCCTGTGCTCTGGAGCTGGTGATTGGTTCTGTGCTCTGACTGCGGTGATTGTTGACACATCTTTAAATGTCCTCTCTTGCAGCCCCTCCCCGTGCTCTGGAGCTGGTGATTGGTTCTGTGTCTGTGCTCTGGCTGCAGTAATTGTTGACACATCTTTAAATGTCCTCTCTTGAAGCCCCTCCCTGTGCTCTGGAGCTGGTGATTGGTTCTGTGCTCTGACTGCGGTGATTGTTGACACATCTTTAAATGTCCTCATGAAGCCCCTCCCTGTGCTCTGGAGCTGTGACTCAGTGCCTGTGCTTTGGCTGCAGCGTCTGCAGTGATTGTTGACACATCTTTAAATGCCCTCTCTTGAAGCCCCTCCCCGTGCTCTGGAGCTGGTGATTGGTTCTGTGTCTGTGCTCTGGCTGCAGTGATTGTTGACAAATCTTTAAATGTCCTCTCTTGAAGCCCCTCCCTGTGCTCTGAAGCTGTGACTGGTTCATTGTCTGTGCGTTGGCTGCAGCGTCTGCAGTGATTGTTGACACATCTTTAAATGTCCCCTCTTGAAGCCCCTCCCTGTGCTCTGGAGCTGTGACTGGTTCATTGTCTGTGCTCTGGCTGCAGTGATTGCTGACACATCTTTAAATGTCCTCTCTTGAAGCCCCTCCCTTGCTCTGGAGCTGTGACTGGTTCAGTGTCATTATTTTCATCATACAGCTTGATGTGAAAGAAGCTCTTTAGCCCCCAGGCGAATTCGTTTTGAAGTCTTGTGAAAGGTAGGGGCAGACTTCGGTGTGACAATGAGAGAGTGGAGGTGCACTTGTGCACAACTTTGAGAGAGTCAGTGCGCGCTCGTGACAAAGTAGAGCACTCTTGTGCACAACTATGATTGTGTAGCTCTCTCGTACATTTCAAAGTGGAAGCTCACTTGTGTGTGGTAGAGTGGAGATTCACTTGCGTGTGACTGAGAGTAGAGGTGCCCTTGTATGTGACTGTTCGAGTGGAACATGCTTGTATATTACTGAGTGAAAACTGACTTGTGTGTGGCAGAGTGCAGGTGCGCTTGTGTGTCACTGAGTGGAATCTCACATGTCTGTGTGGAGTGGAGACACTTGTGTGTGACTGAGAGTGGAGGCTCACTTGTGCACAATTCAGAGAGTGGAGCATGCTTGCATATTGCTAATTGAAAACTCAATTTTGTGTGGCAGAGTGGAGGCGCACTTGTGTGTGACTGTGAGACTGCAGCGCACTTGTATATTACTGAGTGAAAGCTCACTTGTGTGTGTTGCAGAGCGGAGGTGCACGTGTGTGTGACAGAGAGTGGAAGTGCACTTGTGTATAGCTGAGAGATTGGTGGTGTGCTTGTGCAAAACTGTGAGAGTAAAGGTGCGCTAGTGAACATAGGTTGGTGATCTCTGTATGCTGCTCATGAACAGTGGCCGCTTATTTTTTGTAGGTTTGGGTAATCCTAGGATTGGTACTCCCTTGACATTGGCGTCTCACTGAAGTGTGAGTGAATGATTGTAGGTTAGGGTGACCTCTTAATTGCTGCTCAACGACAGTAGAGCACGCTTGTGTAATACTGTGAATGATAGTAGGTTTGGGTGACCTCTTGTTCAGCGCACTTGTCCATGACTGCAGATATGGATGGTCTCGTGTTTGCCCCGCTTGTCCATGACTGTGACTGATTGTAGGTTTAGAGGGGGGTCTCAGTCGCTGCTCGTGGACTGTGGGAGCACTCTTCTCCATGACTGTGATTGATCGTAGGTTTGGATGATCTCCTGTTTAGCGCACTTATCCATAACTGTTAGTGGTCGTAATTTTGGGTGGTCTTTTGTTCAGCGTGCTTGTTCATGACTGTAAATGACTGTAGGTTTAGGTGATCTCTGGTTTAACCCGGTTGTTCATGACTGAGTGATTGCAGGTTTGTGGGGGGGGGGTCTGAGTCGCTGCTCTTGGACTGTGGCAGCATGCTTGTCCATGACTGTGAGTGATCGTAGGTTTGGATGATCTCTTGTTCAGCACGCTTGTCCATGACTGTAGATATGGATGGTCTCGTTTGCCCCGCTTGTCCATGACTGTGAGCAATTGTAGTTTTAGGGGGGTCTGAGTCGCTTCTCATGGACTGTGGCAGCAAACAGGAGGTGGCTGGTGTCAGCATGCTTCTGGTGGGCTGCTGGTACATGTAACTTTCTTAATAAGTCTACTTAAATCTACATCTGTGTGTGCACCTCTGTTCAGTTTAACAATCTGGCTGGTTAATAATGAACTCCATTGCAATCCTATCCAGGTCCTTTTGTTTTCTGAAGTAGTTAACCAGAAAAGTGATTCCTCTGTGGTGGACCTGCAGCGTTTTGTGTGATCGAGGGTTTGTGATCAAAAGAGGTATAACCTGGAGAAATAGTGGACTGTCTCACATTGCTGGTTGATGTCCACTGTGAAGCACCATGTCACAGACTATGACACGCCAGGCTGCAAAATCCATGCCTCCAGGTCAGGGCTGGAGATGTCACAATGTCTCTGACATTTGCCAGCTCTGTGGGGGGAGAAAAATGCCACTTGATAATGGGAAGCATTGATGCTGCGTATGTGCTTGTAGTATAGCGAGCTTGCGGACTGTGGCGGTGGTGCAGAAGCTGCAAGCTGTGTTATGGTGGAGAGAGACAGGCAGATTTATGCCCTGCTCACTAGTCAATCATTCATCTGTGTGGGAGATGTTTCAGTTGTATTGTTGACCATGGGCTAAGACAATAATTAAACTTAAAACAATTGGTGGAGGGCTACAGTGAATCTCATTGGATGAGGCCTAGAGATGTAATGTGGAAATACTGTGCCAACAAGGAGAAAGTGTGTTATTTTTCACAGCAGTATGTACTATTGCACAGATGATACCTTTTTGTCAGGTTTAAAGATTGATTTCAATAACACCTGGGGTCTTAACGAAGTTTCTGAGATCGTGTCTGCCGTGGTAAGAGCTGGACTAAAATGTGCCGCCTGTCAAGGCACACCTACTTTGCCTCCCTTCATACATAACTGAATGCACTGTACCGCTTGCTCCGTAGGTGAGGCCCGCAGAGCATGTCCACAATGGTTTACCCAAGAGAAGAGAAGCTGGAGAAACTATCGCAGGAGGAGATCATCTCCAACACCAAGCTGGTAATCCAGGGCCTGGAGGCCCTGAAGAATGAGCACAACTCCATCCTGCACAGCCTGCTGGAGACCATCAAGTGTCTCAAGAAAGATGAGGAGGCAAACCTTGTGCACGAGAAATCCAGCCTCCTGCGCAAGTCGGTGGAAATGATCGAGCTGGGCCTTGGCGAGGCACAGGTGAGACAGCCAGCGGGAGAGGCACAGGGGTCTGGAGGGGCTTGGGCAAGGATTCCAGTTCTGGTTGAGGCACTTACTTGAAGCTGTAGTAAGTGTTGGGTGTAGACATAACTAGGGCTCTGGGGATTTCTGTGCTCGGATCACTTCTGGATATCTCTGTGGTCATCGTGTTTGTGATTCTACAAGTAAATCTACCAGGATTAGGATGCAGATGACCTTTATGCCTGCCCATTATGCACCCCAGTAGTTCTCCATTCACTTGGAATCGGGAGGCAAACACATGGCTTAAAGAAGTTAATGAATCCTCTCCTGCATGTTCTTGTTGGGAAGCAAGCACTCCTGGGAGTTGACATGTCACTCCAAAGACGTGAGTCTTCACAGCAGTTCCCATTTAACAGGTGAGAAGTGATGTCTGCAGGAGATCACACACCACAGTTATGAAGTAACCTTTCCTCAGGTTTAATTGTCGCTTATGGGAAGTGATTGAGCTCTCTGAAGGACTACATGGGACGTACGTCTGTAGGACAGTAAGTTACTGCTGTTAACTGAGTCCTCTGTGGGACTCGCATGTCTCTCACAGGAGGTAAGCATGCTTGTAGGGTCCCTGACGGGAAGTGAGTCCCGTAGGGAGCTCTTTTGTCAGATGGCCATGGTACACACTGGTCTCATTCTGTGGTCTGGTATTAGACGGCTGTATTTGGCTAGACCCAAGGAAATTTCAATTACGGTGGCATGATTTTGCAACATTTTAAATTACATTTGTTATGCAAAATGCCTGAGATTATGCCACGTCGTTCATGTAAAAATCCTGTCACGGGGCAAAATGAACAAACCGAATGCAAGCAGTTGTTGTTCATGTAAAGTGTCATTGCACTATTTTCTTTAGCACAAAATGTGATCTTGCATCAAGAATATGCAAGATGATGCATTTTGGGCTAGAAAGCAGCAAAAAATGCCAGTCCAGCATTTTGTATAATTAGTCATAATATTTTGGACATTTCACGTAATTTCTGCAACGTCTTGCCCCATGTTAGGGCTGCATGTGGTTGGCTTCACCTCCCCTCCCATGTCACTTGGTTCAGCCATTCCTTTCTCAAGTGGCTGCATGTTGTGCCTGGGAGTGATCCGGGATAAACACAATGGCTTCTGCCCTCTTGCTCAGGTGATGATGGCCTTGTCGAACCACCTGAATGCAGTGGAGTCAGAGAAGCAGAAGTTGCGGGCGCAGGTGCGTCGCTTATGCCAGGAGAACCAGTGGCTCCGGGATGAGCTGGCCAACACCCAACAGAAACTGCAGCGCAGTGAACAGACTGTGGCCCAGTTGGAGGAGGAGAAGAAACATCTGGAGTTCATGAACCAGCTCAAGAAGTACGATGAGGACATCTCGCCTTCGGTAAGAATGCTCTTCACCGCCACAGCTGTATGCTTCTTCTTTTGCCACTTGTTGCTAAAGCGAAAATACAACTAAAGGGAGAATGGTCCTGGTGCATGATTGATGACTTGTGGTGGGGAAGAGTGGCTTGGTGGAGGATAGATGATTCACGGCGAAGGAGAGTTGGGACCATAGTACAGGCTACAATACACGTGTCACAAAGAGTGTGGTTCCATGGTACACGATAGATCTCAGTGGTGTGGAGAGTAGGGCCATGTTACTGGATAGAACTCTCACAGTAGGAGAGAGCAGGGTCATAGTAAGGATAGATGACTCCGAGAGGGGAGATTACTGCCGTGCTACCGGTTGTGACTCCCGGCGGAGAAGAGTAGGGCTGAATTACTGGATAGATGACTCCCAGTTTGAGTAGGGATTGTAAAACAGGATAGCTGTCTCATAGTGAGGAGTGCAGGGCCAGGCTCAGCATATAGGATTCACAAAAGGGAGCACAGAGCTGTTGTGGTAAAAGATGGATGACCCCCAGTGGGAGAGAATCTAGGACTCTCCACAGCTGGGCAGAGTAGGGTGCTAGTACAGAATAGGTGAGTCCCGGCTGTGGAAGGTAGGTTCATTGTGCAGGATAGATGGCTTATGGAGAATAAGCACTTGATACAGGTTCAATAACTCATCATAGAGGGTGTAGGCCTGTAGTACAGGATGGATGACTCGCGGCAAAGAGAGCAGAACAATATTACAGAATGGATGACTCCTGTCGGGTGAGAGTACGGTAGTGGTACAGGATGGATGAATCCCATCGAGTGAGAGTACGGTAGTGGTACAGTATGGATGACTCCCGTCGAGTGAGAGTACGGTAGTGGTACAGGATGGATGACTCCTGTCGAGTGAGAGTACGGTAGTGGTACAGGATGGATGACTCCTGTCGAGTGAGAGTACGTGGTACAGGATGGATGACTCCTGTCGAGTGAGAGTACGTGGTACAGGATGGATGACTCCTGTCGGGTGAGAGTACGGTAGTGGTACAGGATGGATGAGTCCCGTCGAGTGAGAGTACAGTAGTGGTACGGGATGGATGACTGCCGTCGAGTGAGAGTACGGTAGTGGTACAGGATGGAAGACTCCCGTCGGGTGAGAGTATGGTAGTGTTACAGAATTGATGACTCCTGTCGGGTGAGAGTACGGTAGTGTTACAGGATGGATGACTCCTGTCGGGTGAGAGTACGGTAGTGTTACAGAATGGATGACTCCTGTCGGGTGAGAGTAAGGTAGTGTTACAGAATGGATGACTCCTGTCAGGTGAAAGTACGGTAGTGGTACAGGATGGATGACTCCTGTCGGTGAGAGTACGGTGGTGGTATAGGATGGATGACTCCTGTAGAGTGGAAGTACGGTAGTGGTACAGGATGGATGAGTCCATGTGGAAAGAGTATGGCCGTAATACAGGATAAGTGACTCACATTTGGGTGAGTAGACTTGTGGCACAGAATGGATGAGTCCCGTCGGGTGAGAGTACGGTAGTGTTACAGGATGGATGACTCCTGTCGAGTGAGAGTACGGTAGTGGTACAGGATGGATGACTCCCGTCGAGTGAGAGTATGGTAGTGGTACAGGATGGATGACTCCTGTCGGGTGAGAGTACGGTAGTGGTACGGGATGGAAGTCTCCCGTCGGGTGAGAGTACGGTAGTGTTACAGAATTGATGACTACTGTCGGGTGAGAGTACGGTAGTGTTACAGAATGGATGACTCCTGTCGGGTGAGAGTACGGTAGTGGTACAGGATGGATGACTCCCATCGAGTGAGTACGGTAGTGGTACAGGATGGATGACTCCTGTCGAGTGAGAGTACGGTAGTGGTACAGGATGGATGAGTCCATGTGGAAGAGTATGGCCGTGATACAGGATAAGTGGCTCACATTTGGTTGAGTAGACTTGTGGTACAGCATAGAAGACTCCTCTTGGTGACAAGTGAATCTAGCTGACTTGGCTGTATTGGAACAGGGCTGTGGCACAGTGGAAGTGTCTGTCTCTGTGAAGGCAGAACAGTAGTCCAAAGCAAATGGGATTCGGTTAAAGCAAGTTCTCCTGCATTCTACTTCCATGAATGTTTTACACTTCATCCAACTAAAAAAACACATATTTTATCTCTCTCAGGAGGAGAAGGAGGGAGATTCCACCAAAGAGACCTTGGACGATCTGTTCCCAAACGAGGAGGAAGATAATGGCCAAGGAAGTAAGTGTGTGTCTTCTGATCTTGTCTCAGGCCATGTCCACTGCACCTGCACAGCTGTGAGCACCAGGCCCTGCCCATTGCACCGCTCCATCTGTGAACCTCAGGCCATGTCCACTGCACCTGCCCAACTGTGAGCACCAGACGGTGTCCATTGCACCTATCCATCTGTGAACCTCAGGCCATGTCCATTGCACCTTTTCATCTGTGAACCTCAGGCCATGTTCACTGTACCTGCCCAGCTGTGAGCACCAGCCCATGCCCATTTGTGAGAAAGTGCCCTCTTTCTGTATGGTTGCCCCCACTTTTTGCTGAATTGCTGATGTGCTTTGACTGAGTGTGCCCTGGGCCCCTGCTAATCAGGTACTCAGGGCCTATGTTCTTTCCCTAAAACTGCATTGAAGCCTAAACCCAATTGGCATCTCTGGCCACAGGTCAGCCCCTGGTAAATGGTACCACAGGTACCCAGGGCACTGTGACCAGAGAAGGCCTCTAAGGGCTGCAGCACTTATTGTGCCACCCTTAGAGGTCCTGTACCATTACACTCTCACACTGCCTCTGCAGGCTGCTTGTCTAGGTGCAGAACAAAGTGAAGAGTCGACATGGCACACATCCCTGTGTGCCATGCCTACAACCCACTGCCCTGGCATAGATTAGTCACCCCTCTAGTTGGGTGCACTATACCAGTGGTAAAGGGTACAGGTGCATGAGCCCTGTACCCCTACAGTGTCTAAGTCCATTCTTAGACATTGTAAGTGCAGTGCTGCCATTAAGAGTATATGGTGCTGGGAGCTTGTCATTACGAACTCTACAGCACCATAATGGCTACACTGAAAACTGAGAAGTTTGGTATCAAACTTCTCAGCACATTAAACCCACACTGATGCCAGTGTGGGATTTAATGAAAATGCACACAGAGGGCATCTTAGAGATGCCCCCTGAAAAACGACCTAACACTAGTGTCAAGGCTGAGTGGCTGCTTTCAGCTGCCACCACCAGACATGTTTCTGGACCCCTGGGTCGAGAGCCTGCCGCTCTCTGGGGCCTGAAACAATGCACATCCTGGGACGAGATGCCAAGCCTTCTCCCCCAGGATGGGCAGGGTTCACAAAGGGGAAGCTTCAAAGGCTTGCCGCCTTTGTGAGCTTCCCCAGGCCACTTGCTGCTTTCAGCAACTGGTCCCCACTGGTTCTGACCCCCACTTTGGGCGGGAGAACCGGCGGGAAAAACAAGTGAGGAAGAGAGGTGTGCCCACCTCTGCCAACTCCACCCCTCAGGTGGGGGAGGAGAGGTGAAGCACAACTCTCAGTCCCCACCATCTTGCAGATGGGGGGACTCAGCCAACCAGGGACAGGCTCATGCCCCCCTCCCACTAGAGGGTGGCATAATAGGGGGTGTACCCACCCCAGGGAAGGGACCCATTGGTCCCTACCTTTTACCTCCCTGTAATGCCCCTAAATCTAGTACTTAGGGGCATCCCTGAACCTTTTTTCCTCAGACAAGAAGAAACTACAAGAAGAAGAAGGACCGAACAGCTGTGCAGAAGCTGACAAGAGGAAGACGCCCACTGACTTGGCCCCAGCCCTACCGGCCTGTCTCCACCTCGAACCTGCTCCTGCAAAATTCCGGTGTGTCCTGCAGCCAGCAACCTCGAAAACCCCGGAGGACCTTCCTGCCTTCAATCCCAAAGACTTTGTCTCCTGTGAACACTGGATTTGTTCATCTGCAACCTCTGGCCCCGGCTGGAAACCGCGAATCCGCACCACTCTGCACCCGCCGTCCACGGCCTGAGCTCGAGTGGGCAAACACCAAGAGGAGGTCCCCCTGGCGATCTTGACCTGAGATCCGGCGACCCCTGACCTGCCTCAAGCCTCCTGTCGACGCCTGCAGCCTAAATCCAGAAGGTCCCCCCAATCGCGACCAGGAGCTGGTAAGCAGATCCGACCCCAAAAGGCACCCCTGCACCTGACGCCCCACAGCCTTGGGTGGCCAAACCAACGGTGCCTAACCAACCCCTAACTTCCCAACTTACCTCTCGAAGTGGCGGTCGCACCCAGAAGACCTTCGTCCCCGAGCCTGCAGTGCTTTTGCAAACCAGAGATTCCCCATTGAAAGCTACAGGGCTTCCGACGCCAAAACAGCACTCTGCACCCGCCTGCCCCAGTGCCGCTGAGGGTGCAAATTTTGTGCTGGCCTAAACCCCCATTTGTCCTGAGCTTAAGTCCAGGAGCTTTGCTCCCACAACCCAGTGGCCTGCTCGCCAGCAGCCACCAACCGGAGGCCCCCTATCCCCCGTTGGATAACATTGGGCCTCAGCACTCTGCACCCAGCCGCCCTAGTGCCGCTGAGGGTGTAACAAGAGTGCATCCTTGACCCTGGGGGACCCCTGAGTTTAACCCCAGAACCTCAACTCCCACTACCAAATACTTACCTCAAAACTGATAACACTATTTTCCTCCATAGGATAACACTGACTGTTTTTCTGTGAAAAGTTTCTAAGTGTGGAGTTTGAAAACCTAAAGAAATTCTTTAAAATTGCACTAACTAACAAAAAGGATTTTACTTGCCTGTTTACAGGAAATGTCCCAGAGTAGTATCCAGGTATACTACTCTGAGTAAGAAAAGTAACTTAAATGTAATTTTACTGAAAAGCCCCTTCAAGTCTATGTACTGTATTTACAAAGTATTGCATTTCTCTGAAACCATACTGTAAGTCAAAACAAAGTGCATTTACAATTACAAATCCAAACTGTATTACAACTGTATATTTACTGCAAAGTACTTATCACTTACCTGTGTCAGGCTTGCTTGGTTCTAGAAAATAAAATAACAGAATATATTTATACAAAAACAATTGATCTGAAGTTCAGTCTTTGAGTGTGTGAATTCATTTGCTGACTGAGTGTGTATAACAAATGCCTAACACTGTCCTCTGATACTGCCTTACTGCTCGCCCACACTACCACAAATAGAGAGTGAGGTGCTCTCTAACTTTACCTCTGTCTACCTTTGGGGTTCCACTGGACTCTGTGCACACTATACCTCACTTTGGTATAGTATATACAGAGCCAGCTTCCTACACCATTGCACCGCTCCATCTGTGAACCTCAGGCCATGTCCACTGCACCTGCCCAACTGTGAGAACTAGGCCGTGTCCGCTGCACCTATCCATCTGTGAACCTCAGGCTGTGTCTCGCACTTGCCCAGCTGTGAGCACCAGGTCATGCCCATCGCACCTCTCCATCTGTGAACCTCAGGCCATGTTCACTGCCCCTGTCCAGCTGTGAACACTAGGTCGTGTACATTGCACAACCCCATCTGTAAGACCCAGGCTGTGTCCATTGTCCCTCCCCATGTGCGAACCCCCAGGCCGGGTCTATTGTACCTCCCCAACTAGGAGCCCCAAGCAGTGTCCATTCTGCCAGGCCATATGAGCCCCAGGCCATATCCATTTCACTTCCCCTTATGTGAGTACCATTCAACCCCTCCCACCCCACATCAGTGAGCCTTGGGACATGTCTATTGCACCCCCCCCAATCTGTGAGCCGCAGGACGTGTCCATTGTACCCCCCATCTGTGAGTCCCAGGACATGTCCATTGCACCCCCCCCCCTAATCTGCAAGGCCAAGTATGTGCGATGAGTGCTGAATTTTACGATTTAACAGTTTTACATGATGTGTTGTAGTTTTGCTCATGAATTTTTACTTTGTGTTCTGTTGGTTGTTCATTGGAGCGATGGGGATATGATATGAATTTAATATATAGAACTGTTCTGTATCAACATTCTTTTTTTTTTTTATAATTCTTTTTATTAATTAACCCTTGACATATAGCATACAATTGAAGGAGACAAAGGACGGTATTATAGCATATACACAGTAAATGGGCTCATACAGTGGATTACAATAAAACATTTCAGTGGGTAGGAGAATCATCTCGGATAGCGTGTGGTGGTGGGGTGCAGATATCCCCCCGATAATTATTCCACATACTCCATATTCGGGACCATTTCTTGGGGCAACCCCTAGCCAGGTAAACCGTCTTTTCCCTGAACATACACCAGTCAAGGTCTCTCTTCCAGGCCTCCACCCTGGGTGGTTGCGAGGCGCCCCAAAGTTGTGCTATGTTTCTCTTTGCAATCGTAAGGCCCAACGTGACCCAGTGTTGGTTGCATATGTTAAGGTCAGTGGGCTCCCACACATTCAGGAGACATCTCTTAGCCTCCACCCGCAGTTCCAATGCCAGCACTTCACTGAGTGTCTTGTGTATCTCACGCCAATATGTTCGTATATGGTCACATTCCCATAGTATGTGCATGAATGTGCCCTCACGTCCGCATTTTCGCCTACAAGCCCCTGTTTCTGCCCTACCCATTCGTACCAGGCCAGGCCCTGTCATATAGACCCTGTGAAGTATCTTGAGCTGCACCAATCTCAGTCTAGCCTGGATAGCCACCTCTCGAGGGAAGACACCGCCTCCCGCCACTCTTCATCATCAAACTCCAGCCCATCGTTTGCCCATTTTTCCCTGAGTGTCTTGAGTGGGTCCTCCATGTTGTTGATTAACTTTTTGTACGTCAAGGATATAGCTTTTTCAGGGAGGTGTCCATCCATCAATCTATCTTCTAGTGGGGAGGCATCTGGGGGGGAGGAATCCCTCGGGAGGTGTGTGTCCCAAGTGCATGACTGATCTGTATGTACCGAAACTGTTCGGAGTTGGCCATGCCATATTGTTGTCTTAAGGAGGCGAAGGAAATCGTTTCACCATTAGCCCAGACGTCCCGGATACGTGAGATTCCTATAAGGTCCCACTTATCAAAACCCTTCGTTTTCCACAGGCTCCCTAATTTTTCGGAATCCCATAGCGGGGTTGCTAATGTGAGTTTCTGATCCCAACCCATGTGTCTGTTTACTTTGTGCCAGATAGATACCGAATGCATGGTAGGGCCGGTCAATGGGTATTTCCGGGCTTGGAATATAGTGCTCTGTTGTAATTCCTGCCTCGAGAGGAGCCATTTGTCCATGGCATAGCCAGGATCCTCCGGGTGGCTATAGGTGCCCTGATTAATAGCAGCTAAATGCGAGGCCCAGTAATATTTCCGGATGTCGGGAGGCTGATCCCTCCATCGTACCAGTTCAGCGTCAATTTGGTGAAGGCTATACGAGGCTTTCCCTCCCACAATAGCTCCCTCTGTAGGCTTTCAATTTCTTTAAAATATGAGGAAGGGACTGGGTCCAGGGAGTTTTGCAGCGCGTAAAGGAGGCGTGGTAGTGCCATCATTTTAAACAGCGCCGCCTTGCCGAGGAGTGAAAGCGGGAGCGTCTTCCAAGTTGTTATGTCGTGTTTGAGTCGCTGCAGCTGTGGGAGGAGATTGTTCGTGAACCGAAGAGTAGAGTCCAGGGTAATAAATATACCTAGGTATTTGAATCCTGACGTGTTTATTTGCATGGGGCAGTCTCGTGGCAGGGATGGCGGGTCACCGCTCAGTACATAAATAAGGGATTTACCCCAGTTAATTGTGAATCCAGAGTACCTGCCAAATATGGTCAATATATCTAGTATCGCTATCAGTGATGCTTTCGGGAAGCCATGTAGAGCAGAATATCGTCTGCATACAGTGAGATACGGTCCTCCCGTCCGGGGACCACCGCAGACCTCGTATGACCGGATTTTGGCGGATCCAGGCCGTCAGCGGCTCCAGAGCCAGGGCAAATAAGAGGGGGGAGAGGGGACAGCCCTGACGGGTTCCTCGATTGAGTTCAAACATCATCGATTTCTTATTATTAACTACGACTTGTGCCAATGGCTCCGAATAGAGAAGTCGGACCCATTGGATATAGTTCGGTCCGAGTCCTAGTTTAACCAGGACTGCAAACAGATATGGCCATTCCAGAGTGTCAAATGCCATTTTTGCGTCCAGTGATACTATTATGGCTGCCTCCTGTATCGTAGCGGCCCTTCCCAGCACCCCGTGCACCCGTCGCAGGTTCAGGGCGGTATTTCTATGAGGCATGAACCCAGATTGATCCGGATGTACCAGGGTGTCGATGACTTTCACCAGGCGATTCGCAAGGAGCTTTGCCAGGATTTTGGGTTCCGCGTTAAGTAGAGAAATAGGCCTGTATGAGGCGCACTCATTTTTCGGTTTGCCCTCTTTGTGAATGGTGACCACTGTAGCTACTCTCTGGTCTTTGGGCAAAATCCCCAGTTCTCTGCTTTCCTCAAACATGGCCCGAAGATGCGGGGCCAGTATATCGGGTTTGAGTTTGTAAAGTTCGATAGGGATCCCGTTGGGCCCCAGGGCTTTGCCCGAGCGTAGCGACCTTATAGCCTGTGCTATCTCGTCGTTAGTGAGGTCGGAATCTAAAAAGCAGCGATTTTCTGCTGTCAATGAGGGAAGTTTTATATCTTGTATCAAGGGCTTGGAGTCTTCCTCCGTAAACGTGTTTTCAGCCTGGTAGACCCCCTGATAGTGGTGTGCGAATTGATTCGCTATGTTTTGTGGGTCCACTATGGGGATGCCATCGGAACCCTTCAATTCCGGAACCAGTCTATTGGCCAGCTCTTTCTTATCCAGCCATGCGATAAGCTTCCCCGCCTTGTCTCCAAGGTCATACAGCCTACCCAGTTGTTCTCGTCCCATAAGTCTCGCTCTATCTGTGGCTAGTGCTCTATAGTCGTCCCTCTTCAATTGCAACAAGTGGAGAGCCTCGGTAGTGATCTCGGATCCCAGTTCCTCCTCCATGCGGAGGATCTCGTCCTCAGCGTCAACCATCTCTTTCTGCCTTTCTTTTTTGGTACCTGCGATCAGTGACAGCGCCTGCCCTCGTATGACTGATTTAAATGCCTCCCATAGTGTTTGTGCAGAATCTACTGTTCCTTCGTTTTCTTGGAAGTAATGATTAATTTCGAGGAGCAGTGCCTTCCGAATAGTAGGGTTGCGAAAATGCCAGGGGTTGATGGGTGCAACTCTGCCTACCCTTTCATAGTTGAGGACTATACTGGCCCACAACGGAGAGTGGTCTGATATTCCCCGTGCTAGGTGTCGTATCTCATGGAGGTGCATTATTTGGGGTGCCGGAACCAGGAGATAATCTATGCGTGAAAGACTATGATGGGCCCCAGAGTGGAAGGTGTGTTGAATCCTATCTGGATGATGTGTCCTCCACCCATCCGCCAGTCCCATCGCATCCATGAATTGAGACAGACAACGATGCGAGGGTCCGAGCTCACGCGGTGGGTGCCGGTCTAGAGTGCCCGACACCACCGCGTTGAAGTCCCCCCACCAGGAGCCCCTCCGGGAGTGCTAGGATAATTGTACCTAAATCTTTAAAGGTTTCCTTCTGTAGGCCAGGGGTACATAGACTGACACAATCGTTAGGGTCTGTCCCTCCCAGCGTCCCGATATTATTATGTAACGTCCCCTGTCATCTATCCACGTGGAATCTACTGAAAGTGGGAATGAGTTTTTCACCAGTATGCCAACTCCCTAGAACTGGTCGTGAATCCAGCGTGCGCTACCAGCTTATAGCCCCATCTGTTGAGTGCCCTGCATGTGTTCCCCACCAGGTGAGTCTCTTGGAGTAGTGCTACGTCTGGAGACTGTCTCCTAATATATTGTAGGACCACACTACGTTTGAGTTTATCTCCCAACCCATTGACGTTCCAGCTTAGGATTTTTACACTTTTAGCCCACTGACCTGCCATCGATTGGATTGTGCTTCCCCGTCTCCATTACAAAATAAGAGCGATATGTCGAAATAAAATTCACAACAAACAACAACATAGAAACCCCCACCCAATAACCCCCCTCCCTGCTTCCCTGCTCTCTGGGCTTAGAACTGCCCATATCAAAACTTGCAGAGTGCCTGTCGCCCAACAAGTTAACTAAAAGAAGTAAAGTGAGGTGCGTGGTGTCCGTCTCATGTTCCCCCTATATATGGACAGCACTAAGTTCTCTAAATGAGGTTATTTTACTCCAGTCTATCTTACAGTCTCGGAGGGGTCCCCCTCATCAGTCAGTTCTGCTGCAAGGCCCCGGTACCTGAGCCCTCGGCGGGATCCATCCCTTGACGCTGCATGTCAGGTTCCAAGTTCTCGTGTCAGTCGCTTTAGTCCACTCCCGGGCTATTCTACTAGTTGCCTGATAAGTTCGGTCTGTTTTCGAGCCATTCGGTCGCTGCTTCCGGGTGATCGAAAAACCATGCCCGCCCCTCCGCCTCCACCCTCAACCGAGCGGGGAACAGCATGGCATATTTCAGGCCTTTGTCTCTCAGTGTCTTTTTGATTGGTACGAACGATCTTCTCTGTCGCTGCACCAGCTGTGTGAAATCAGGAAATCATATCGCAGCGGTGGGGCTACCCTGGCCGTTTGCAGAATAGCGTCTCTGTCTCGAAAGTTGAGGATTCTCGCCAGCAGGGGTCGAGGGGGGGCCCCGGGCTTTGGACGACCACCGGGTACTCTATGTGCCCTTTCTATTACGAAGAATTTACTCAGCCCTTTAGGTTGTAGTTTCTTAAGGATTAAGTCTTCCACGAAGAGGTCTGGCGATTGCCCTTCTGATTTTTCCGGCACTCCGAGAATTCGGACATTATTTCTCCTGAGGCGGCCTTCATAATCGTCCAGCTTGGTTTCTGTGAATTTCCGGAATGTTTGCAGTTCCTGGACCTCCCTCTGCAGTTGCGTCGTGTCGTCCACTAGACTTGTCGTTGTAAGTTCCACTTGTTTGACCTTTTCGTTGAGCTTCGTGAGGTCGGCGCGAATAAGGGTTACATCAATAGATATGGAGTCTATTTTATGTTCTAGTGAGGTTTTGACTCCTTGTATCGCCTCCATAACGTCCTTTAAGGTGAGTTCTGGTCGTTTCTTCTCCCGCATCTCCAGAACGCTTGTCTTTAGCTGCCAATTCATGGGGTAGGTCTCTGGGACATGTGTAGCGGTCAAGTTTGTTGGTCTGCACTTGTTTCGGTCCTCTTGTGGACGACATCCTGGCCTGGACGGTGATATTGCTGCTTGGCTGCTACTATAGGTGTTAGGCCTCACAGCGGCGACCGCAGCCGGTGATCTTTTTCCCCAGCCAGGTAGGCCGTTCGGGCCTGTCGCGGGCTCCGTCTAACCCCGAGCGGCCAGGGGGTTCCGCAGTTGACAGTCACAAGGGTGCTTAGGCTATGAAACCACAGATATATCTCAGAGGTCTGTGCGTCTGCCTTCCCGGTTCCCTTGGCGGGTCACTACGCCGTCGCTAGTGGATATTGCTGTCCCCGGACGTTTCCCACAGGGCGGATCGCTCACTGTCACCCACGGCGGGGCACACCGCGTAGCAATCTGCTGGGTGCACTCTCCCCCGTCTCCAGACAGCAGGCCCGTTATGTAGTAGGCACTCACTCAGGTTCTGTTTCCTGGCGTTCAGGTTGGGTGTCCGGGGCGTGGGGGGGAAAAGCTGCATGCACTGTGGTCCGGCAAGTGATGTTAAGCGTGGCTGCCCAGGTCACTACCGTCCATTCCACTTGCATTTATAGGCCGATCCGGTCCCAGCTCGCGCGATCACACCAGGCCCCGGCTCCTATCACAGCCGTGGGCCAGAAATGGCGACGGAGTCTGCTGTTCGCGGCTGCCCGGGTCACCACAGCTCACATGCCGCCCCACCTGCGCCGCCGTCGGCGCACCGCTCACCGTCTCTCGGCAGGGCCTCCTCGTGGTGGTGTAGTAGGGCGTAAAGTGGTATACTCCGCCGCAGGCGTTACCGCAGCTCGGTACCTCCAATTACTGGTCCCGGGTCAGCCTCAGAGCGGGCGCTTCACTTTCCCCTCCGAGCTATGACGCCCCTGCCGGACGAGCCGTTTCCGGCTCACACGATCACGGCAGGTCCCGGCTCCAGTCTCAGCCGTAGGCCGCAAATGACGGGCGTCTTATCTCCGGGCTCCGGCGGCCGATCAGCCTCGTTGTTAGTTCCTCGGGGGCAGCACACCCTCCGGTTACGGGAACTGCCTGTCAGGTACGGATTTCTGTGCCGGATAATTAGGGGAAGAATCCTTGGAGACGGAGCTGGTTCAGGCAGCGGCCATCTCGTTACGCTGCGTAGCCACGCCCAGGTGCTCCTGTATCAACATTCTTGTTACGATTAGACTCCAGTGTAGAAATTCCATTCCTGAGCAGTTAACCACTGACTGGAGTGGAAGGACTACGGTCATGTCCTATTCACCTTGAAAGTGCCCTCTCCGTCACTACAGAATTTTGTGACGAGCTCCAGTCCCGCATATATGAGCATCACCTTGGAGGTGTTTCATAAGGAAATTGGACCCAAGACATTCGTTGTTTTATGGAGATTTGTGTACTCATAGATTTGACTCAGCCTATGTCATAATTCTGGCACCGGTTTCCTGCACTGCCCAATTCAGCATTTGTGCAGTAGTTTCTGCTTTGCAGAAATAACTTTCTTCTGTTGGTGACTGTGTGACTCAAAGATGGAACGGAGCGTGTATATCAGCCTATGTATCTTGATGACCTCCCAAGTGAGACTCTTTGTGACTCAACTTCTTTGATCCACGTCAGTGTTTGCTTGAGATACTGTCGCCTTTGGAAATATATAAAGAGCTGGGCTCAATTAACTGCTTGTTCAGCCTCGAGCCATACGTGCGCGATGACCAGATTAATTAGAACTGAGAGCAAGGTGATCCTCCTGCTAGTTGCTGTCGGGCATACAACATTGTGAGTTGAACAGAATTCACTTACCTACTGGGAGCATTTATAAATGAAGCAACTTCTTTAGCAGAACATATTTAGCTCTTACCATCTTTGTCTTTTGTTCGGCATTTATTCCCGACACACTGTGACTATGGAGGCAACTTCGACATGGTGATGGGCCACACTTGCTTCAAAGGAAACAACTTAAGCTACTTCACTTTCTCATTGAACCAGATTATACCATGGAACAGAGCGATTATTTAATGAACCTCGAAGATAAAAGGATTTGTGTTGGCTCATCTAAAACTGACTTTTTTGTATAATTTTACAGCTATTTCTTTTTCTGCAGCCACTTTTTCCTCACCTCGGGAACTCTTGAGTACACAATGGAACCAACAACATCAGTGATACTCCCACTCTCATTTGTGGTACTTCCTGGCAATTCATCCATGGAATGGGACAAGTGGGTAGACATGTTTGATAATTACACTAAGGCGATGGACGGACAAGACTTCAGGCCGCAGAGGAAAAAGCACCATTCCTTGGTGCTCCTGGAACGGAAGACCAGTGTGTATTTCATTATTTACCTATTGGCCTGGACAATCATGGTCAACCATTAGCTGATAACCTGTAAGGAAGCGAGACAAAGACTTGACGATATATTTGCTAAAGAAACAAATATAGTAAAGTCTAGGAATACATTTTACACTCAACCAAAGAGGATTACATAGTCGGTTGATGAGTTTATATGAAGTTTGCGACATCTGTCGGTTAACTGCTAATGTTGGAACATGACTGTTAAGTTAATATGTGATCAATTGATAGTGCAGTAATAGAGTAAAGAGATGCAAGAGAGGTTGTGGGCAGCAAAAATACTCTTCCTTAAATGACATTGATATAAGCAAGGCAGTTGAAGGGCTGAAGTATTGTGTGAGAGAGAGAGGAAAAGGGGACGTGAGTGGGAGTGGGGAAGTATCTGTAGTGGATAAAGCAGAGGCGGTTATTGTAACAAAGGTTAATTAGCATTACCAACAAGTTGGGTAGGAGATTAGGAAAAGATGTGGCTACCTGAAGACAGGGAGGAAGAGGATGTAACGGATGTTGGAGCAGCTACCAACCTCAAATTCTAAAAATTGCTATGCCATCAATAAACAATTTCGCAAGTGAGGGAGAAAGGGATATTTCACCCATCAAGTGCCAGGATATCAGTAAAACAAACTGAGTGACTATAGTCCGAGATGACCACAAAAAAAAAATTATAGGGATAGAATTTGGGTGTGGAGGGAGATAGTGAAGGTGCAGTGCAGAAATGTAAACCTAAGGCAGAATTTATCATCAGTGGAAGGAGGGTTCATCTGATGGTGGAGTCTGGGTCAATGTACTCGAGAGTGCCTAAAAGTAGGTTTCATCATGAAGGGGCAGGTACCGAATTAATGGCGAAAACATCAGCCCTGGAGGTCATTGGGGGATAAGATTGACATTTCAAAAGTGTACTTAGCTGCGAATGGTCCACCAATTCTTGGATGGGTCCTTCAATATGACCTTCCAATAATTATTTCCCACAGTCCTCCAAATTAGGTAATGGTGGTGGTGGAGGAGATTACAATTGATGAAATAATTGATAGTGCAAAGGGAGTTTTCCAAAAAGCACTTTGGGAGTTGAAAGGCTGTGTGCCTAAAATTGTTTTAAAACCAAATGCCATACCTGTTTAACACAAGTTGAGAAGGATACCATTGGTTGTGCGTGATGAGGTAAAAAAAAGCTCTGAAGGACCTCAAGTTGGATTTCACCTGTTATATCTGAAAAGGTTGAGGGGAAGTTAAGCCTGTGTGTAGATCTATGCAGTGTGAATCAGAACATAGTTGTTGACAGTTTCCCATTACTAAACATTAATAAGCTTGTCTTGCTACTTAAAGGGGGAAATGCTTCTCTAAGCTTGATGTTAAGAATGCCTACCATCAGATTTGACTCTATGATGATTCTAAACAGCTTACAGCGTTCAAAACCATTTTTGCAATTCACACTTAGCCTTTTGCTTTATCCTCTGCTGCTAGTGTGTTCCAAAGAATCATGTCCAGTATAATGAGGGGCTTGGAAAATGTTTTCTACTTTCAAGATGACATATTAGTGTTTGGCAAGATTATGGAGGAGCACAACTTGGTGCTAAAACAACCATTGGATAGGCAGGGTGATGCTGAACTAAGGCTTCGTAAAGAAAAGTGGTGATTTCTTGTGAATAAAGTCGAATAATTTAGTTATACCCTGTCTGAAGGAGTGAAACTTATAGCACATTTGTTGAAGGTTATAGCACTTGCAACATCTCCCACAGATAGAGACCAGTTAAGGTTGTTTCTTGGCCTCATAGAGTATTGTGCCAAGTTAGTAGAGATCTGCAGACAAGACTGAAATGCTGAGAACATGTTCTAACAGTATCAAACATGTTTCCTCTGCTGGGATCTTTTTTCAGTTTGCCACCAAATGGAAGACTGCATTAACAGTTGATGCAAGTTCTATAGCCATCGGTACAGTCTTATTGCAATAAGATGATAAAGCTGAGAAAACCGTGATGTTTGCTTCTCGGTCTTTGACTCCCTCCCCATCTTGCTGCTCCCGTTCCCTGCCAAAGTCCTCGAGAAGGCCATCAACCTCCAGCTCACCAAACAAACCTGCTTGATGCATCCCAGTCCAGCATCCGCACAAATCACAGCACCAAGACAGCCTTAATCGCTGCCACCAATGACATCAGATCCTTCCTCGACCACGACGAAACAGCATCCCTGATCCTCCTTGACCTTTTAACAGTTTTTAACACTGTATCCCATTACACCCTCATCAACAGACTCAACCACATTGGCATTCAGGGAAACGCCTTCAGATGGATCGCATCCTTTCTCACTGGACGAACTCAAAGAATCCGTCTGCCTCCCTTCACCTCCGAACCCAAGACCATTGTCTGCGGCGTCCCCCAAGGATCGTCCCTCAGCCCCACCCTCTTCAACACCTACATGACACCCCTCACAGACATCGTTAGAACCCACAGACTCAACATCATCTCATGCGCAGACGACACAACCGAAAACCCCTCCATCACCAGAACAAACTTCCGCAACTCCATGACCGGCGTCGCAGACTGTATGAGAACCAACTACCTGAAGCTCAACACGGACAAGACTGAAGTGATGATCTTCAGGAAGAACACCTCACTGTGGGACAACAGCTAGTGGCTCTCCGAGCTCAGTCCCACTCCCACATCCACAGACCACACCCGCATCATTGGCATTATCCTCGACAGCAAACTCATTATGAAGCGCCAAGTCAACAGTCACCTCCTCATGCTTTCACACCCTCCGCATGCTCCGAAAAATCTTCAGATGGATCCCCATAAACACCAGGAAGACCATCACCCAAGCCCTCATCACCTGCCCCCTTGAATACAGCAGTGATCTCTATGCCGGAATCACCTCCCAACTCAAGAGACTCCAAACCATACAAAACGCAGCAGCTAGACTCCTCTTCGACCTCCCCAAATGCACCCACATCACCCCCACCTCAAGAACCTTAACTGGCTCCCCGTTCAGAAGAGATGTCTGTTTAAGCTTCTGACACATGCCTACAGAGCTCTACATGACCAAGGACCATCCTACATCAACCATCGCGTGAACTTCCATCAACCCGCTTACACGTTTGATGTACCTTCCTGGCCTTCCTTGCATCCGCCGCAGCCATAGTGGGGGCCTCACCTTCTCCTACCTCGCCTTGAAAGCCTGGAACGACCTGCCCTTCTACCTATGAACATCACCCTCCCTGGCGGATTTCAGAAGAGAACTCAAAACCTGGCTTTTTGACTAAGACCTACTCTACCTCAGCGCCCGGATACCCTCAGGGGTGAGGAGCAGCGCTATACAAGACTGATTGATTGATTGACCTAAACGGCGTAACTACTCTGTAAACATGAAGCACTAGTGGCAGCTTGGGGATTTGAATATTTTAGGATTTGTTTGGGGCCTTCCTCTTTTGTTTCGCACTGATCACAAGCCTCTCATTAAGATCATATCACCTAGAGGAGCAGGCAGGGTTTAACGAAGGTTGGCCTGGCTAGCTGCATGGCTCCAAGAATATCGTTATAAAGTGGAACACGTTTGTGTGGAGAACTGTCCAGGCTGATTGTTTGTCTCTGCTCTAAGTAGATTGGAAAAAGATGGGTGGTGATACTATGGGAACAAAAGAGAAGTAAGGAACCATAGCCAATGTGAATGATGTGTTGGAGTGGAAGTGTGGTTACTCATGAAGAGTAGAATAAGGAAATGGCTAGTGATGCTGTTCTTTCTGGCTGAATTCCTTGTTGTAGTTAGAAATAATGGCAGAAGGGAAGGTTGTGGGCCTTTGTCAGTGTCAAGGTGCGAGAGGAGTTATCTGTATACAGTGATAATTTTCTGATGAAGGGAAATAAGTTTGTCCCTCCTGGTGGATTATGCAGAAAAGTATAAAAGTTAGCCCTTGACGGCCATTTAGGCCAAACTTTGACTAAGGAGATTGACAGCCGAGTTTTGGTGTCCAGGAATGGGTGCTGATGCATCATAACGGGTAGAGAAATGTGTGGAATGCAAAGAAGCTGAAAAAAGATTGAGAGGGATGAAAGGGACAGACATGCACCTTCTTACTTGAGAAAGTATGTGAGGTGAGTGCTGAATTTCAGTTTTTACAGTTGTACATGATGTGTTGTAGATTTGCTCAAACTTTTACTTTGTGTTCTGTTGGTGGTTCAATGGAGGGTTGGACATATGTTCTGCCTTTAGGACATAGAACTCTTTTGTATCAATATTCTTGTTATGTTTAGTGTAGAAATTTAAATCCTGAGCAGTTAACCACTGACTAGAGTGGAAGGACTAGGCCCGGTTCATGTCAGCAATAAACTTATAACTTTCACCATGAAAGTGTCCAGTCCATCACTACAGAGTCCCAGGCAATCTGATCCCAGGGATGTAGAGTGCACCTCCCTGTTTGTCAGCCCTAATCTGTGTGTTGCACGTCCCATTTTGTGAGCCCCAGGCCATGTCCATTCCACCTCCCTATCTGTGGGGTCAGGGCTGTGTCCATTACATTTCCCCATCTGTGGGGTCAGGGTCACGTAAATGGCACCTCCCTATCTGTCGGGCCAGGGCCATGTCCATTCCACCTCCCCATCTGTGGGCTCCGGCCCGTGTCCATTACATTTCCCCATCTGTGGGGTCAGGGCCCTGTCCATGCCACTTCCCCATCTGTGGGGTCAGGGCCCTGTCCATGCCACCTCCCCATCTGTGGAGCCAGAGCCGTGTCCATTGCACCTCCCCATCTGTGGGGGTTAAGGCCGTGTCCATTGCACCTCCCCATCTGTGGGGTCAGGGCTCTGTCCATTGCATCTCCCCATCTTTGGGGGTCAGGGCAGTGTCCATTGCACCTCCCCATCTGTAGGACCAGAGCCACGTACATTGAATCTTCTTATCTGTGGGGCCAGGGCCATGTCCATTGCACCTCCCCATCTGTGGGGCCAGGGCCATGTCCATTGCACCTCCCCATCTGTGGGGCCAGGGCCATGTCCATTGCACCTCCCCATCTGCGGGGAACCCATCACAGGAGACACCAGGGAATCCATCACTAGGATCCCTGGTGTCTCATTAAGTTCTCACTGACAAAAGGCACAAAACGTTCCTTTTTGCCATCATTTCTAACTAGAAGAAGAACTTCAGCCAGAATCACAGGAGACACAAGGGAACCAAACACTGGGATCACAGTTCACTTGAAGTCTCCTGTGATCCCAGTGATGGGTTCCCTGGTCTCTCCTGTGATCCCAGTGATGGGTTCCCTGGTGTCTCCTGTGATCCCAGTGATGGGTTCCCTGGTGTCTCCTGTGATCCCAGTGATAGGTTCCCTGGTGTGTCCTGTGGTCCCAGTGATGGGTTCCCTGGTGTTCCTGTGATCCCAGTGATGGGTTCCCTGGTCTCTCCTGTGATCCCAGTGATGGGTTCCCTGGTGTCTCCTGTGATCCCAGTGATGGGTTCCCTGGTGTGTCCTGTGATCCCAGTGATGGGTTCCCTGGTGTCTCCTGTGATCCCAGTGATGGGTTCCCTGGTGTCTCCTGTGATCAAAGTGATGGGTTCCCTGGTGTCTCCTGTGATCCCAGTGATGGGTTCCCTGGTGTCTCCTGTGATCCCAGTGATGGGTTCTCTGGTGTCTCCTGTGATCCCAGTGATGGGTTCTCTGGTGTCTCCTGTGATCCCAGTGATGGGTTCTCTGGTGTCTCCTGTGATCCCAGTGATGGGTTCTCTGGTGTCTCCTGTGATCCCAGTGATGGGTTCCCTGGTGTGTCCTGTGATCCCAGTGATGGGTTCCCTGGTGTGTCCTGTGATCCCAGTGATGGGTTCCCTGGTGTCTCCTGTGATCCCAGTGATGGGTTCCCTGGTGTGTCCTGTGATCCCAGTGATGGGTTCCCTGGTCTCTCCTGTGATCCCAGTGATGGGTTCCCTGGTGTGTCCTGTGATCCCAGTGATGGGTTCTCTGGTGTCTCCTGTGATCCCAGTGATGTGTTCCCTGGTGTCTCCTGTGATCCCAGTGATGGGTTCCCTGGTGTTCCTGTGATCCCAGTGATGGGTTCCCTTGTGTGTCCTGTGATCCCAGTGATGGGTTCCCTGGTCTCTCCTGTGATCCCAGTGATGGGTTCCCTGGTGTCTCCTGTGATCCCAGTGATGGGTTCCCTGGTGTCTCCTGTGATCCCAGTGATAGGTTCCCTGGTGTGTCCTGTGGTCCCAGTGATGGGTTCCCTGGTGTTCCTGTGATCCCAGTGATGGGTTCCCTGGTCTCTCCTGTGATCCCAGTGATGGGTTCCCTGGTGTCTCCTGTGATCCCAGTGATGGGTTCCCTGGTGTGTCCTGTGATCCCAGTGATGGGTTCCCTGGTGTCTCCTGTGATCCCAGTGATGGGTTCCCTGGTGTCTCCTGTGATCAAAGTGATGGGTTCCCTGGTGTCTCCTGTGATCCCAGTGATGGGTTCCCTGGTGTCTCCTGTGATCCCAGTGATGGGTTCTCTGGTGTCTCCTGTGATCCCAGTGATGGGTTCTCTGGTGTCTCCTGTGATCCCAGTGATGGGTTCTCTGGTGTCTCCTGTGATCCCAGTGATGGGTTCTCTGGTGTCTCCTGTGATCCCAGTGATGGGTTCCCTGGTGTGTCCTGTGATCCCAGTGATGGGTTCCCTGGTGTGTCCTGTGATCCAAGTGATGGCTTCCCTGGTGTCTCCTGTGATCCCAGTGATGGCTTCCCTGTGTCTCCTGTGGTCCCAGTGATGGGTTCTCTGGTGTCTCCTGTGATCCCAGTGATGGGTTCCCTTGTGTGTCCTGTGATCCCAGTGATGGGTTCCCTGGTGTCTCCTGTGATCCCAGTGATGGGTTCTCCGGTGTCTCCTGTGGTCCCAGTGATGGGTTCCCTGGTGTGTCCTGTGATCCCAGTGATGGGTTCCCTGGTGTGTCCTGTGATCCCAGTGATGGGTTCCCTGGTGTGTCCTGTGATCCCAGTGATGGGTTCCCTGGTGTGTCCTGTGATCCCAGTGATGGGTCCCCTGGTGTGTCCTGTGATCCCAGTGATGGGTTCCCTGGTGTGTCCTGTGATCCCAGTGATGGGTTCCCTGGTGTGTCCTGTGATCCCAGTGATGGGTACCCTGGTGTGTCCTGTGATCCCAGTGATGGGCTCCCTGGTGTGTCCTGTGATCCCAGTGATGGGTACCCTGGTGTGTCCTGTGATCCCAGTGATGGGTTCCCTGGTGTCTCCTGTGGTCCCAGTGATGGGTTCCCTGGTGTTCCTGTGATCCCAGTGATGGGTTCCCTGGTCTCTCCTGTGATCCCAGTGATGGGTTCTCTGGTGTCTCCTGTGATCCCAGTGATGGGTTCCCTGGTGTCTCCTGTGATCCCAGTGATGGGTTCTCTGGTGTCTCCTGTGATCCCAGTGATGGGTTCTCTGGTGTCTCCTGTGATCCCAGTGATGGGTTCTCAGTGATGGGTTCTCTGGTGTCTCCTGTGATCCCAGTGATGGGTTCCCTGGTGTGTCCTGTGATCCCAGTGATGGGTTCCCTGGTGTGTCCTGTGATCCCAGTGATGGGTTCCCTGGTGTGTCCTGTGATCCCAGTGATGGGTTCCCTGGTGTCTCCCGTGATCCCAGTGATGGGTTCCCTGGTGTGTCCTGTGATCCCAGTGATGGGTTCCCTGGTGTGTCCTGTGATCCCAGTGATGGGTTCCCTGGTGTGTCCTGTGATCCCAGTGATGGGTTCCCTGGTGTCTCCTGTGATCCCAGTGATGTGTTCCCTGGTGTCTCCTGTGATCCCAGTGATGGGTTCCCTGGTGTCTCCTGTGATCCCAGTGATGGGTTCCCTGGTGTTCCTGTGATCCCAGTGAAGGGTTCCCTTGTGTGTCCTGTGATCCCAGTGATGGGTTCCCTGGTGTCTCCTGTGATCCCAGTGATGGGTTCCCTGGTGTCTCCTGTGATCCCAGTGATGGGTTCTCTGGTGTCTCCTGTGATCCCAGTGATGGGTTCTCTGGTGTCTCCTGTGATCCCAGTGATGGGTTCTCTGGTGTCTCCTGTGATCCCAGTGATGGGTTCTCTGGTGTCTCCTGTGATCCCAGTGATGGGTTCCCTGGTGTGTCCTGTGATCCCAGTGATGGGTTCCCTGGTGTGTCCTGTGATCCCAGTGATGGGTTCCCTGGTGTGTCCTGTGATCCAAGTGATGGCTTCCCTGGTGTCTCCTGTGATCCCAGTGATGGGTTCCCTGTGTCTCCTGTGGTCCCAGTGATGGGTTCCCTGGTGTGTCCTGTGATCCCAGTGATGGGTTCCCTGGTGTGTCCCGTGATCCCAGTGATGGGTTCCCTGGTGTGTCCCGTGATCCCAGTGATGGGTTCCCTGGTGTGTCCTGTGATCCCAGTGATGGGTTCCCTGGTGTGTCCTGTGATCCCAGTGATGGGTTCCCTGGTGTGTCCTGTGATCCCAGTGATGGGTACCCTGGTGTGTCCTGTGATCCCAGTGATGGGTTCCCTGGTGTGTCCTGTGATCCCAGTGATGGGTACCCTGGTGTGTCCTGTGATCCCAGTGATGGGTTCCCTGGTGTCTCCTGTGGTCCCAGTGATGGGTTCCCTGGTGTTCCTGTGATCCCAGTGATGGGTTCCCTGGTCTCTCCTGTGATCCCAGTGATGGGTTCTCTGGTGTCTCCTGTGATCCCAGTGATGGGTTCCCTGGTGTCTCCTGTGATCCCAGTGATGGGTTCCCTGGTGTGTCCTGTGATCCCAGTGATGGGTTCCCTGGTGTGTCCTGTGATCCCAGTGATGGGTTCCCTGGTGTGTCCTGTGATCCCAGTGATGGGTTCCCTGGTGTGTCCTGTGATCCCAGTGATGGGTTCCCTGGTCTCTCCTGTGATCCCAGTGATGGGTTCCCTGGTGTCTCCTGTGGTCCCAGTGATGCGTTCCCTGGTGTGTCCTGTGATCCCAGTGATGGGTTCCCTGGTGTGTCCTGTGATCCCAGTGATTGGTTCCCTGGTGTGTCCTGTGATCCCAGTGATGGGTTCCCTGGTGTGTCCTGTGATCCCAGTGATGGGTTCCCTGGTGTGTCCTGTGATCCCAGTGATGGGTTCCCTGGTGTGTCCTGTGATCCCAGTGATGGGTTCCCTGGTCTCTCCTGTGATCCCAGTGATGGGTTCCCTGGTGTCTCCTGTGATCCCAGTGATGGGTTCCCTGGTGTCTCCTGTGATCCCAGTGATAGGTTCCCTGGTGTGTCCTGTGGTCCCAGTGATGGGTTCCCTGGTGTTCCTGTGATCCCAGTGATGGGTTCCCTGGTCTCTCCTGTGATCCCAGTGATGGGTTCCCTGGTGTCTCCTGTGATCCCAGTGATGGGTACCCTGGTGTGTCCTGTGATCCCAGTGATGGGTTCCCTGGTGTCTCCTGTGAGTGTCTCCTGTGATCAAAGTGATGGGTTCCCTGGTGTCTCCTGTGATCCCAGTGATGGGTTCCCTGGTGTCTCCTGTGATCCCAGTGATGGGTTCCCTGGTGTCTCCTGTGATCCCAGTGATGGGTTCTCTGGTGTCTCCTGTGATCCCAGTGATGGGTTCTCTGGTGTCTCCTGTGATCCCAGTGATGGGTTCTCTGGTGTCTCCTGTGATCCCAGTGATGGGTTCTCTGGTGTCTCCTGTGATCCCAGTGATGGGTTCTCTGGTGTCTCCTGTGATCCCAGTGATGGGTTCCCTGGTGTGTCCTGTGATCCCAGTGATGGGTTCCCTGGTGTGTCCTGTGATCCCAGTGATGGGTTCCTTGGTGTCTCCTGTGATCCCAGTGATGGGTTCCCTGGTGTGTCCTGTGATCCCAGTGATGGGTTCCCTGGTCTCTCCTGTGATCCCAGTGATGGGTTCCCTGGTGTGTCCTGTGATCCCAGTGATGGGTTCTCTGGTGTCTCCTGTGATCCCAGTGATGTGTTCCCTGGTGTCTCCTGTGATCCCAGTGATGGGTTCCCTGGTGTTCCTGTGATCCCAGTGATGGGTTCCCTTGTGTGTCCTGTGATCCCAGTGATGGGTTCCCTGGTCTCTCCTGTGATCCCAGTGATGGGTTCCCTGGTTTCTCCTGTGATCCCAGTGATGGGTTCCCTGGTGTCTCCTGTGATCCCAGTGATAGGTTCCCTGGTGTGTCCTGTGGTCCCAGTGATGGGTTCCCTGGTGTTCCTGTGATCCCAGTGATGGGTTCCCTGGTCTCTCCTGTGATCCCAGTGATGGGTTCCCTGGTGTCTCCTGTGATCCCAGTGATGGGTTCCCTGGTGTCTCCTGTGATCCCAGTGATGGGTTCCCTGGTGTCTCCTGTGATCAAAGTGATGGGTTCCCTGGTGTCTCCTGTGATCCCAGTGATGGGTTCCCTGGTGTCTCCTGTGATCCCAGTGATGGGTTCTCTGGTGTCTCCTGTGATCCCAGTGATGGGTTCTCTGGTGTCTCCTGTGATCCCAGTGATGGGTTCTCTGGTGTCTCCTGTGATCCCAGTGATGGGTTCTCTGGTGTCTCCTGTGATCCCAGTGATGGGTTCCCTGGTGTGTCCTGTGATCCCAGTGATGGGTTCCCTGGTGTGTCCTGTGATCCAAGTGATGGCTTCCCTGGTGTCTCCTGTGATCCCAGTGATGGGTTCCCTGTGTCTCCTGTGGTCCCAGTGATGGGTTCTCTGGTGTCTCCTGTGATCCCAGTGATGGGTTCCCTTGTGTGTCCTGTGATCCCAGTGATGGGTTCCCTGGTGTCTCCTGTGATCCCAGTGATGGGTTCTCCGGTGTCTCCTGTGGTCCCAGTGATGGGTTCCCTGGTGTGTCCTGTGATCCCAGTGATGGGTTCCCTGGTGTGTCCTGTGATCCCAGTGATGGGTTCCCTGGTGTGTCCTGTGATCCCAGTGATGGGTTCCCTGGTGTGTCCTGTGATCCCAGTGATGGGTTCCCTGGTGTGTCCTGTGATCCCAGTGATGGGTTCCCTGGTGTGTCCTGTGATCCCAGTGATGGGTTCCCTGGTGTGTCCTGTGATCCCAGTGATGGGTACCCTGGTGTGTCCTGTGATCCCAGTGATGGGCTCCCTGGTGTGTCCTGTGATCCCAGTGATGGGTACCCTGGTGTGTCCTGTGGTCCCAGTGATGGGTTCCCTGGTGTCTCCTGTGGTCCCAGTGATGGGTTCCCTGGTGTTCCTGTGATCCCAGTGATGGGTTCCCTGGTCTCTCCTGTGATCCCAGTGATGGGTTCTCTGGTGTCTCCTGTGATCCCAGTGATGGGTTCCCTGGTGTCTCCTGTGATCCCAGTGATGGGTTCTCTGGTGTCTCCTGTGATCCCAGTGATGGGTTCTCTGGTGTCTCCTGTGATCCCAGTGATGGGTTCTCAGTGATGGGTTCTCTGGTGTCTCCTGTGATCCCAGTGATGGGTTCCCTGGTGTGTCCTGTGATCCCAGTGATGGGTTCCCTGGTGTGTCCTGTGATCCCAGTGATGGGTTCCCTGGTGTCTCCCGTGATCCCAGTGATGGGTTCCCTGGTGTGTCCTGTGATCCCAGTGATGGGTTCCCTGGTCTCTCCTGTGATCCCAGTGATGGGTTCCCTGGTGTGTCCTGTGATCCCAGTGATGGGTTCTCTGGTGTCTCCTGTGATCCCAGTGATGTGTTCCCTGGTGTCTCCTGTGATCCCAGTGATGGGTTCCCTGGTGTTCCTGTGATCCCAGTGATGGGTTCCCTTGTGTGTCCTGTGATCCCAGTGATGGGTTCCCTGGTGTCTCCTGTGATCCCAGTGATGGGTTCCCTGGTGTCTCCTGTGATCCCAGTGATGTGTTCTCTGGTGTCTCCTGTGATCCCAGTAATGGGTTCTCTGGTGTCTCCTGTGATCCCAGTGATGGGTTCTCTGGTGTCTCCTGTGATCCCAGTGATGGGTTCACTGGTGTCTCCTGTGATCCCAGTGATGGGTTCCCTGGTGTGTCCTGTGATCCCAGTGATGGGTTCCCTGGTGTGTCCTGTGATCCCAGTGATGGGTTCCCTGGTGTGTCCTGTGATCCAAGTGATGGCTTCCCTGGTGTCTCCTGTGATCCAAGTGATGGGTTCCCTGTGTCTCCTGTGGTCCCAGTGATGGGTTCTCTGGTGTCTCCTGTGATCCCAGTGATGGGTTCCCTTGTGTGTCCTGTGATCCCAGTGATGGGTTCCGTGGTCTCTCCTGTGATCCCAGTGATGGGTTCCCTGGTCTCTCCTGTGATCCCAGTGATGGGTTCTCCGGTGTCTCCTGTGATCCCAGTGATGGGTTCTCCGGTGTCTCCTGTGATCCCAGTGATGGTTTCTCCGGTGTCTCCTGTGATCACAGTGATGGTTTCTCCGGTGTGTTCTGTGATCCCAGTGATGGGTTCCCTGGTGTGTCCTGTGATCCCAGTGATGGGTTCCCTGGTGTGTCCCGTGATCCCAGTGATGGGTTCCCTGGTGTGTCCTGTGATCCCAGTGATGGGTTCCCTGGTGTGTCCTGTGATCCCAGTGATGGGTACCCTGGTGTGTCCTGTGATCCCAGTGATGGGTTCCCTGGTGTGTCCTGTGATCCCAGTGATGGGTACCCTGGTGTGTCCTGTGATCCCAGTGATGGGTTCCCTGGTGTCTCCTGTGGTCCCAGTGATGGGTTCCCTGGTGTTCCTGTGATCCCAGTGATGGGTTCCCTGGTCTCTCCTGTGATCCCAGTGATGGGTTCTCTGGTGTCTCCTGTGATCCCAGTGATGGGTTCCCTGGTGTCTCCTGTGATCCCAGTGATGGGTTCCCTGGTGTCTCCTGTGATCCCAGTGATGGGTTCCCTGGTGTGTCCTGTGATCCCAGTGATGGGTTCCCTGGTGTGTCCTGTGATCCCAGTGATGGGTTCCCTGGTGTGTCCTGTGATCCCAGTGATGGGTTCCCTGGTGTGTCCTGTGATCCCAGTGATGGGTTCCCTGGTCTCTCCTGTGATCCCAGTGATGGGTTCCCTGGTGTCTCCTGTGGTCCCAGTGATGGGTTCCCTGGTGTGTCCTGTGATCCCAGTGATGGGTTCCCTGGTGTGTCCTGTGATCCCAGTGATTGGTTCCCTGGTGTGTCCTGTGATCCCAGTGATGGGTTCCCTGGTGTGTCCTGTGATCCCAGTGATGGGTTCCCTGGTGTGTCCTGTGATCCCAGTGATGGGTTCCCTGGTATGTCCTGTGATCCCAGTGATGGGTTCCCTGGTGTGTCCTGTGATCCAAGTGATGGCTTCCCTGGTGTCTCCTGTGATCCCAGTGATGGGTTCCCTGGTGTCTCCTGTGATCCCAGTGATGGGTTCCCTGGTGTGTCTTGTGATCCCAGTGATGGGTTCCCTGGTGTGTCCTGTGATCCCAGTGATGGGTTCCCTGGTGTCTCCTGTGATCCCAGTGATGGGTTCCCAGGTGTGTCCTGTGATCCCAGTGATGGGTTCCCTGGTGTCTCCTGTGATCCCAGTGATGGGTTCCCTGGTGTCTCCTGTGATCCCAGTGATGGGTTCCCTGGTGTCTCCTGTGATCCCAGTGATGGGTTCCCTGTGTCTCCTGTGGTCCCAGTGATGGGTTCCCTGGTGTCTCCTGTGGTTCCAGTGATGGGTTCCCTGGTGTCTCCTGTGATCCCAGTGATGGGTTCCCTGGTGTGTCCTGTGATCCCAGTGATGGGTTCCCTGGTGTGTCCTGTGATCCCAGTGATGGGTTCCCTGGTGTGTCCTGTGATCCCAGTGATGGGTTCCCTGGTGTGTCCTGTGATCCCAGTGATGGGTTCCCTGGTGTCTCCTGTGATCCCAGTGATGGGTTCCCTGGTGTCTCCTGTGATCCCAGTGATGGGTTCCCTGGTGTCTCCTGTGATCCCAGTGATTGGTTCCCTGGTGTGTCCTGTGATCCCAGTGATGGGTTCCCTGGTGTCTCCTGTGATCCCAGTGATGGGTTCCCTGGTGTCTCCTGTGGTCCCAGTGATGGGTTCCCTGGTGTCTCCTGTGGTCCCAGTGATGGGTTCCCTGGTGTTCCTGTGATCCCAGTGATGGGTTCCCTGGTCTCTCCTGTGATCCCAGTGATGGGTTCTCTGGTGTCTCCTGTGATCCCAGTGATGGGTTCTCTGGTGTCTCCTGTGATCCCAGTGATGGGTTCCCTGGTGTCTCCTGTGATCCCAGTGATGGGTTCCCTGGTGTGTCCTGTGACCCCAGTGATGGGTTCCCTGGTGTGTCCTGTGATCCCAGTGATGGGTTCCCTGGTGTGTCCTGTGATCCCAGTGCTGGGTTCCCTGGCGTGTCCTGTGATCCCAGTGATGGGTTCCCTGGTCTCTCCTGTGATCCCAGTGATGGGTTCCCTGGTCTCTCCTGTGATCCCAGTGATGGGTTCCCTGGTGTCTCCTGTGGTCCCAGTGATGGGTTCCCTGGTGTCTCCTGTGGTCCCAGTGATGGGTTCCCTGGTGTCTCCTGTGATCCCAGTGATGGGTTCCCTGGTGTCTCCTGTGATCTCAGTGATGGGTTCCCTGGTGTCTCCTGTGATCCCAGTGATGGGTTCCCTGGTGTCTCCTGTGGTCCCAGTGATGGGTTCCCTGTGTCTCCTGTGGTCTCAGTGATGGGTTCCCTGGTGTTCCTGTGATCCCAGTGATGGGTTCTCTGGTGTCTCCTGTGATCCCAGTGATGGGTTCCCTGTGTCTCCTGTGGTCCCAGTGATGGGTTCCCTGGTGTCTCCTGTGGTCCCAGTGATGGGTTCCCTGGTGTCTCCTGTGATCCCAGTGATGGGTTCCCTGGTGTCTCCTGTGATCCCAGTGATGGGTTCCCTGGTGTCTCCTGTGATCCCAGTGATGGATTCCCTGGTGTGTCCTGTGATCCCAGTGATGGGTTCCCTGGTGTGTCCTGTGATCCCAGTGATGGGTTCCCTGGTGTGTCCTGTGATCCCAGTGATGGGTTCCCTGGTGTCTCCTGTGATCCAGTTATGGGTTCCCTGGTGTGTCCTGTGGTCCCAGTGATGGGTTCCCTGGTGTCTCCTGTGGTCCCAGTGATGGGTTCCCTGGTGTCTCCTGTGATCCCAGTGATGGGTTCCCTGGTGTCTCCTGTGATCCCAGTGATGGGTTCCCTGGTGTCTCCTGTGATCCCAGTGATAGTTTCCCTTGTGTCTCCTGTGGTCCCAGTGATGGGTTCCCTGGTGTCTCCTGTGATCCCAGTGATGGGTTCCCTGGTGTCTCCTGTGATCCCAGTGATGGGTTCCCTGGTGTCTCCTGTGATCCCAGTGATGGGTTCCCTGGTGTCTCCTGTGATCCCAGTGATGGGTTCCCTGGTGTCTCCTGTGATCCCAGTGATGGGTTCCCTGGTGTCTCCTGTGATCCCAGTGATGGGTTCCCTGGAGTCTCCTGTGGTCCCAGTGATGGGTTCCCTGGTGTCTCCTGTGATCCCCGTGATAGGTTCCCTGGTGTGTCCTGTGGTGCCAGTGATGGGTTCCCTGGTGTGTCCTGTGATCACAGTGATGGGTTCCCTGGTGTGTCCTGTGATCCAAGTGATGGCTTCCCTGGTGTCTCCTGTGATCCCAGTGATGGGTTCTCTGGTGTCTCCTGTGGTCCCAGTGATGGGTTCTCTGGTGTCTCCTGTGATCCCAGTGATGGGTTCCCTGGTGTCCTGTGATCCCAGTGATGGGTTCCCTGGTGTCTCCTGTGATCCCAGTGATGGGTTCCCTGGTGTCTCCTGTGATCCCAGTGATGGGTTCCCTGTTGTGTCCTGTGATCCCAGTGATGGGTACCCTGGTGTGTCCTGTGATCCCAGTGATGGGTTCCCTGGTGTCTCCTGTGGTCCCAGTGATGGGTTCCCTGGTGTTCCTGTGATCCCAGTGATGGGTTCCCTGGTCTCTCCTGTGATCCAAGTGATGGGTTCTCTGGTGTCTCCTGTGATCCCAGTGATGGGTTCCCTGGTGTCTCCTGTGATCCCAATGATGGGTTCCCTGGTGTGTCCTGTGATCCCAGTGATGGGTTCCCTGGTGTGTCCTGTGATCCCAGTGATGGGTTCCCTGGTGTGTCCTGTGATCCCAGTGATGGGTTCCCTGGTGTGTCCTGTGATCCCAGTGATGGGTTCCCTGGTGTCTCCTGTGATCCAGTTATGGGTTCCCTGGTGTGTCCTGTGATCCAGTTATGGGTTCCCTGGTGTGTCCTGTGATCCCAGTGATGGGTTCCCTGGTGTTCCTGTGATCCCAGTGATGGGTTCCCTTGTGTGTCCTGTGATCCCAGTGATGGGTTCCCTGGTGTCTCCTGTGATCCCAGTGATGGGTTCTCCGGTGTGTCCTGTGATCCCAGTGATGGGTTCTCCGGTGTCTCCTGTGATCCCAGTGATGGGTTCTCTGGTGTCTCCTGTGATCCCAGTGATGGGTTCTCTGGTGTCTCCTGTGATCCCAGTGATGGGTTCCCTGGTGTTCCTGTGATCCAAGTGATGGGTTCCCTGGTGTTCCTGTGATCCCAGTGATGGGTTACCTGGTGTGTCCTGTGATCCCAGTGATGGGTTCCCTGGTGTCTCCTGTGATCCCAGTGATGGGTTCCCTGGTGTGTCCTGTGATCCCAGTGATGGGTTCCCTGGTGTGTCCTGTGATCCCAGTGATGGCTTCCCTGGTGTGTCCTGTGATCCAAGTGATGGCTTCCCTGGTGTCTCCTGTGATCCCAGTGATGGGTTCCCTGGTGTCTCCTGTGATCCCAGTGATGGGTTCCCTGGTGTCTCCTGTGATCCCAGTGATGGGTTCCCTGGTGTGTGCTGTGATCCCAGTGATGGGTTCCCTGGTGTCTCCTGTGATCCCAGTGATGGGTTCCCTGGTGTCTCCTGTGGTCCCAGTGATGGGTTCCCTGGTGTTCCTGTGATCCCAGTGATGGGTTCCCTGGTCTCTCCTGTGATCCAAGTGATGGGTTCCCTGGTCTCTCCTGTGATCCCAGTGATGGGTTCTCTGGTGTCTCCTGTGATCCCAGTGATGGGTTCCCTGGTGTCTCCTGTGGTCCCAGTGATGGGTTCCCTGGTGTCTCCTGTGATCCCAGTGATGGGTTCCCTGGTGTGTGCTGTGATCCCAGTGATGGGTTCCCTGGTGTGTCCTGTGATCCCAGTGATGGGTTCCCTGGTGTGTCCTGTGATCCCAGTGATGGGTTCCCTGGTGTGTCCTGTGATCCCAGTGATGGGTTCCCTGGTGTGTCCTGTGATCCCAGTGCTGGGTTCCCTGGTCTCTCCTGTGATCCCAGTGATGGGTTCCCTGGTGTCTCCTGTGTTCCCAGTGATGGGTTCCCTGGTGTTCCTGTGATCCCAGTGATGGGTTCCCTGGTCTCTCCTGTGATCCCAGTGATGGGTTCTCTGGTGTCTCCTGTGATCCCAGTGATGGGTTCCCTGGTGTCTCCTGTGGTCCCAGTGATGGGTTCCCTGTGTCTCCTGTGGTCTCAGTGATGAGTTCCCTGGTGTGTCCTGTGGTCCCAGTGATGGGTTCCCTGGTGTGTCCTGTGGTCCCAGTGATGAGTTCCCTGGTGTCTCCTGTGGTCCCAGTGATGGGTTCCCTGGTGTCTCCTGTGGTCCCAGTGATGGGTTCCCTGGTGTCTCCTGTGATCCCAGTGATGGGTTCCCTGGTATCTCCTGTGATCCCCGTGATAGGTTCCCTGGTGTGTCCTGTGGTCCCAGTGATGGGTTCCCTGGTGTGTCCTGTGATCCCAGTGATGGGTTCCCTGGTGTGTCCTGTGATCCAAGTGATGGCTTCCCTGGTGTCTCCTGTGATCCCAGTGATGGGTTCCCTGTGTCTCCTGTGGTCCCAGTGATGGGTTCTCTGGTGTCTCCTGTGATCCCAGTGATGGGTTCCCTGGTGTCCTGTGATCCCAGTGATGGGTTCCCTGGTGTCTCCTGTGATCCCAGTGATGGGTTCCCTGGTGTCTCCTGTGATCCCAGTGATGGGTTACCTGGTGTGTCCTGTGATCCCAGTGATGGGTTCCCTGGTGTGTCCTGTGATCCCAGTGATGGGTACCCTGGTGTGTCCTGTGATCCCAGTGATGGGTTCCCTGGTGTCTCCTGTGGTCCCAGTGATGGGTTCCCTGGTGTCTCCTGTGATCCCAGTGATGGGTTCTCTGGTGTCTCCTGTGATCCCAGTGATGGGTTCCCTGGTGTTCCTGTGATCCAAGTGATGGGTTCCCTGGTGTTCCTGTGATCCCAGTGATGGGTTCCCTGGTGTGTCCTGTGATCCCAGTGATGGGTTCTCTGGTGTCTCCTGTGATCCCAGTGATGGGTTCCCTGGTGTGTCCTGTGATCCCAATGATGGGTTCCCTGGTGTGTCCTGTGATCCCAGTGATGGGTTCCCTGGTGTGTCCTGTGATCCCAGTGATGGGTTCCCTGGTGTGTCCTGTGATCCCAGTGATGGGTTCCCTGGTGTGTCCTGTGATCCCAGTGATGGGTTCCCTGGTGTCTCCTGTGATCCAGTTATGGGTTCCCTGGTGTGTCCTGTGATCCCAGTGATGGGTTCCCTGGTGTTCCTGTGATCCCAGTGATGGGTTCCCTTGTGTGTCCTGTGATCCCAGTGATGGGTTCTCCGGTGTCTCCTGTGATCCCAGTGATGGGTTCTCCGGTGTCTCCTGTGATCCCAGTGATGGGTTCTCCGGTGTCTCCTGTGATCCCAGTGATGGGTTCTCCGGTGTCTCCTGTGGTCCCAGTGATGGGTTCCCTGGTGTTCCTGTGGTCCCAGTGATGGGTTCCCTGGTGTTCCTGTGATCCCAGTGATGGGTTCCCTGGTGTTCCTGTGATCCCAGTGATGGGTTCCCTGGTGTGTCCTGTGATCCCAGTGATGGGTTCCCTGGTGTCTCCTGTGATCCCAGTGATGGGTTCCCTGGTGTCTCCTGTGATCCCAGTGATGGGTTCCCTGGTGTCTCCTGTGATCCCAGTGATGGGTTCCCTGGTGTCTCCTGTGATCCCAGTGAAAGGTTCCCTGGTGTGTCCTGTGATCCCAGTGATGGGTTCCCTGGTGTGTCCTGTGATCCCAGTGATGGGTTCCCTGGTGTGTCCTGTGATCCAAGTGATGGCTTCCCTGGTGTCTCCTGTGATCACAGTGATGGGTTCCCTGGTGTGTCTTGTGATCCCAGTGATGGGTTCCCTGGTGTGTCCTGTGATCCCAGTGATGTGTTCCCTGGTGTCTCCTGTGATCCCAGTGATGGGTTCCCTGGTGTGTCCTGTGATCCCAGTGATGGGTTCCCTGGTGTGTCTTGTGATCCCAGTGATGGGTTCCCTGGTGTTCCTGTGATCCCAGTGATGGGTTCCCTGGTGTCTCCTGTGATCCCAGTGATGGGTTCCCTGGTGTCTCCTGTGATCCCAGTGATGGGTTCCCTGGTGTCTCCTGTGATCCCAGTGATGGGTTCCCTGGTGTGTCCTGTGATCCCAGTGATGGGTTCCCTGGTGTGTCCTGTTATCCAGTGATGGGTTCCCTGGTGTGTCCTGTGATCCCAGTGATGGGTTCCCTGGTGTGTCCTGTGATCCCAGTGATGGGTTCCCTGGTGTGTCCTGTGATCCCAGTGATGGGTTCCCTGGTGTGTCCTGTGATCCCAGTGATGGGTTCCCTGGTGTCTAATGTGATCCCAGTGATGGGTTCCCTGGTGTCTCCTGTGATCCCAGTGATTGGTTCCCTGGTGTGTCCTGTGATCCCAGTAATGGGTTCCCTGGTGTCTTCTGTGATCCCAGTGATGGGTTCCCTGGTGTCTCCTGTGATCCCAGTGATGGGTTCCCTGGTGTCTCCTGTGATCCCAGTGATGGGTTCCCTGGTGTGTCCTGTGATCCCAGTGATGGGTTCCCTGGTGTGTCCTGTGATCCCAGTGATGGGTTCCCTGGTGTTTCCTGTGATCCCAGTGATGGGTTCCCTGGTGTGTCCTGTGATCCCAGTAATGGGTTCCCTGGTGTGTCCTGTGATCCCAGTAATGGGTTCCCTGGTGTCTTCTGTGATCCCAGTGATGGGTTCCCTGGTGTCTCCTGTGATCCCAGTGATGGGTTCCCTGGTGTGTCCTGTGATCCCAGTGATGGGTTCCCTGGTGTGTCCTGTGATCCCAGTGATGGGTTCCCTGGTGTGTCCTGTGGTCCCAGTGATGGGTTCCCTGGTGTCTCCTGTGGTCCCAGTGATGGGGTTCCCTGGTGTCTCCTGTGATCCCAGTGATGGGTTCCCTGGTGTGTCCTGTGATCCCAGTGATGGGTTCCCTGGTGTGTCCTGTGATCCCAGTGATGGGTTCCCTGGTGTGTCCTGTGATCCCAGTGATAGGTTCCCTGGTGTGTCCTGTGGTCCCAGTGATGGGTTCCCTGGTGTTCCTGTGATCCCAGTGATGGGTTCCCTGGTCTCTCCTGTGATCCCAGTGATGGGTTCCCTGGTGTGTCCTGTGGTCCCAGTGATGGGTTCCCTGGTGTTCCTGTGATCCCAGTGATGGGTTCCCTGGTGTCTCCTGTGATCCCAGTGATGGGTTCCCTGGTGTGTCCTGTGATCCCAGTGATGGGTTCCCTGTTGTGTCCTGTGATCCCAGTGATGGGTTCCCTGTTGTGTCCTGTGATCCCAGTGATGGGTTCCCTGGTGTCTCCTGTGATCCCAGTGATGGGTTCCCTGGTGTCTCCTGTGATCCAGTTATGGGTTCCCTGGTGTCTCCTGTGATCCAGTGATGTGTTTCCTGCTGTCTTCTGTGAGCCCCGTCATGACATCTATAGGGACTCTTGTGATCACTACGGCAGTTTTCTTATTTTAGTTCTAGTCTCTCACCAGGGTAAATGTCTGATTCATGTCTCGTTTTTTCACTGCCAGCGCCAAGAAACCTTTGGTGAACGTGCGCTTGATAAATGCTTTTAACATAACATAACTGCTTTGCGTGAAGCACGTACACCCTCCCGAAGCTTGGCATGCCTGTTTTTGAATGAAAGCCTGCCAGCCCCAGACTGGTTGTAAAAGGATTGAGCATGAGGGGTCACACTCGAGTATGTGTTTGCACCTATGTAACCTACTAACCCACTCCATTTGTCTCTGGCAGTACACAGCTGAGCCCTAGTGAGAAGAAAATGTGAATTTGTTTCCCAGTAAATGCCGAAGGGCAGAAGGTTTCTTCTGTATCCGGCATCCAAGGGAAGCCATTCAGAGGAGACAGAACATGGAGCTAGAGGACTCGTACTGCTTCAAGTAGCTGAAGGAAGATTGAGACCTGGTATTAATGGAGAAGACTCCTGGGAAACCTGCAGGGACTAGACGGAGATACCATTAACTGAGAAGTACCGAGGGATACTCTGGCAGGAAATCACAGGGACGCTCTGCTGGTAAAAGCAACCAGCAGGATTAACTACAGTAAAGGAGAAGAAAGTAGACCATTCGTAACGGAGGAGGAAGCGAAGATTGCTAGTGGGAAACCTCAGAATTTATCGTTTTACCTTGTAGCTGCACCACACCTGCAAAGCATTGGTATACATCTTGGACTTCAAAAGCACAACTTGAAGTTGAACCCACTCTACAATATAACACACAGCATCCCAAAGTCCATGCTCTTGGCAAGTGGGCATGTTGGTGTCACTGGCATAGGGCAACTCCTACTGATGGAAAGGTTGATTGGATGAGCCTTTAACCTCTTGCCAGGACATTAACCATTGGCTTTCCTACAGAGTAATGCAAACTCTGAGGGAATCACACACACTGCCTTTAAGGACTATCTCTGTTTGAGCATCTTCTTTATAGGCCAATTTAATTGGACCTGTGCTCTCAATCTAGATGGGGCCTGGGGCAAGGTTCCTCCTCCTCCACCCCCCGCGGCTCTGATGGGTTGTTTTCTCACTACTGCGCTGGAGATCTTTAGAAACCCAGATTAATTCTGCAAGCTTTGTAGCTCAGTATGATGCATCTTTGCAGCTGGAGGTTTTTTTCTGCATGATGCAAAGTATGAAGAATGTTAAAGTACAGTTTTCATATCTTCCCAGTGTCTTGCCGCACGCATTGCATTGTAGGAAATGTGGTGTCATTCATATGCATACTATGCTGTTTTCCTGAACTGCCAACCATGGCATGGTTACATACCCTGAACCACAATCTGTTGTTTAATCTAATGTTTCTGCAAGATTTCATCCTATTCTAAGGTCGCAAGGCCAGTGACGGATTCTTTCTGCTGGGTCCTAATCCCTTATTGTGTTGAGATGGGTGTCCATTAGGCAAGGCAGAAACTTCTTGTAATTGTTTCAGTTTCAAGTTGCTGGTCCAAGCTCAAGTGTGGCAAGACCAATGTACAATGCAAGACCATCAAAAGTAAAATTATGGTCACAGATATGAATAAATTGATTAAGATTGATTTTGTAAGTAGATGCTGGTGGGGTGAATGGTACAGCATACTCGAGTTATCCGAAGGAGCTGCTAGTGTGGGTGACCCCTGGGGTGCCCTTCACGTTTCTCACACTAAAATTGATTCAGAGGGTCACTTTGATGTGCTGGGTGGGGCGCTGGATGGGTTGCCCTTGACTCTGGTGGCGGTATATGCCCCGACCGCAGGACAAACAGCCTTCTTTATGACTTTGAAACCCACCCTGTTGGCTGAGCCAGTGGATCGTACACTTTGGTGAGGGGATTACAATGGGGTCCTAGATTTAGTAATGGATAGATCCACGCCCACCCTCCCTCCCCCCTACAGGGGGCACAGCCCTGTACTGTCTCACACCATCTGAAAGCCTTGGCTCACGATATGCAGGTGGGGGAACTCTGGCGACTCTTATACCCGGCTGATAGGGAGTACTCCCATTACTCGGCGGTCCATGCCCTACACTCTAGACTGGGTATGGTGTTTGCATCGCCGGTGCTGATTACACAGTGTACGCGAGCTGAATACCTGGGACGTACCATATCCGACCATAATCCCCTGCTGATCTCCCTTGGGTACGGCAGGTTCAGGCAGAAGATTCCTACTACTGCTTTAGATGATGTGGAGTTCAGTTCCAGATTGGTGAAGCCATAGACCACTATTTCCGAGGCAATGAGTAGACGGCCTCAGATGCACTGGTTAAATGGGATGCATTCAAAGTTGTGTTGTGGAGGCTATGCATGAAGACAGTGTATGGTGTGCGGAGGGGTTTGAATGCTGAAGGGATTGATGTATAGGACTGCCCTGTGGGGGCTGGAGAGGCAGTGTCTGACGGACCACAATAGGTAAGCAACCCTGTTGGCCCTGTGTAAGGAGCACAGATAGTTAGTTGCACAGTTATCCAATTTTGATTATAAGATCTATATACAGCAACAATATGAACATGGGGACAACGCTGACCAATTATTGGCATGCTTGTTGCGTTCAGAGACCCCTAGATGCCCAATCGCTGCACTCTGACTCCAGATGGGATGGGTGGTGAACAATTGAGTAGAGATTAATGGAGTGTTTGAGGATTATTACAAAGGTCTGTATAGGGAATCCACAATGGTGGGCTTTGATGAGCTCTCGACTTGTTTAGTAGCCACCCCCATGATTAGTCCCCTGCATCGGCAGGAGTTGGATGGGCCGATTACGTTGGAAGAGGTAAAAGGGGCGATTGCTCAAATCGCCCGTGGAAAGGTACCGGGTGCTGACGGGTTCCCGGTTCAATTGTACATACACTACCATGCCCAGTTGGCCCCTCGGCTGCTGAAGGTGTATGAAAGGGCAGCAGATAGCGAGACCATGCCGGCTTCCATGAGGGAAGTGATGATTGTTGCCCTTCGCAAACCTGGGAGTGACACCTTAAATGTAAAATCCCATCACCCTCTGCCCCTCTTAAACCTGGATTATAAGGTTCTTGGCAAAATCCTGGCCAAGCATCTGACTGCAGTGGGTCCCCTCTTTGGTGCACTCAGACCAGAATGGTTTCAGCCCTGAGCGGAACACCTTAATCTGCAATGATTATTCCACATTATGAATTGGGCGAGGTGCACTGAAACGGAGGGTTGGGCTGCCTCTCTGGATATTGAAGATGCGTTTGACACCTTGGGATGGTCTTGTCTTATGGCCGTTTTAACGCGCATAGGGTTTGGTCCACCCTTCCTCCAATCGGTGGCGTTGTATACTAATCCGGTCGTCTGGTTGCCACGGGAGACGTGATATTGGACCTATTCCCAGTGGCTA